>OZ005659.1:85621146-86221146 GCA_963930645.1 Salticus scenicus
ACCCTTTTTGATTTAAATAATGATGTGTTATCAATTCTTTTTAAAGACTATATTGCGATTCATGATAAACTAACGTTATTAAATTCACCAGATTTTCACGAAAAATTATCAAATCCTAATCTTTGGTCAATTCCCTATGATGAATTTTTTGGATTTATAAATGCTATTCGAATAATGAAACCGGGTTTGTATCTCGATAATCAAAACAATGCCTGTTATATATCCGTAGACGAAAAAAATGCGACTTTATCCGCACGTTATTTTGATTATTTGAACATTGAAAAATTAGACAAAGCTTATCTGTCTCTAGACGATCTGATAAAAGGTGGTATTGATCATAGGAAAAGGGTAATTGAAAATTTCAGTTGGCGTAATTTTGATTATTTTCTTAAATATGAATTTCCAGACGTCTATTTTCCGGTCGATAAGATGGAAGACATCCAATTTTATAAAATACATCCCAATATTACGGTCGCTGTGAACCATTCTTTGAAAACCCTCCGTTTTCCCTGTAATGTTTTTTCAACACCTAAAATTTATCATTTCAAAAAAAAATGTATTGTGACTATGTGTGATAAACCGCATTATTCAATACGATGGGGAAAAAATAAAAAAATAATTGCAAAATACATTTACAAAAAAAATGTTCTTGTAAAAAAGGAAAATATAATGTTTTTCCCATAAAAGGTTATTGGAAAGAAGATATCAGTTATAGTTTTATTATAACCAATAATAATTTATCTTATGATGAATATACATCGTTGTATCATAAATTATGTCTTTATAGAAACGAAAAACCAAAAAAAATATTACCTGTTGATACTTTTTGGAAAGAAGATAAAAATTATCCTATAACATTGAATGAAGAAAACACAATATGTGATTATAGTAAACATAATGTATTTTACGATCGAATAACTGCATTGTACAACATTAAAATTGAAATAATTTTTAATAGTAAGGATGATCGGAGATATACTCATTACTATTATAATCAAATTATTGATAATTAAAAAATATATAGATTCATTAAAATATAGTTTTGATGTCTGATTCAAATGTAAAAAAACTTTTTAGTTCATTAGTAAATATGAAGATTCTAAAAATGTAAATAAACATCTTGAATTAAACGAATCAATATTTTATTTGTATGTTAACTTGTTTGTATAAAATACATTCTATTGTGAATAATTTTCTTTTACATGACAATATTTTACAAATTGAGTTTAAGACACTATATTTAGAAACAGTCCTGTCGTATTAATATATTCATAAAATTAAAATTTTGCGAATTATATAAGGATTTCATAATTTTAAAATTATTTTAAAAATTTATAATTCTGAAATATGAAAAAATTATTTAAAAACTAAAAATGATGAAATGTAATTAAAAAAAGAATATATTTATGGGACATAACCGTTTCTATCGTAATAGAATATCAAAATAAGTATGCCTAGTCCGCTTACCCTTTTTGATTTAAATAATGATGTGTTATCAATTCTTTTTAAAGACTATATTCCGATTCATGATAAACTAACGTTATTAAATTCACCCGATTTTCACGAAAAATTATCAAATCCTAATCTTTGTCAATTCCCTATGATGAATTTTTTGGATTTATATATGCGATTCGAATAATGAAACCGGGTTTGTATCTCGATGATGAAAACAATGCCTGTTATATATCCGTAGATGAAAAAAATGCGACTTTATCCGCACGTTATTTTAATTATTTGAACATTGAAAAATTAGACAAAACTTATCTGTCTCTAGACGATCTGATAAAAGGTGGTATTGATCATGTGAAAAGGGTAAATGAAAATTGGAGTTGGAATTATTTTGATTTTTATCTTCGAAATTCATTTCAAAAAATCTATTTTCCGGTCGATAAGATGGAAGACATCGAATTTTATCGCATATCTCCCTCGATTAAGGTCGCTGTGAACCGTTCTTTGAAAACTCTCCGATGGCCCTGTTATAATATTTTTTCAAAACCTAAAATTTATCATTTCAAAGAAAAATGTATCGTGACTATTGGTGACGAACCGTTTTATTCAATACGATGGGGAAAAAATAAAAAAATAATTGCAAAATGCATTTACAAAAAATTTTTTTGGAGAACAGGAAAATATAAGGTTTTTCCCATGAAAGGTTATTGGAAAGAAGATAGCAGTTACAAGTATAGTATAACCAATTATAATTTATCTTATGATGAATATACATCGTTGTATCATAAATTATGTCTTTATAGAAACGAAAAACCAAAAAAAGTATTACCTGTTGATACTTTTTGGAAAGAAGATATAAATTATCCTAAAACATTGAATGAAAACACAGTGTATAAGAGTATATATAATGTATTTTATGATCAAATGACTCCATTGTACAATGTTAAAAGAGAAATAATTTTTAATAATAAGGATGATTGGAGATATTCTATTTACTATAAACATCTAATTACTGGTAATTAAAAAAATATAAATTCATTAAAATATAGTTTTGATGTCTGATTCAAAATGTAAAAAAAATTTCAGTTTATTATTAAAATATGAAGATTCTAAAAATGTAAATAAACATCTTGAATTAAAAGGATTAATGTTTTATTTTATTTGTATGTTAACTTGTTTGCATAAAATAAATTCTATTGTGAATAATTTTCTTTTACATGACAATATTTTACAAATTGAGTTTAAGACACTATATTAATTTTATTTAGAACATTAATGACTAGAATGTCTTATTACTTTTATTTTTTGACTACAAGTGTTAAATCGAAAATACTTTATAGATTATTATTATAAGCAGAGTTTCCATTATCATTCTTTGATGACTCACTGTTTTTTTTTTTTTTTTTTTTTTTTTTTTTTTTTTTTTAAATTGTATTTAAAGCCCAGCTCTCGATTCATTTCGAAGCATTGTCGACGAATATGCATAAAAGGATCGTTAGAGATTTTCTTTTACCTGCTCTCAATGATGGTAGATATGGTTGTTTCTTACAATGGGTGGACAAAAAATCTGGCATTTTTCAATTGAATTGGACCCGCAAAGAATATGGTCATTGTAATCGAGATCGTTTTTCAATCTTTGTAGACTGGGCTAGATTGAAAGGAAGACAAACTTCGAATGAAAGAAATTATTACACTATGGTCAAAATGAAATTTCGAGCAGCTCTCCGTAAATCGAAAGACGTTACAGAATTATTTTCTCCGAACCAACAAGAAAAACTTTATAAAATAACAAATTTTCCCACCATTGGAGAAAAATATACACCAGAGGAAATAGAAGTGGCACAAATATTGACAGATTGGTCGAATTGTAAATCGACACAGAGTCAAAATCGAATTAATACTGTATTTCACGTAATACTAGCATGATCATAAAAGATGAACGTCAAGAAAATTATTAAACTTTGCCCCGCTCTCGCTGAAGGTTGATGAAAATGGATTATTATTATTATTATTATACTGTAAAAAAATAAATATTACCAACTGCAAGAAACTCTCTGTGATTTTCTCCAATCACAGAGAGTTTCTTGCAGTTGGTAATATTTATTTTTTTACATTGATTATAATAATAATAATAATAATAATAATAATAATAATAATAATAATAATATTAATAATAATAATAATAATAAAACATATATATAGTCTTGTCATTTTGAAATATTTTTTGATAATTTTGGAAAAATGGATTCGTCAATATTGTATATTTGTGTTATTTTATGGTTAATATATCGTTATTATTATATTTTATTTTTAATTTATACAGATGTTAATAAATTGTATGTTTTCTATTATGATAAAATTATTGTTAATTTGAAAAATATAGATTCCTTAAAATATAGTTTTAATGAATCCTTTTCCGATTCCAAATGTAAAAAACTTTTCGGTTCTTTAATAAAATATGAAGATTCTAAAAATGTGAATAAACATCTTGAATTAAAAGGGTCAATGTTTTATTTTATTTGTATGATAACTTATTTGTATAAAATACATCCTGTTGTGAAAATTTTAATAATTTTCTTTTACATGAGTAAATACAATAGACAAAATATGAACATATTTTACAAATTGAGTTTAAGACACTATATGGGATTTTATTTAGACATTAATGAAACAACACCAAAATGTCTTATTACATTTATTTTTGACCAGTTGCTGCTTTTAAACAAGTCTACAAATTTAAAGCGAAAATACTTTGTCGATTATTATTATAAGCATAGTTTTGATTATCATTTTTTGAAGAAAGAATATTCAGAAACTCAGTCTGTATTTAATCTCATAGATTTCAAAAATAAAAATATAGTTAATATATGTGCTGGAAATGCTTGTGGAATTCATCTTTTAAACACCAAAATGACATGTATTGATTTGAAACAATACAATGGAATGAAACTATTACAGAAAATGGATATATGTAATTTTATACAATGTGATATAAATGATAATAAATTTGAAAGAATAGTTTTATCCTATAATGTATGGATAGCTATTCATGCTTGTAGAAAATTACCTATACGAATAATTGAAATATTTCAAAAAAATGCTTCTAAATTTTCAGAATTGTATCTAGTTCCTTGTTGTACTTTAAACAAAAAATATTATAGAGAAAATGTTGACATGTATGATAGAATACATAAAAAATATTATACTGCTAAAAAAGATTTGTCAAAACATTGTTATCCAGCTATGCATTTTGAATTGTTATGTTCTTTATGTATGACATGTAAATTTAAAATTAAAACATTAAATGATATGCAATCTGTAAAAAACAAAATTATTATTGTATATAAATAATTGAATTACCATGTTTTTTAATACATAATTGTATTTTTTAGTTTAAAATAAAAAACAACTTTTTTGACAATGTCTTTATTTATTTCAAGATTTAAAAAAAACAAAAATAACATATCCCCTAATTAATTGTCTTTAGATACATCTATGATAAAAAAATCTTTTAATTTATGAGTGAGTAAAACTTGTTCCATTTTCATATTTATCCAACCAGTAGCATTATGATAGTCTTTTGCAATGTGTATTTTACATATCTTATCATATAACGTTTTCCATTTATACAACTTTATCCAATCATTTGCATATGAAAATACCAATTCAGTAAGAGGGTAATAATTCATTATTATTTTCTGAAATTCTTCAAATTGATGTAATTTTAGAAGATGTAAGACTTTCTCATCAACAATCAAAAATATATTTTCACAATAGTATATATTATCCTTTAGTTTTCGCATGTTATATAATTCTTTTAATCCAACTTGTAAAATATTACCATCAAAATAACATACTTTAGATCCTGTAGAATAAATACAAGTTTCATCTACAGATTCAATTAAAAGGGAATTCACATATGATAGATATTTACATGGAATTTTAAAATTATATTTTTGCAAATTGTAACACGTATCATAAGATCGATATTCTGAAAATTTTAAGTTGTTAGTCACTTTTAATATATGGTGAGAATTCCAATCTATAAAAAATTTAGACGACATAACTAAGAGCAAACAAAATTTTTGCAGTCACCGATGTGGAGAAAATTAACGACGATTAAATATATATATATGTATATATATAATATTTTTTTTTCATCTAAAAAATGATTTTTTTAAAATGACATTTAAAAAAATTCATTTTAAAATATAATCGGATTTTTTATTTAACATATTAATTTGTTCCAATTTTAATTATTACAGAAAATATTAAAAAAGTTGTTATGATACATAAACAATATAAAAAAATTTGAAATAACGAAAATTTATCCGATGATGTCAGTTTTGTTGGAGAATTAACGGGTAAATTTAGAAATTGGTTATCCACCGGTGACAATGAATTAACTGGAGCGGTTAAAAGATTTGGACAGTTCGGTTTTGTCCATGTTCCATCTTTTTTACATTTTATAGTAGCATTTGTAATTCCATCATCACAACTAATTACGGCAAATCCTGGAAAGGTAAGTTTTACTTTTAATGTATCGGGTAATTTTGGACAAGGTTCACACAAAATATCTTTACCGCTCCAAATTCCATTATTTAAACAAGTTCGTTTTCCATCAGTACCGGCATCATCAACGATATAAAATCCCAAATGACATTTATGAGTTGCCACCGATTCAAAAAATCTATTGGATGGATAATAAGATACAGATCCGTTTTTAAAATTTTTTATTTCATTACATTGTACTGGATCACAACGTAAATTTTTAATAGGTGGAGACCATTCACCAATTGAAGTACAATATTGATTATCTATAAAACTGTTGAGTTTATAACCTTCATTACATTTATAAGTAATTTTGTTAGGATAACAATATAATGATCCGATATGATAACCATTTTTTAACAAAGGTGGTTTACTGCAAGGTGTAGGTATGCATGTAATGGATGGCGGATTCCACATCAATTGATCATTTTTATTTTTAACTAAAAAAGAATATATATTGTTTGATTTATATCCGAGATCACATTCAAGTACGGCTTTATTTCCTTCATCATATGGAGGATTATGATTACTTGTAAATTTGCCATTTATTGCAGAAGGTAGAGTGTTTATCATTCTTTATAATATTAGAAAAATTTAATATAATTTTTCTTAAAATTGAATCTTTATTTAATTTTCTAATAATAATAATAATAATAATAATAATAATAATAATATATATATGTGAGATTCTGCAAACATATTACATCTGCCATGATAAAATTGGAAAACGGCAAGAGAGTAATTTTTGTGTATCAATTGGTATTACAAAATAATCTATATGAACGACTTAAAAATGCCATTAAATATTCTAAAGAAAATATTTATATCACTTATAAAGACTTGGACAAGCATGTAATTTTATACTCGTGCAAACCCATTTGGATAATCGAAACATGGATGTGTACATTTGATTATCCATTAGAGAATTTTACACTTAAAACCATATGGGGAAATGTTTATAATTTTCACGATATTGAATATTTTAAATTACCAAAACCTCTTCTACGGAAAGCTATTTACCAAAGTCACAAATACTTTGAATTTTCTGGATTAGTTTTAAATAGGTTGACATTCGATGAAGTTATACAATTATGTATTAGTCATAATTTTAAAAAGGTCATGGAAGAATTACGAAAAGATATAACTATAGACGATGTCATGGAAATGTTTTCCAAACAAGATGTAATTTTCGAAAGAAAAAATCTTCTATATCATTTTAATAAAATTATACCAGTTAAAATTTTCTCGAATTTAGATTTATTCGATTTTGGAAAAAAAATTTTGATTCGATTTCATATTACAAAAAATTCTAAAATTGTTGAATTGTGTTTAAAATGTATAAAACTATACTTTTGTGGACAAACATGTACTTTTTTAAGACAATTTACTTTGAAGAAAAAATATTGTAGGGAAATGGTAGATTATATACAAAATTGTAACAATTGGTGCAAATTATGTAGACAAGCACCATTATTTCAAATAATCCCATGTGAAGATATTCTTCCTCGTGTTTTAATGGAAAAATATAAACTTGTTGAAGATTGTTTGATATTAACAAATCTGTCTATAAAAACACGTTATAGTTTATTACATTTCAAATATTTAAGAGATGATTTATTAAATGACAAAAATGATTACCAGTTGATAGAAGTTAAAATTAAACCCTTTGGAAAAAACTTTGATTATAACAAATATAATGAGATCATTATTGATGATTTATTCAATTACTTGTAACTTTTCTTAAAAGTCAAATATGTATTTTTAAAAGATTTTCTTTATTCAAAGTGTCATTTTTTTCTTTTTCAATTTCTATATCAAGTGCATTACTCCAACTTATTAATTTCTTGATTCATACTAAACAATAAATATTTATGTTAAAATACATGCATAACTGTCGTACTAAATTAAATTGTCATAGACAGTTTTAATTTTTTTAAGTTATTTCATTTATACTATATTTACACATTTCATAATTTTGAACTTTCACTGGATTCTTAGTCGTTTTATAGTACTTTGCATATTCATCAGCAGTTAATATTTGAAACAAAGGCGTTAGCTTACATATGCAACACCAATTATTTTTGTTTTCGACAAATAACATGTCTTTATCTACACATATTTTTGAGTAAAATCTACTAATTAAACATTCTTCTCCATAAAGAAATAATTTCACACATTTATAACACATATTAAGTTCATTATCGTTTCTTACAAAGTAAAATTTAACATATATATATGTATTTCTTATATCTAAATCTATAAAAAATATACTGTAATAAACCATGGTATAATATATTTTAGGTTGTGTTTGAAAATAGACAGCAATATCTCTATCAAATATTTTATCTACTTCAGAAAATAATTGCAGTAAAGTTTTATCTTTGAAAAAATCGTTAATTACACGCATAAAATCACAAGGTTTCGAAGATATAATATATTTATCGTGCTCTCGAATAGCTTTTTGTAAAAGTGGATTTGGTAAATTCAAAAATTTGACATCGTGAAATTTACGAATGTTATTCCATATCGCTTTAAAACACCAATCGTTCAATGTATAAAAGCAATAGTCACAATTATGTGTGCAATTAGAATCATACACAACCGAAAGATATATTTCATGTCTAATTGAGCATATTTTAATCTCAAAATCTTTCCAAATGTTTCTGTCAATTTCATTATCCGAACCAATAAACACATGAATGTGCAGTTTCAGTCTTAAAGAATGGTGATGCTTTACATGAATTATTGTTATCTTATTGAGTGCAATAATTTCATTAAATCTACGATACGTGCTATTTTTCTTCAATATTCCATGATACAAATATTTAAAATTTTTAAAAGAAACGTGCGAATCGGCAATTATATCAGTTTCTATCCAGTACATTATAATCTCTTCAAGACAAAATGTCAAGTGATCTCTTGCTTATATAATAACCAACCACACCCACTCAAAAAAATACCAATTTAAATAAATTGATTTCCAATCAATTTTTTGAAAAACGATTTTTGAATAAAGAAAACGACAAAAAAAATTTAAGTATGAAATTTTGTCTAAAAATGATTAATTATTAATTAATTAATTAATAATTCATTTTCAAAAATGATGAAATTTATAAAATTTAAAAATTATGAAATGTCAATTGCAAATTGACATTTCATAATTTTTAAATTGTTTTAAAAAAACGAGATTAGAATTTCAGTACTTATATTTAGAGATCAATTTATTTTAAAAGACGACAATTTATATATAATTAATTAAAAAAATAAAAACTAATAAGTTTTAAATTTCAACTCTGTGTGATTTTATAAATATAGATTATGATAATTTTTGATCTGATGTATTTAAAAAAATAAATTACATTTCAAATTTTAAATTTTGTTAAAAATTATTTTAATAAAATGAATTAAAGTAAAAAAAAAGGATTTTTTAAAGTTTTTTTAAATATTGAATCATTCTGTGAAAGGACTGATCCTTTAGATATTTCTTATTAAAATGAGAAAAATTAAATCACTTGTTTGGTGGACATTTCGCAGTCTTGTAAATCATTATCAATCTGAAGAAGAAATTTTAAAATTACCATTACCACCCAAAATCACTATATAGAAGAAAATTATACTGACATACTGTTAAGTCTAATGTAATATATTATTAAAAAACACATTCTTTGGCATTTTGAGAAAAGATTACAACAGATATTTATGTGCTACTCAGATATGTGATTGCATCATTCACGGAAAGACAGTTGTAATTAAATGCCAGTTGTTTTCCAACCAGCTGACTCGTTTTGAGGTCACAAAGTGAAATCATATTAAAGGCAAATTTTTATTAATATCTCTTAATGTATATTTAAATATTGATGTGTGTGATCTGAAGCAACATATTTAAATAAATTGATTGGAAACAAAAGTGACATTTTGAATAAAGAAAACAATATTAGAATTTCAATACTTATATTTAGAGATCAATTTATTTTAAAAGACGACAATTTATATATAATTAATTAAAAAAATGATAAGTTTTGAATTGCAACTCTGTGTGATTTGATAAATATAGATCATGATAATTTTTTGATCTGATGCATTTAAAAAAAGTAAATTGCATTTCAAATTTTAAAATTTTAACAAAATTATTTCAATAAAATGATTTAAGGTAAAAAAAAAAGATTTTTTAAGGTTTTTTTTAAATATTGACTCATTCTTTGGCATTCTGAGAAAGGTTTCATGTACAGTTAATTATTTGACTGACTGTATATATATATATATATATATATATATATATATATATATATATATTATTCTCTATAGCTAAAAATATTTATATATTTATTTATTTATTTTTATTTTTATTATTATTTTTTTTCTAAATAACTTTTTCTTTTCTTTTAAAAAATTTTTTAGAAGGGAAAATTTATGGAAATATGCAAATTCTACATAAAATAATATTTTATGTAAAATTTTCGATTAATATGATTCAAACTAATTATCCAGATTCTGTACTTCAAATGCCAAACATAAAAAATTTAGAGCTATCATATCACGGCATCATATTTTAAATTTATTGCAAGCTATAAATAACTAACTTTCTAATTAAAATAGATATATGATTTTGCTCTTGTTTTGAATAATTTTCAAATTTATGCGTATTCATAATTTATAATATATATATATATGAATGCACGCATGTAATCGGTGCTATCATTCTTCTCCTTTCTAATGTGTTCATATATCTTCTTGTAAATATCACGAAAAGACTTATTTTTACTTATGCCCCACACACATGTGTATATATATTATAATTTTCATGTTTTTTTTATTCATTTATATTTATCAAGTTTGAATTATTATCAGATTAGCTGAATTCCAAATAATATATTAAATTGATTTCTCTCACTACTAATCCTGTCTATTATTGAAAAGTAGGAAATATATCAAAATTATATACATAACCTTCTTTTGATGTACAAAGCATCCACATTGTCAGACCTCTTTTTGCAGGTTTAAGAGGAATGTATTGCACAATACTGAGCCTTCTTTTATATTTGATCATTGCCTCGTCGATTGATAAATGCTGGTTTGGATTCAGATGTGTCTGAAACTTTGATTTCAAATAAGAAAACATGGGTTCAAAATTCTGAGAATAAGTAAATGAATCCGCATCATTTGGGATTTCCTTTTCTCTATCTGATATGTGGAAGTAATGTTTTATTTTTAAAAATCTGCCTCTACTCATCAGTCTTTTTATCATTTGGTTCCCTAATATAGCACTTTCTGACCAATAGTCAGTGATCCTAGGCATGCTTACAATACTCATGACTAACAAAATGCCAAAAAAACACCACAATTCATCGATATTTTTTATTGCCATCCAATTTGCATCTTTCTTCTTATGAGACTTTTCAATAAACTCCGCATATTTATTTGTATTAGACATGATAGTCTCACACAGATGATCAGTCATTAACAATCGTAAATAACTAAGCGCAGATGAACCCGGCATTAAATTATGTACAGGCCCCGATGATGAAGAAAAGTTTTCTAATATAATATTATTATTATTTACATTAGAAATCCATTTATAATTAATCAAATTTTCTTCAGGCTCATTATCAATTTCTTCAACGTTTATTTCCTCTTGACTAACAACTGCGTCATTCTCATATGCAATACTTTCATTTAAATCTGGCTCATCTTCATTATCAAATTCTGAACCTTCAGAAAATTCGGATTCATCCGTTTCCTCATCAAAAACTATTTGAAGAGCTTCTTCTATAGTCAATCCTCTTTTTCTACTATACATAATTAAGATAATTACATAAAAAAATGTATTTTAAATAAAAATTATTCGAAATGATTATATCGCACTAGATAAGTAGTAAAATAAGTAAAGATTGAAAACGACAGCAGCTCAGAAAACAGGAAAAGAAAGCGCGATAGAAACAAATTTTTCATTTTTCCCTTTTAAAGTTCTATAAAAATCCCTCTTCTGAGAAGAGGCTAACAAAGAGAGGATTATCTTTCAGACACACCCTTTGACAACCGTCTTGACAGGTACACTGAAGAAGCAAGGGGGAAGAAAACATCCAGGCGCTCTCGGGCGCTTTCGGTCGTCTGAATGTACGGGCGTTTGGGTACGCTCTGGTAAGGAAAGAGTTAAACATGCTTCATTGGGAGGAATTGGTTGAAATTTTTACAGAGGAATTCACGACACCAGGTGAAACATCGTTAACAGATTTCTCGAGCATTCGCTTTAAGGCAGGTGAAAATGTCATGGAGTATTATCAGAAAAAACTCCAAGTAGGGCGAGCACTAGGCTTAGAGCCCAAGTTCCTCATGGAAGGATTAACCGACGGATTGCCACTGACTTTAAGACAACTTGTTGTGGCTAATGCGCCAAAAACATTAAACGAATGGAGGGATCTTGTCCACAAATTAAATAAACTGCAGATATCTGAAAAATCTGCTGATCCCCTTCCAAACAAGTTGCCAGGTCAATTTCAAAGGTTCACCTATCCACAAGACAGGGAAGATAGAAACCCAGTTCAATATGCTCCCCGACCACAACCCTGGAGTTACCGGTTTCCTAATGTGCAGAGACCACATATGGGATACCCTAATCAAAACAGACCAAATTTCACAAACAATACTCGAACCAATCTAAGAGGGCCTAGACCCCATTTCCCAAGCCCAAATACACACATTCACTTTCAAGGCACTTTGCCTCCTCTCCCATGTAAACATTGTTCAAAACGCAACATTCCTAATGCTTTTCATTGGCATAGTGAATGCCCTTTCAAACAAGAAAATCCAACTCATGTCACAGAAGAGTCACCAGTGGTAGATAATACAACAGAAGGAACAAATAACACCTATTGACAGTTTGCAGCGACCGGTCGCATTATATACAAGGATATCCAAAGAAAAAACAAGCAAACTAATCAAGGTGTTAAAAATCCAGAATCGTACTCTACCATTCCTTTAATCTTCGATACGGGCAGCAGCTTAAGCATTATTCCTCAACATTTTGTTCATAAATTTAAACTTCAAACAAAAAAGGTCTCACCATTACACGTCATTCAAACACAGGGGAGGTTGACAATTCGAGAAAAATGTTACTTTAAATTACAAATTGGTAATATTACAAAAAATATAGAAATGTTTATATTAGATAATAACTTACCTTATGCTCTCCTTAGCTTATCACATTGTTGTCTGATTCAATTGACTATTGATTGTGCTAAAAAGCTGGTAAAACAAAATAATACCATTCTCCCATTGTTAAAAAATATACCTAAATGTACACAAACTTTACATATAACTTCTGAAAGTGAAAATACCAATAGTCAAGAGAAAAACTTTAATATTCCAACAAACAATAGAGTAAGGGAGTTCAAGTACACTCAAGCCACTGAGAACCACGTAAATCCTCAGTCTGCTAGAAAAGGAAAACTTCCTACTTTATTATCAAAATATGTCCAAATTTTTGCAAAATCTAAATATGATGTTGGAAGAATTCATATGGAACCACAAAGGATTAGTTTAACTTCAGATTTACCTATTTCTCTCAGAGCATATAGAACTTCCCCTAAGGAAGAAGAAGAAATTAAAATCCAAGTTCAAAATTTATTACAGGCCGGTATTATAAAAGAAAGTTGTTCGCCTTATTCCGCACCTGTAACTTTGGTGTATAAACGGGAAGAAGGCAAAAAGACGCGATTATGATTGACTTCCGTAAACTCAATTCAATCACTAAAACAGATGCTGAACCACTTCCCAGAATAGATACTTTGTTAGATAAACTAGCTAAAGCAAAAAATTTTTCCACTCTTGACTTGGCAAGTGGATATTGGCACATTCCTATCCACCCAAAAGATACTGAAAAATTGACTTTTGCTACAACTTTCGGATTATATGAGTGGAAATACCTTCCCTTTGGGCTTAAAAATGCCCCTGCTATCTTCAATCGAACCATTAGAAGGATTTTAACCCATTCGAGGTCACGGGGTTTCAATTTTTTTACTTCGAAAATGGTTTCACTAGCATGTGTTACCTATCTCTCTAAAAGGTCAGCCGCTTTCAATGTTAAAAGTTTAGCAGTAACTCTATGAAATTTTTCCCCCATTCTGCGGCAGTTTCTTAGCAAACAAAAGCCCATTGAAGTCCATTGTGGGCATTTTCCTCGTGATTGACGTCCCCTAACCTCAAAATCTGCAATACTTTTTCGAGGAACTAATCTTCTGCGTTTAAGCGAAGTGAATCCTTTTAAAATAAAAATAGTGAGAAAACACATACTCAGAGTTGATTTTAGAAAAGTTATAACAGCAAATCTGAACTATTATATGAAAAATTGCTGCATGAAATTGAATTGCAATCCATGGTGCTAATTTATATTATTCATTAACTGATTTTTAATTATTCATTCCACGAATAAGGAAATATATCATAGCTGTAAATTCTTCTATCATAGCAGAAATTTTTAACATAATTTCAGGTGCAGTTAAATTGCCATATTGATTCATTTTACTATTATTATTAAATCAAAGTTAAAGGAGATAATTATTTTTTAAGATGATTTAGATGATTATAAAAGATTATAAAAGTATAATTATAAAAAAAAAAAAAGAGCAGATTCCAAGACTGTTTTACAGACACCAAAGTATATAACAAAATTATTTACTTATTTATTTATTTTATTATTATTGTTTTTTTTTTTTTTTTTTTTTTTTTAATAGTAATTTTCAATTATAAAATCTTATAAATTAAATATTTTTACTTTAAATTAATGTAAATTGATCCAAATATGGATTTATTTGTTTCAATCAATAAACTTAAAAAAAAAAAAAAAAAAAAAAAAAAAAAAAAAATCAGTATATTTTCAAGTTGCCTTTGGTAGTAAACTTCCTAATGTTTATTTATTTATTTATTTTGTAAATCCTTAAAAATAATACATTCATAACAATTTACCGTTAAAAATATAAGATAAAGAATCTAATAAATTAATTAATATTTAAATATTTTGTTAGTTCTAAAACTACCTAAACTAAAATATGTATCAGCTAATATAAATAAATTAAAAGTTTTAAATAATATTTGATATGATATCGGATGTTAATTAAGTTGAAATATAGACATAGTGTTGTTCCTAAGTAGAAATTGGAAAATCGATATTAAAATAAGGACGAATTCAATTTTTAAATTTATTATATCTTATGCAATGGGAAATTTTTTCTTTAAAATATTATACTTTTTATAACAAAAATAATATAGGTTTCGTAATAAAATAATTTTTATTTAATTATATTGTCAGATCTAAATATTTACAGTTTTAAATATATATTATCTAATCTTTTATTCATCTTTTATTTTATTAAAACAAATTTCTTCACGTACCGTAAAATATATGTAAGCACTTCCGATTTCGAAAGGTCATTTCTTTTATTCTTCAAATGCAATAGACATGTGCAAAAATTTTGGAGGCGAAAAGCAAGACAGTTAAAATTCGAAAAATTTTAATTAATATTTTTGCTATGATATCAAATGTCAATTAAATTTGAATATGGATGTAATAAACAGAAGTTTGAAAATCGATACTAAAATAAAACCGGATTCATTTTTTACTTCCATTACCCTAGTACCGTAGGTAATGGAAGTATTGTATTCGGTCTGAAAATTCGATACCGGGTATTCACCTGATTTACACGTTTTAAGGTCCCCTGAGTCCAAAAAAGTGGTTTTTGGCAATTGGTCAGTGTGTATATGTGTGTGTGTGTGTGTATGTATGTGGAGAATCTTCTGGCTATTATAGCTCAGAAACTAATAAAGATAGAGCTACGAAACTTTAGAATTGAAATACGTCTGGTGTACAGATGAAATTTCCAAATTTTAGTGAAAATTGAAAAACCGGAAGTGGGACATCGGAAACCGGAAGTGGGACCGTAAGTCCGTATCTCAAAAACGGCTCTAACGATTTTCTTCAAACTTGCTCTATAAACACTCTATTAGATGTCCTTTTGAATGATATAGTTGGTTAGTTCAGGAAAATTCATAGGAGTCCTGTATAAAGAGCTCAATTTCAGGACTTGCAAGCGCGTTCTTTAAAAACGGCTGCACGGATTTTTTTCAAACTCGACATATTAACTCACTTTTAAATATCCTTTTGTATGTAATTATTGTTTTCCGGTCAATAATTGATTTTTTGTAAAAGTTGGTATCTCAAAAACGGCTCTAACGATTTTCTCTTTAGGTCACTTTTATGTTTTCTGATCACATTATCTCTCAAAAATACATATAATACGTGTAATAGTGGGTAATGGAAGTCGTGTGGTTGTTTCACACCAGATTTTTTAAATTTATTATATAGTATACAACAGAAAAAAAAAATTCTTTCAAATTTTATAGGTTTTACATATTTTTGTATTTTTTTTTAATTGCCTGCTATTATTATTTTATTTAATTACTTCAATTTCTTTCTTTCTTTTTCTACCTTTCTTTGATCCCCCTTCCTCTTTTTGAACAATTCAAATTCTAGCTTCATGAATTTCTTGAGTGACCATAGTTTCATGAATTTCTTAAGTGGCCAGGCCACAGTTTCATGAACACTTTGAGTAGTCACAATCTATACAAGCCTCTATCAGATTAAAAGAAAAGAAGAAAAAAAAAAAAAAAAACTAAAGATATCACAAACTGTAAAGTAAAAAGTAAAAGTTCTTGATACTTCAGAACAAATAATTACTTGTAGTTTCGAGAGCTGCTAAACAGGTGCTCTTTTCATCAGGTAAAAAAAAAAAAAAAAGAAAGAAAGAACTTGAGTTTACCTATATAAACATTCTCTAAAGTAAAACAATGTTAATAAATGCACGTTCTATTGTTTCTTACTGAAGGTGGATAATATTTTAATTGGTGTTCAAATTAAAGTGGTAATTTATAGCGATGTGCTCAGAATGTGTAGAAGCTTTTAAATTATATACTCAAAGCTTAGTTCGAAAAGTTCTCTAAGAAAATTCGGATCATAGGAATAATTCTAGTATAGCATTCTCTCTCTCTCTTTTTCCCCCCAGTACAATCTATAATATAAGAAAATCTCGTTTGTCTGTTTGAGATGTTGAGGAAAGAATATCGCACGCAGAGCTAAGGCATTTGACATGAAGGTATGGTTCAACCTGGAGTGGTGGGCATGGGCTTACATTTTCGATATCTTAATAAATTTTTTTAAATTAATTAAAAAACATAAAATTTTGTTACGAATACATTTGGTTAGATAAACCCATTTACCATCTTGCGTTTTCAAGTGTTATATAATCGTTAACGCCAGAGATCGAAGTTGAAAAGACACTTTTCTCCTCTTTGTGTGGATAAACATTGCGATTTTTCATGAAGTGCCTGAAATTTAACATAGTCAAATGTTGCTAAAATATATCCTTTTTCAATAAGAATGAATGTTTATGCATTACTATGCATGCCCAAATTGCGTCGTAAATTTCATCTAAATCCGACAACTTTTGGAGATTTACTGATTTTATTTATTTATTTATTTGCATTAGTATCCCCCAGTGGTCGAAATTCGACAACTTTTTACAAAAACTAAGGAAAGCAGAAATATTGCCTTCTCATAAACGGAATTAAATTGCAGAGCAGCAATACTTATTGGCACGATTCGACCATGAAGTACAGTGTTCAAACTAAAAAAACAGACCTTTTCTATAAATGGTCTATTGGAGTAATCTCAAAACGTGTAACTTCATCGAAAACCAGAAATCTAAATTGTTTATTATTCTTATACTTTCTTCTTATACATGCAGAAGATAGAATAATAAATCCATTTTTGAAAAAATAAGTAGTCAATTTCAATTAACTGAAATGCAAGGAAATCTCAAGACTTGTAAATACATCAAAAACCGGAAATCGAAATTTTTTTACATCTTCTGCTTTCTTTTTCAATTCCTACTATTAGTTCACACTCTCCCTATATATATCTTGTACAAATCTTTCAATCAATTTTTAAATAACTTCCCGACTAGCTAGAAATTTGAAACTTTCAGGATTGCTCAGAAAACGGTGACAATACATTTTTTAAATACTTTTATCCAACTGTTTCGGGTTCCTGCTGCCTTCGTCAGTGTTACTAGTACAAAATTTGCAATCGATTTTAAACTAATTTCCCGACTAGCTAGGCATTTGAAACTTTCAGGATAGCTCAGAACACGGTGACAATACATTTTTTTTACACTTTTAGTAAACTGTTGCAGGTCCCTACTGCCTTCGGCAGCGTTTATATGATTCAACAGAAAATTTATTTAACTAACTTCCCAACAAGCTAGACATTTGAAGCTTTTAGAATAGTTCAGAATACGGTGAAAATGCATTTAAAAAATACTTTTAACCAACTGTTTCGGGTCCCTGCTGCCTTCGGCAGCGTTGCCAGTACAAAGCTTGCAATCGATTTTTAACTAACTTCCCGGCTAGCTAGCTAGCCGTTTGAAACTTTTATAATAGCTCAAAACACGATAACACTGAATTTTTTTTAATACTTTTAGCCAATTTTTCCGGATTCCCGCTGTTTTCGGTAGCGTTTATATGATTCAACAGAAAACTTAACATATGGTATATTAAAGTTCTTTTTATCTTGTAATTATTCTTATTATATAACTGAACTGAGTCCACGAGCTTAAATATTGTCCATTTATAAATTTTATTTTACTTTTTAGTTGATTTTGCACGCGCACCTTTTATTTCTATTTATTAACTAAAATAAAATTTTTCTTTGTTGACCTAAGTAGGAATTGACTTTTATTATTATTAATATTATTATAACTTGTTATATACGTAGCAAGTAATAAATCCACTTTTTAAAAATAAGTAGTCAGTTTCAGTTAATTAAAATGCAAGGGAAAAAAAAAAAAAAAAGGAGGTATAAAATTTCAGTATGAGTATCTTTCGAAAGAACTCATCAATACTTTTGAAACGAATGCTTGAACCATAGATCTGTAGTAATTTTTTTAAAAAAAGTATCTATTTTTTCATTTATAACGAAAAAAAAAAAAAAATCTTCTAATGTTGATCCAATATTGACGTTCTTCTGCCTTTTATTGCTATAATAAAAAACACCACAGAACTGGTGTTTTAAAATGATAAGTACAAACTTCGATTAAACGCCGTGAAATGCAAGAAACTTGCAAAAATTGTTTCGTGTAGAAAGAAAACACAGTCCTTCGTCAGGCGAAAAAAGTAGACACAAGTGCTGCAATCAAAGCAGCTTTTGATCCGAAACAATTGTTGCGATTTTCTTGCATTTTATGGTGTTTGTCCAAAGTTTTGTATTTATTATTTAATGCTATAATTCTGTGAGATAAAAATCGTCTTCATTATTCATAGAAAATAATTTTAATAAATAATTACCTGTATAAATAAAGAGGAGTGTATGTTTGTGTGTGTATCTGCGATCTGGCGCTCCAACTACTGATCGCACAGCTACAAATGTTGACATTTAGGTGAATAAAAGTTGAATGATGAGTCAATTAAAATTTCTTCTTCGGAATCAGAATGCAATTTATAAAAATGACAACATAAACTATTTTAAATAACGAGTAACAATATTTTTCACCGTTATAGGAGGAAGTAAACCTAAATGAAAAATAAAGACTGAAATGAAACCTTATATTGACTGATAAGAAGAATAAACTAGAACGTTTCTTTCTAGAAAGTATACAATAGATAATCTGAAGAAAGCTACTCTCAGAAAAAGTGTATTACAACTGTACAATTTTTCTCAAAATTTTTGTATATCCGCAGGTTTACAGGCTTAGAACTGCGCAAATGGTGTGGGGTGAACAAGCAGTTGAAAAGAGGGAGGGAATGAAATCTTCAAGGAAAATAGTATCTTCATTCATAATAATAACTTATTTCTGTCGCATAATAATACAGTGAAACTTCACGGAATTATAATGTATTTATTAATATCCCCAACTGATTTAAAATATTGCTACTTGCAAACTTTTAAACCAATTTTTAATTTTGAAATGTATTAAACATTTTGAAAATGTTTTCTTTCTAAATTTCACTGGCGGATCTAAGGGGGGACGAGGGGGCTGAACCCCACCCCCCCCTTGAAAAAAAAAAAAAAAAAAAAAACACTGACATTCACAATTGTATGTTACAATTGTAAATTTTTCATTGATCTGGAATGACATCTTGAAACTCTTAGCCCCCCCCCCTCCCCCCCCCCCCCCAAAAAAAGTTAAGTTTTGGATCTACCACTGCTAAATTTCCCTGTTTATCTTATTCTAATTAAATTGTATTAAACTTCACTTTTCCACTTCACCTCGTCTAATATTTTATTCCAATTGTTCTCACTTTCATTATCACTTGTTGATTTCTTTAACATTAGCTTCGGAACCATGTCATGACAACGGTAACCGAAAAAAAAAAGTAACGAATATAATAATGATATAAAAACGTATCTTATGCAAATACCTAAAAGTCTGAGTAAAAATAGTAAAAATGTTTGAGATAGTGATTATAATTTGTATTCAAACATAGTTGGCCTAGAGAAAAAATAATTTATATCAGTGTAAAAAAAGAAAAAGAAAGAAAGAATAGAAATGAAAAAATTCGTAAAACATTTGAGAATTCAGAAATTTACATTTAAATCACCAAATATATGTATATATTTTAATTATTTATATTTTCAAAAAGGAGAAAAGCTCATTATTATTATTATTACTATAACAAATTCAGTGAAAGAAATTTGTAACACACTTTTCTAGTAAATATTAATAAATTTAATACCATCTCAGTAATATGTATAAAAATAAAATTAATATTTAAATTTTCTGAAATAATCGCCCCCCCCCTCTAAAAAGTTAAAATAATAATAATAATAATAATAATAATAATAATAATAATAAACTAATATGTTGTGGCTATTACAAGACTTTATTCTGTATTTTCCTAGACAAATTCATGCAGCAAAATTATTTTCCTTGATGAATGCAGAAGATTTTTTTCTCAGACAAGTAGCTCTAAATGCCGAAAGAGAGTCAATTTTTTTGCCATGAGAGAAAATACTTTTTTTTCCCGTATATATATATACATATATATATATATATATATATATATATACATATATATAAAAGATTATTTAAATTATAACGGATCTATGGTTCAATTATTTGTTTTAAAAGTATTGAGGAGTTCTTTAAAAGGATATCTATATCAAAAATTTTGCATCCCAACGGGAGGATTGGGGGGGGGGGGTGATGCTCCTACATGCACACAATTCTTTTCTTAGTTTACTACTACTATTATTACTAATTCATAATTTTTTTTTCCAATTATTCGTTAAAAATAATTCTCATTTTGTACATTTATACGAAATTTGGTCCTATATTGCCATACTAAAAATTTTGAAAAATGGCCACCACCTAGCTCCACCTAGTAAGCAATTGATCTTCAAATGTAATCAGCTGCAGTTTAAATTAAGATACAACTAAATGCTAAGTTTGGTGAATTTCTGTTCATTTGTTCTTGAGATACAGCTTCCATAAAATCTATGATACTCACGTACACATTTTCTGAAGATAACCAAATCGTGTTCAAGGAATCTGAAAACGTGTAAACCCATCAAATACCGGAGATTAAAAATTATCATGAATCTATTGCTTTCTACTTATACATAATAAAAGAAAGTAAACAAAAGAAAAGAAACAAAAAGAAAATTTAAAAGAAAATAAATAAATCAGTAAATAACAATAATAACAGAAATAATAAGTACAAAACTTTGAATAAGCACCAAAAAAGGCAATAAACTCGTGACAATTGTTTCGAATTGAAAGAACACATGACCCTTCATCAGGCAAACAAAGTAGGCACAAGTGCCGCTTTTACTAGACGCATATTGTTTCTTTTTTCTCTGTACCAAATTTAATTGCACCGTTCGGTGACTATGCAACTATGAATATGTCGGGTTATTTAAATATATCGAATGAGTTTTAAAAACTGGCGTGGGTGGCAACTTGTCTTAGTAACTTGAAATATATTTTGGATTTTATTATGAGCTTTACACATTTTATGAACGTTACTACAATATTCAAACGGAGGATTTAGATGAGCGGCAGATTCTTGACCTTAAATATTGATTATAATCATTTTTCTTTCTTCTGCACCTGCCTCATTGCCCGATATAATCAACAGTATTTTTTTTTTTTTATTATTAGTTAATGATAATTATTAAAAGATTCAACGATTCAAAGAATTCTTAAAAATAAGTTATATAAAATAATATTTTTTCTTTACCTGTGCCTCACCTGCAAGTATAAATATTCCCTCTCTCTCTCTCTTTTTTTCCAGTTAGTAAATAACAATTATTCAAATTTAGGTTAAAAACGACATGAAAAGATATATAAAACCAGGATTTCTGTTCATTTGATCCTAATCGTCCAAAATCATTATATTATTAAATAAGTTAATTATGTTATATTATTAAATAATTTACTATTATATATATATATATACAGAGAGAGAGAGATAATAAATTAGTTACGTAAAAATAAATATCGCAAAGTCAAATGAGTTATTGAGGCTCCCAATCTCTAGATACATTATATGGAAAATATGAATGGAGATGTAAAGTAATGCCTCTCAATGTTCCAAACACTGCATTGTTTTAAATTTATTTATTTTACAGAATGACTAAATCGTTTAGGGGAAAAAGAAATACATTTAAACAGTTGTTTTCTTTAAAATGGTATACATGTTTACGGCAATTTAACACATATTTTACATTTTTTTTTTTTTAATATGTAGTTTGGAGATGAAAGATCTAATACAAATAATTTTTGCGTTCTTTTTGGCTAATTCTGGGTTAACTAAATTTTAGACACTTTCAAAGTTCACTCTTAAATCAAATGCTAATAAAGCATAATCTATCAGATTTATTTTGTGTGTCTATGTAAGCGAACTACATATGTTCTGTTTTATTTAATGAATTTTATATTACAGAAGTAATTGTTCACATAATTTCGTCTTCCTTCTGAAAGAGTTATAAATCTTTTATCTTTTAGAAGGTTTTTAAGAGCACACAACTTTCTCCACGCTGTTAAACGAAGATCTATAACATTTATCAATTTCATTTAAAAAGAATCGATTTGATGTCACTATATTTTAAAGGAGATAATTAAAAACATTCAGGTTAAATAGCTAAATTATTAAAAAATGTAAAAATGCGATTGTGAAAAAAATAGGGCAAAATTAAAAAATCTATAGAAATATGCAACAAACTTTTTATTATTAAAAATAAGCTTAAGTATAAAAATAATTCTTAAGCTACTGTCAGATTTTTTCTTTTCTTTTTTTTTTTTTTTTTTTTTTTTGAGGGAGGGGGAGGGGAGGATATTGTCAGGTACGCAGTAAAATAGCTGTAGAAAATTTATCAACGATGAAAATGGTGATAATCAGTATTAATCAGTTAACTTGAAATTATTTTTAAATAATGATTTAAAGTGGATTCACGTTAAAAGGTAAAACATTATTAAAATATTTTTGCAGTATGTATTTGTAAAGTAGGCTATCAATTTCAGTATTCATCACTCTGCTTGAAAATAATGCTTCTTTACTTCCCCTCTCCCCCCACCGCTTGTCTTACAGCAAATGTGTGCATCAAAGTTATCGGACATGTCAAAATTGACAAATCTCCCTTAGTAAAGATTATCTTTAATCGTAGAACAATCGAAAAGAGTGAAATAGAATTTTCTGAACTCCCAAATATGCACTTCGGAAATCAAGAAGAATTTATCTTTTATATAAGTTAATATATATTTTTTTAAATCCCTTTTTATAAATGAGTATTTACTAAATACAATTTAAAATGCTTTAACATAATAAAATTAAAATAATAATAATGAATAATAGTGTTTCTAACTAAAACAATACAATTTAAATTATTTTTCTGAGAAAAATAGTATGACGCAACTAACTACTAATAATTTAAAATATATATAATGCTAATTAAACTCTTTAGTTGCTCTAACAAGCAAATTATTACAAAGTTCGCTATTTATAATCGAAAGATATTAGCTATTTGTAAATATAAATTATTTTTCAGTACGCAATTAACAATTTTTGTCGTATTTGTATTTATTTATTTAAGTCTTTATCAAAACTGCTACTAAAATGAATATTCTTTATATATTTTGATGATAAAAAAAATCACACACATACACACACACACACACACACAAAAAAAAAAAAAAAAAAAAAAAAAAAAAAAAAAATAGGATCAGCATATAACATTTATTTTTTTAAGATACACGAATTATATTTATAGTAAAAAGAAATACACCATTTGATACTTTCTATCTGAATAAAAATATTTAAAAAAATAATTTGCACACACACAAGAAAATAATATTAAATATGGTAATAATAATAATAAATCTTTATGCAATAATTCGGTGAATAAGAAAGCCGATAATATAACATTTTTAATTTGCAGTAGGAAATTATTTAAATATAAATATCTTTCCTAAAACGCAATACATTAGCTTTTTTTTTTTTTTTTTTTGGGGGGGGGGGGATTCATGTACGTAAACCAGTTGTACCCGCACTATTAATGCCATTTGACATAAGAAACATTCCATAGGGTACTTCAACAATATATATCAATTTAAAAAATTATAAAAATATTTACGGTCGCAGGGGTAAGCAGACAAATTGACAAACAGATGGACAGTTCGACAGACATATGCACATATTGAAATCATATTCACACTTAAAAATTGTTAGAAAATTTTAAAACGCTTAATGTAAACGAAAAGGCAACTCCAGCAAATTTATCACAAAAGATATACGGGAAAAAAAAAAGTGTGTCATTTGATATTTTTATATGTACAGTATTTTATGTTACATTGTAATTCAATTACTCTGAACAAAAAAATATTTTTTTAATATTTATTTAAAAAATAATGGTTCATAAAATTGTCTTTAAAGAAATATATATGGCCCTGAAAAATATTAGAGTGTCTGCTAGATTGAATTTTAACTATTTTCTATTCTGTATTTTTCTTACAAATCATCTTTAGAGGAAGTCTTGGTTCTGTCTATCATAACATTCTAAACTTCACTTGCGAGGTTGCGAGTAGTATTTAGTTATTTAGTATAATAATTAAGCGGGGGGGGGGGGGTTGTTAGTGTAAAAAAGAAAAAGAATTCTTTGAAACAAAATTTTAAGTAAACTATAAATTTGCAACGGATTTTAAATAATAATAATTATTATTATGAATTAGATTATTATGCACAAGAATATAAAATGAAATAAATAAGCAATGAAGTTCTGTGTAGTTGCTAACGATCGAACCTAGTATCTGTTTTGAAATACAATGTTTTTCTTAACCATCTAAAGAAATTCTCAAGAGCATTTTTTAACCAAATCCTGGACATTCCGCTGGATTACAAATAATATGATGAATGGACGACCTGTTGTACAACTATTGTGTTGGTGAAAGAAGGAGTGGCTGAAAAACGCCTACTTCAACTCCCGGTGTGGAGCGAAGGGGAAAAGCACAAACGTGAATACGCGCCCGTGACCATTTTCAAGTACAAACTCTCGACCGTGCTATAACGTTCATAACCATTTAGAAGTAACAAATGCTGACCGTTTATAAACGGTCGTGACCATTTAGAAGTAGAAATCTCCGACCGCGTATACACGTTCGTGACCACGAAAGGGTTAAATAAATACAAAATAGACTTTGCCTGTAATTATTTCGATGATATAATTGTATTTTCACAGTCAGAAGATGAACACTTCCAACACCTACAACAACTTTTTGATATATGTGTTAAAGAAAACATAAAATTAAAACTATCAAAATGCAATTTTGCCAAAACAAAAATTAACTTTTTAGGATACGAAATAACTAATGGCCTAATTACCCCTGATAATCCAAACATTGAAGTAATAAAAAATTTGAAACCGCCAAAAAATGTCAAGGAATTGCAGAGAGTTTTGGGATCAGTTAACGTTTATGCTAGATTTATTCCAAAATATGCCGAAACAAGAGCTCCTTTAAATAATTTATTAAAGAAAAATGTCCCCTATGTTTGGGACCAGAAATGTGAAAAATCCTTCCAAAAATTAAAAAATGCTCTTATAAGTAAACCTATTTTAAGACTTTATGATCCCAGAACTCCCTGTCAGTTATTTGTTGACGCCTCGAGTCATGGTGTGGGATGTGTTGTTAAACAGGCAGATGTGAGTGGTACTTTACACCCAGTGGCATATCGTTCAAGAAATTTACGAGATTATGAAAAAAATTATGCAATTACAGAATTAGAATGTTTAGCAATTATTGATGCCTTAGATAATTTTTATCATTATTTGCACGGTCAAAAGTTTGTCATACATACGGATCATGCGTCTCTCACTTGGTTAAAAAATGTTAAAAATTTAAGAGGAAGATTATTCCGCTGGTCCCTTAAACTTAGTATGTTTGACTATGAAATTAAATATCAAAAAGGATCAACAAATATTGAAGCTGATATGCTATCTAGATTGCCTGTTTTGGAAAATGTGTCACACCATGTACACCTCCTAGACTTAAATGAAATCAAAGAAAACCAGAAAAAAGAAAACACAGGTATTAACATTAAGAAAACTCTTGAAATTGAAGATGTAATTGTAATTAAAAAGAAAGGTTTGTATAAGGTAATAGTCCCAATGTCATTAAGATTACGCCTCCTACAGAAAACCCACACTCAATTTGGACACCCAGGAATTTATAAAATGATAAATTTAATTACACCACAGTATTATTGGCTTAATATTAATAAAGATATTGAAAATTTTGTAAAACATTGTCATACCTGTCAAATAAATAAAAAATGCAGACAAAAACGGTTTGGTTCATTACAGGAAATACCGCCAACAGATAAACCTTTTGAATGTTTGTCTTTGGACACTGTTGGTGGGTTTAACTACTATAATTCTACAAAAAAATATTTGCATTTGGTCGTGGACCATGCAACCCGTTATGTGTGGGGATTTCCATCAAAAAGCGTTACCACTGAAACTTATACAAACTTTTTAAAACAACTTTTTCAAATTCAAGTACCTAAAAAATTGTTAACAGATAGGAATGCAGCATTCACGGCATCCCGTTTCAAAAAATTCCCTCGAAATTATAATACAAAACATTTGTTAACAAGTAGCCATCATCCCGAATGCAACGGGAAAGTCGAGCGCCTCAATCAGACTATTGTTACGCGTCTAAAATGTAAGGTTAACTCTTCTTCAAATAAAATTCCCTGGACTAAATTAATTGATGAAGTTTTACATCAATATAACTTAACACCTCACTCTGTAACTCAATTCCCACCTAGTTATTTATTATTAGGAGAATTACCATATGATCCATTATTAGTAAACAATAGTTACTATCCTTCAGTTGATGAAGCTAGAAAAATAGCAAAAGAAAAAACGATACAATGTCATAAAAAAAACAAAATCCGATTTGATGCTCGATTTCTCCCTGTTAAATTTAAAGTTGGTGATGAAATTATTTATGAAGAATTCCAATATCCCAACACACGTAAGTTAAGTCCACCTTATTCAGGCCCTTACACAATCTTAAAACAAATATCCGAAGTTAATTTTGAAATAGACAAACCCAGTCCCCATTTTAAAAGAAGTTCAGAAATTTTCATTCATCTAAGTTAAGATACTATAATAACCCTCAAAAATTCAAATTAAGTCATGAATAATTTTAGTTAGGGATCAACTCCATGCCCCAAGTATTTTTTTTTTTATTTATTTATCATTCTCGTGATCTTCTGATCTTCACCACTATAAAGTGATCAGAGAGTGCGGGAAAAATGATTTGTTTTTGCCCTCTGTAAAAATTCACCAATTACCACCTTTATCCCAACTCACCTTTTTGGAAAGACTTGACCCCTGAACTGAGTCAAATATTAACAGTATTAACTGAGAATAATACTTTGTGGGTCAAGTTACCCACAAAACAATTTTTTTTTTTTGGCTTGCCAATGGCTGACCAAGCTCTGGTGCCAATGTGGTATTTTAAAACAATTAATTACTAAATAAAGTGATTAAGTTGGTTTTATGTAAATAAGTTGTAAAAAGAAAAGACCTAGTAGTACTGGTATTCTTAATATTAGTAGTAGTATTATTAGAGTGTATTAAACACTATTGTATTTATTAAATAATTTTATGTGTCTGTTAAATGTTATATTTATGAAAAAATTATTTGTGTTAGTATGTAAATAAAATTTCTAGAAATTGTTAAAAATGTACTATGATATAATTGTTTTTATATACTTTATGTTTCTGTTTTATTAAAATATCTTTGCATTTTTAAAAAGATACACAAAGAAAAACACAAGTTTGTTTACAATTTACAAAACATTTTTTACAATGTACTGTTAAAATTACAGTGTTATAATTATTGTTATACATATTCTATATGCACTCAATAACCAAGATCAGACTTTTTACAACAATTATTTATTGTCAACGATCAACGTTATTATTCAAGACATCTAAAAACTTTATTGGCCAAAAGGAACTTTATATTTTAAAGACTTTCCTCAACAAACTAGTTTGTACATAAAAAAGATATCTTGTCAAAAATGTTATGCCGGTAAACATGTTATGTTATAATTTTTTTTTTCTTCTTTTCCAGTATGTCATACATTTTCATACATTATTTTATTAAACTTTTCTTATGTTTGTAAACAAGTGCTGTAAATACCATTATATGTATCAGGCGAGCACGTTGACCAGGTCCAACATACAAGTAAATAAATTAAAAAAGAAAAAGTAAATTTTTATGAATAAAGGGAAAGACCATAACTCCTACTTAAAAAGGATTCCATAACAAAATATTCAGGCAAAATTTTCTAAAAAATAAAATTTTCCATTTTTAAAAAAAAATTTCCATTTTAAATAAATTTTTCAAAAACTTAAGTTTTATAATTTGTCAAATTTTCCATTTTAAGTTTAACTTTCTCTTGGAGTATCTTCTACTTCTGAGGGACTTCCCACAAATTTGCAGGCAAATATGGGGGAGCGTCGGCTTGGAGGGGGGGGGGGATATGAAAGGATAAAATAAGCAAGATTCTAAATTAATATTTAAATTAATATTAAATGATATCTTAATAGAATTAGCTCAGAATAAATCTTAATTTTAAGAACAACTTTGTGAGAGTTCTATTTTAGCGCCCCAGTAAAGTTAGTTTTTCAGCAAAGAACATCGTAGCGCGGGAATCGCGATTAGAAGAAGTTTCATAATCAAAATTATGCAATAGTTGAAATTAGCGGCAATGCATTGCGAAATACGAAATCCTGGATATCCGGGTCAGCCAATGAAAGGATGTGGGTTGGATTTTGGCTGACCTGGTTATCCAATAAGAATAGTTTCGGTTCCCGCCGAAATATCCATATAAAAACGCGAGCACACGAAAATCAGGGTCTCTTTCCATGAAAGCTTTTGATTAAATAGTCGACGACAAAAACAAGTTTAAGTTGACGGTCCCAGGAGGGGAATTGATTCGCGGTTCCGCCGTTAATGGAACACTTTCGGCCCGACTCGGCTACGGATCTGTACAGCGTGCTCAAAATGAAGTGACTTAATAAAGTGTAATATGACTGTCTTCAAATAAACGACTGCATCATCAATTGTGGAGTATTTCTTTGAGTGAACTTTCTTAATATGGAGTGACTGGAATACATCAGCCTACAAGAAAGGGCTTACGTTACATATATATATATATATATATATATATATATATATATATATAAATATGAAAGGTGTGGATGTATGCTTCAATAATTTTGCTGTCGACTGTACATAAGGACTATTTCTTTCAATTTGCGATTTTGCGTTGTCGCCATTTCTTTAAATATGGTAGGATATCTGACATAATATCCAATTTTACCATTTAATTTCTAAACTATCTTAATTACTATGTCAAATCTGTCGAAAACTTTACATTTTATAAATAAATATAATTATTAATAACATCATGTTACATTATGCAGTCAAACCTGGATAACGTGAATATCAACGAGAATAAGAAATTTCGTTCATGTTAACAGCAGTTCATGTTGTCATTACCTGAGCAAATAACCTTCATTTTGATTTGGATTGTGGAAACACTAACATGTTAACAGTTCATGTTAAAAGTAATTCGAGCGTGTTCACATTAACGAGGTTTGACTACATTAAATTATATAAATAAATAATTAAATATATTTTCTTATGTAAAAAAAAAAAAAAAAAAAAAGAAAAGAAAACAAAGAAAGAAAAAGAAAACAAAGAAAACGAAGAAAGAAAAGAAAAGAAAAAGAAAGAAAGAATAACGTGCGAACATTTTTTTCTTTTAAATAATTAAAATAACATTTAGAAAAATCGTGTTAAAGAAATGGAACTGCTTTAAAACAGAATCACTTGGCGAAATTTTTAATTTTGTACCGAAGTACCTCAGACATTTCTCGCCAAGATGTTTGCTCACGCAGTTGCGATAACCCATTATAATTCATCTCCAAGATGACAACAAAAATTTAAAAGCCCCCCAAGGGGCTCCTATGCTAAAGCTATACTAAAGTAATTTTAAAAAATAAATATACTAATCGATGCTAGGGAATAAAATACATTTACTGGATGTCTTTATATAGAAGAATAGATTAAAATAAATCCTGTTGTACTAAATTAAATTATGTTTACAAAGAATATAAGCAGATTTTTCGCGCGCAACAATTCTATAATAATGTTTTCATCTGTTGGCCTAATTTATCATTAATTTTTCATGAATTGTTTGCAGGACATTTTTAACACTTACCAACAAATTTTAAAACTATTTATGACCGTTCGCTTTTGTTTGACTTTTAGTTTCTTTAACAATTTTTAGAACTCCATAAAAGTGATATTTCATCACATTTTTCAGATGTGCTATTGAATTCTTCCAACTGAAAGTCGAACTGAATAGGAACATCAAACACCACTATAGGCTACGCTTGATTCAGGGACTAACAGAACTAGTATGATGTTCCTATCACCATGTTTTCTTCTATATTTTCAATTACAAAATTACATATTACATACCTCAGAGAAGTATAGTACTAAATATCGCAAAAAAGTCAATTTTATACCCTGCAGACAACATCAAATAGAATACTTTTTCTTCTTTTTCTTCTTTTTTTATTTAAGAAATGGAAAAAAAAAAAAAGAGAATTTTTTTTAATTTATCATAGATCTAAAGTTGAATTACTCGTTTCAAAAAACGTTATCTTTTGATAAATTTTAAAATTTTAAAATTAAATTTTTTTTTTTGAAATTTTTACACATTTATGGGAGGCGATACGGCTCCTACATATACAAAAGTTTTGACTAGTTCTATTAAAAATAACTATTTTTGATTCAAAAATGCTTCATTAAAAAAAATAAAAAATAAAAATCTTATTGTGCACATTTATAAAAAAAATTGTGTTGTACTGTCTCATAACACATTGAAAGAAAACGAGATGGCAGCGCCATCAGTTGAACGATTTGCACCAAAAGTTGATAGATACTAACTTATGTCAAGGTGCAACTACAGCTAAATTTCAATCAAATTCTCTGCATTAGTTCTTGAGTTGCTGTAAAATGTTTGCCTTATACACAGAGAGACAGACTGACAGTCAGCCAATCATTTTCCAATTTCTCAAATATATGATATTAAAAAAATTAATGTATTTAAAGTTATATTTGAGTATAGTCGATTTCTTTAATTGTCCTTTACAAAATATGCGTGAAACATTTTATTAATTTTGATACAAAATATTTTTGTTGTTATGTTTATCATACTCGCAAAATGTTAATCTTTTAAATTTGAGAAAACATCAGAAAGAAAATTTACTTGTAAGTAAAATACAGATATGTTACAATTTAGGAAAGACGATAATCTTAGTTCTAAATCACATAGAAACAGACATTATATGGATTTTAAAAAGATAAAGAGATACGTTTTATTATTGCAAAAAAACAGAGTTTTAAAGGTATATTTTTATTAACCGACTTCAAAAAGGAAGGAAGGAAGGTTCTCAATTCAAACCGTATGTTTTTTTTTTTTTATGTTTGTTAGCTCATAACTTCTGAACGGATACTCTGATTTTGATACTTTTTGCTTTGTTGAAAAGGTCTTGGTCTGAAATAGGTCCCATTGTAATATTTTTACGATCTAAAAAAAATACAGGGTGCCCAAAAAAATCAGTCCCAACTCTTTTAACTGTTAAACGGCTGCAGCTATAGTGATAAAAAAGGTATGTAAGTATAGCAAAATGGCCTTCCAGTACAAGGTTAAACCGCTTGCAGCGCCACCTGGTGGAAAACAGCGGAGTTAGTGTTACTATCTCGAAAACGGTTCTAGAGAAAAAAGTGAATTACAAAGTTGAAGAGTATCATCGATTTTGTGCAAAAAGATAGTTTAGGCATTCATGCTAGCGTTCCTATCTCGGAAACGGTTCAAGACCGGGGGGAAAGTGAATTATAAAATTACAGAGCATTATTGATTTAGTACGAAAAAATAGTTTAGACATTGATGCTAAAAATACAATGCTAAAAACGTGCATTTGTTTGTCCGCAATTTCTTACGCTATGCACACTTGAGCTACATTGCACACGTTGTAGCGTAGCTGGTGAGACATACGCTATATAGCTCAAAATACGGTTACTTGGTAGTTTTTGTTTTGTTGTAAAGATCATGGTCTGAAGTAGGTCCCATTATAATATCTTTACAATCCAAAGAAAATATAAAACACCATCTTGGAAAAAACAGCGGAATTAGCGTTCCTATCTCAAAAACGGTTCAAGATGGGAGAAAAGTTAATTACGAAGTTGTAGAGCATCATCGATTTACTACGAAAAGACAGTTTTTAGACATTATTGCTAAAAATAGAACGTTTAAAACGTGCGGTTGTTTGTCCGCAATTTCCTACACTGTGCACTCTTGAACTACGTTGCACACTTTGCAGCGTAGCGGATGACACGTATACTCTGTGGTTCAAAGTACTGTTACTGTAAGCGGTCACATCGATTAGCGCAAAATCGTTTTCAACCAACTTCAGAAAGGAGGGTGTTCTTAATTTGAGCTATGTCTTGTTGTTGGTGTTTGTAAGCTTAGAACTTCGTAAGAGACGCTCTAATTAACCTTCAAAAAGGAGGAGGTTCTCAATTCAAAGCGTATGTTTTTTGTTTTTGTTTTTGTTTGTTAGCTCATAACTTCTGAACGGATGATCCGATTTTGATAAGTTTTATTTTATTGTAAAGGTCTTGGTCTGAAATAGGTCCCATTGTAATAACTTTACGATCAAAAGAAAGTACAGGGTGCCCAAAAAAAATCAGTCCCAACTCTTTTAACTGTTGAACAGTTGCAGCTATAGTCATAAAAGTGGTATGTAGGTATAATAAAGTGGACATGTGCTACGCGATTCAACCGCCTACAGCGCCACCTGATGGAAAACAGTGGAGTTAGCGTTCCTATCTCCGAAACGGTTCAAGACAGGGGAAAAAAGTGAATTATAAAATTGCAGAGCATCATCGATTTAGTACGAAAAGATAGTTTAGACATTAATGCTAAAAATAGAACGCTTAAAACGTGCATTTGTTTGTTCACAATTTCCTATTTTGTGCACACTTGAACTACATTGCATATGTTGTAGCGTAGCGGGTGTCATTTATGCTATGTAAAATTCAAAGTATGGTTATTGTAAGCGGTCACATAGATAGTTTTTAGCTGATATCCGATAAAGGCAAGAAAAGTGACACAACATCAAAATGCAGCATTTGAGAAAAATCAACTGAAAAATAACTTGACTAAAATAAAACTGGCACAACTGTCTCTCGAGTGGATAACTTTCTAGATGGAGATGTAACATTTTTGTTCACATTGTGTGCATTTCATGTATTTTTCAGTGACATAAACCATTTTTTGAGTTATGTCACTTTTCTTGGAAGTTGCGATTTGTGAAACTGGCGTCGAATGTCTTTTGATGTTCTGCTATATGAATAAGTTTTCGCTGAAAAGAGAAAAAAAAAAAAATTGAAAAAAAAAAAAAATAGAACCGATTTCAAAAAGCAACTACTATTCAAACAACCAAAAAAAAAAAAAAAAAAAAAAGAAAAGAAATGGATATGAAATGAAACTGTAAATTGCGCCTAAAAGTATAAAATAATTTCCTTCGCCAAACAACCTATAACACTACAATAAATCATAATTTTTGAAATCGGTACAAAATTAAATAGAAATTTATACCTTTATTCAATACAAAAATCAAATCCTATTCAAAATACACATCTCACATTGTCACCTGGAAAACGCAACTGAAAACTACTTTGATTCAAAAAAACAATTAAGATTTCGTAAGCAGCAAAAGTTGGCGAAGATGCTGGTATCTGACGTCCTTGGTGAAAGAGAAATCGCAAAATTATCTGGAAACATATTTAATTTCTTTGGGATATAATGATTATTTTGATAAGGAATATTAAGAGAGTAATCAAGAATATGAAACAATACTTCGTACAGTATATATTATGAAAATATAAATCTTGCGTGTATATTTTTGCATTACGTTTTGATCGCGAAATACAAAAGCCACCAAAGATGATAGTTACCAAAGTTATACCATATTTGCAAAGGAAACTCTAACTTCGTAGAAACATAAATACCGCATTGTGAAGAATGTTCACTGTTCTATGTAGATGCTACTAATGGACCAATTGTATACAGTAATAATATAATAAAGGAAACATGAAAATGGATCATTCGAGACAACAACATTTGTTGCTACCGATCTAAAAACAAACCTTTAAAAACAAAATTAATTTCATTTAATTTTGCACCGACTTCAAAAGTTATGATTAATTGTAGTGTTCTAGGTTGTTTAGCGAAAGAAATTATTTTATACTTTTAGGCGCAATTTACAGTTCCATTTTCTGCCAATTTTCTTTCATTTTTAGTTGTTTGAATGGTAGTTTCTTTTTGGAGTCTGTTCTATTTTTTTACAAAAAGATTTTATGATAGTTTAAAATCAATCTTTTGAAATATTTATTTTTAAATGTAATATCTTTTACATATTTTTGTAATCCACATATTTTGATATAAAATTAAGCAAATTTAATTCATTTTGTTTCTTCAAATATCTATACTAAGGAAAATGAAGGCTTTATTCTATGGTAATACATCCGTATTTTATTTAAGTTCAAATATTTATTTCATCTGTAACAGAATAAATCCTTTTAAATATAACTATCTTTAAAAAAATACTTTCTGTTAATTATACTTTTTGCATCATTCGAGTTTTTTTCTGAAAGCATTTCATTAATCTAAAAACGTTTTTAAAAACTTGCTCGATAATAATGAATTTTTGATGTTTTCTCTTTTAATGGTTTGCGTCAGCATTGTTTTCTCATTTATTTTGGTTCACGTGTTTTAATTTATTTCGGAGTATTCAATTACCATTATTTCTTTTCGTTCAATTTTGTAATGATGTTGTTTCATAATCTCACTTATTTTTAGGAGCGAAATGATATATCATGATGATTTAAAAATTTATAACGCGGTCTTCACAGAGTATTTTTCTCATTATTTATTATTTATGTTTAAGTTCTTATTTATTCATCCATTATAGTAATCAAAATAGGGGGATCCTTAATTTTTCAAATACACATCTAATCAGTCTGTAGAAAATGTGCATATTTTAAGATACATTACACAAGATTAAATAAAGATGTTTCTTTTTAATGAATATATATTTTAGGGAGGGGAGAATAAATCATTAAATAAATGATTTTAATGACATTTATTGTGTTTGCACACGTGTTTAATTACAAGCATTTCGATGGATTTTTCTCAATGAAATACAGTGTTAATAAATCCTTCTGGCTAAGTTGGAAAAGTTGGTTGATTTTTTATTTTTTTGAAGTAGCCGCCATTTCGAGATAAAATGATGGATTAGATTGATTAATAAACAGTTGAGATCTCAATATGAGGTAGTCACATAACAGTTTCATGCATATTAATTAATAAAACCTTTATTTCTTTTGTTTTCTCTCTTTCTTTCTTTTTTTTTTCTTTTTTTTTTTTTTTAATTTCATTTTAAAAGTTTTTGTTTTCGATGGGTTTTTCGCGTGCTGAGATGTTCCACAGGCGCCTTGATCAGTTTTAGAAAATGTCAGTCTGACCACCTGTGCGTGTGACGTAAATTTTGAGTCAGCTCTAGATCAAGAACTCAAGCACCACATTTTATATAAAGAAGAAAAAATATTGCTCTTAGATATATGCTTAACACCTTTTGGGGCAAATCGCGCAACAAGGGCGTGCTATATCCCTCATTTACAAGAAGTCTATATATCAGCTTCTATAATATATAGTAAAAATGTGATATGTCTTCAGTAAAATATATTTGTTCAATTTTCGTGCTTATCGGTCGATAAATGGCACTGCAATTATGACATTTCCCTCTTATATAAGAGGGTTATATCTAAACTTCGATTGCGTATAAATGCATCAAACTTGAAATGCGATGAAGCCATTATGAAAATAAAATGCTGACAAAATTTGCGTGTATATTGCAGGACAAGCCACGATTTTCCATATGACTATATCTCAACACCTTTTGGATAGATTTCCACCAAACTGGCGTATGTGAAATCTTTATGGTCGGGAAGCTAGGAATATTAAATATTTGTTTGCATTAAACTTTAAGTGGCGCTGTTATATAAAATGACATAAAAACAGGAGATCTTTTCACAAATAATACAGACTTTAAAATAACAATTTATGAAACCAGTATTGGAATATATGAAAATCCTTCCAATTTAAAGTGTTATATGTTACTATGTGCGTTTCCTTAATTTAAGGAGAACTAAGGATTATGAGATAGACTGTTTTAAAATTACTGAATTGTTTTTCACAAGTTAAAGAATCTGTTCTGACAAAGTAAAAATTTAATTAAAGAAGGTTTTAAAATAAACTGCACTTATTTAAATACATTTGGAACGGATTTTTATAAAGAATGGCGACTATTTGTAAAACTTCAAAGTAGAATTTAAGTTTTATAATAAGTAAAAACAGTCGTGGAATGAGTATGGCAGAGATTTAAGAGCATAGTTATTTAAAATTACTTAACCTTCTCACTGCATTTTTTTTTTTTTTTCATCAAAATAGGTTCAAAAATTGCGTATTTTTTATGACATATTTCAAATCTACATATATTTTAGAGTTGAAATAATAAAAAAAAATTGTAAAAAAGTTTTTTTTTTTTTTTTTTTTTTTCAATATAGAATTAGATCATATAAAAAGGTTTTCAGAATATTGAAATTGGAGAATGATGATATAAAAGCAAAATTTTGAAAATTAATCTTGGTTAAATTACGATTTATTTTATAAAATATAAAAGTAAAACGTATATACTAATGAAAATAGGCAAAATACTTACAAAACATTTATAATAAATGAATAGAAAATGAATTTTCAGATTCATTATTATCCGCAGAGGAATCCGAGAAATTCCTATCAGTTTTGCTATAACTATCTTCAATATACTTGAAACCAGAGTCAGAACTACTATCAGTGTCGGAAATATCGTCAGGAATATAGGTTATAACACTCGCTAAACGCTTCCTGCTTGACATCTTTTAGCTTTGAAAAGCACGCGCAAAATGCTACAAAAGATTTTTGTATATTTCGCATAAATGTGGGCAACTAACACCATCTGTTAGCCCACATCTAAATAAACAATTAAACATCACAGAAAAGACGAAATGAAATCATGAACGGGGAAAGAGCGGGTTGCACAGGTAAATAGACGGTAAAAATGCATCCCCGCGGAAATCGCGGGTTGCGCAAATTTTGCTTCTACGTTACCCGTGGAAATCGCGGGATGCGCAGCGAGAGGGTTAAAAGAATATTTACTATTTACTCCCAATACGCATATGGATCTTTCTCATGGAGCACATTTATATGCAGCGATAAAGAAATGTAAGTTGTTTCTGACACTATATGTATATGTACTCTAAATATATCATTAGCAATCCGACATATGAAACAAAAATATATTTTGTTCGAAGTAAAAACTATATTATACGAAAGTGAAAAAGTTTATTTTTAAGTTAAAGACAGGAATAATCTTCTTTTTCATAAAAGCCCATATTTTTTTAAACTAACGCTGAAAAGATGTCATAGCTAAAACAATAAATTGAAATAAAGAAAGTAAAAAATTATCCATGGTTTCCCACCGTGCAGTTATACTAAATAAAATAATGAAAAAGGATAATTTAACGAAAAATCTTGCATCATAATCGCAACAATGCATTCAGATAAAAAAAAAAAAAAAAAAAAAAAAAAAAAGTAAAATGTTATCCATAGTTTTGAAAGATTCATTCATTGATTCAAATATTGAATTTTATACACAAAATTTATTGATGCATTTTCAAAGATTTATTTTAAAAAAAATAGTTCCAGTATAGTTTATAATAGTCGTCATCATCGCAGAAAACCACATTTGCTTCACCAGAATTTATTCAAATAAAGTTTAAATAACATAAAACATGACGTGGAAATAGCAACAATGCATTACTAAAAAATAAATTTTATCTTTGATTTGAAACAAATAAAAAAGAATAAAAGCAGATTTTAAAGAATAACTGTAATTCTATTTAAGAACTGACTACTAGCGATTTGAAAGTATTTTTTTTTTCTTTTAGCCTCCACTATAAAACATCAAACTATAGTCAAAACTTTTAATTAATTTTAAGGAAAGCATTTACAAAAGTATAAAATGATTACAATATATATTAATAAAATAATAATATTTATAATATTAACCATAATGTAATCCTTGACAGTAATCCTTAAATAAAGCAAAAACGCCATTCTATATAAATACATGCATATTGTATAATGCTTTAAAATTACTTATCATGTGTTAAAAAGAAATTAGAAAGACAAAATTTTCTTCGTGATTAGTCATTTGCAGCACTGTCAGATCTTTATTATAGATACAGATATCTTCTGTTTCTAAGGAGAGGAAAATGTATTTCGTATCTGCTTTATCACAATATTACATAAAATAACAAACCATTTTTAATAATAAAAAAGCACCACAGAACTACCATTTTAAAGTAATAAGTACAAAACTTTGAATAAACACCATAAAAGGCAAAAAACTCGCAACAATTGTGCCGCTTTGTTTTCAGCACTCGTGCCTACTTTGTTCACCTGACGAAGGATCGTGTGTTCTTTCTAGCCAAAACAATTTTTTCCAGTTTATTACATTTTATGGTGTTTATTCAAAACTTTGTACTTAAAACCATCTTTATATTAAAAAAATATAACAGTTTACTTTAAAAATGATATGGTGCGTTACTCACACAGTCCTTTATTAAAACGTTGAGCGCCACACCAGCCATTCTAGATTCTAGACATTTTATCATATATCTCAAAGTATTGAATGAATCATCTTGAAACTTTAGGAGTGTGCAGAACATTTTATACTTTAAACATTTCAGTAAAAGTTTTACCCCGAAAGTAAAAGCAGTACCAATAAAAAATTAAAACGTTGAGTGCTCTGTTAGCCATCGGTGGCTGACAGCGTCAAATATGATATAAAGCCGCGTCAATCATCGGTGGCGGATATAAAATAGGATATAAAACTAAAAATATTACATTGAATGATTGAAAATTTATTCAAAATTTGCTTAATTTTTATTTATTGCAGGAGGAATCATTATGGAATTTTAATGGATTTTAAGAATTTGCGGGGCGCTCAACGTGTTAATACACATCACTATCAATATATTATTACGCATTAACGCTTTGCTGGCGCTAACGCCCTAAAACGCTGTAAACTATGTTGTCATATTTAGGGACTCTTTTACTTAAATATCACCAATAATTTTGAGGAGTGATATTTGATATATAATAATGGACGAATAACGATCGAAGTGATTAGGCAACCGTTCCAGTTAAAATTTAGTAGCGGGTATTGAATAAAAATGCCCCTAAACTTGGCTACACTGACCAAAAGAGTGAAATTAAATAGGTTGAGGTATAAAATACAAGAAGTTTTATTGGAACGTTTTCAATGTAAATTAAATAACAGTTTAAAATAGATCTGAAATCAGTTTTATTTCACATACCATTCTGCATGGGTAAGTGGACATACTGCACTTCCTCTCCGTAAATTCCTTGTTTGAATATAGTAGTTACATCGTAAAATATGGAACGTGTTACTAAAAAGTATTTCAAACTATTTAAAATAAAATCACTCACACTATTCTTTGATTTTAATCGTTTAATTTTCGTAGCCAAGTATATTTTCTAAAATTATATACGAATAGAAGCTCTACTTAAATTTAACATAGCAAAGATATGCATAACACAATATCAAATACTCCACGAGCCATTTCCAAAGATAGCTTTTATATGCCTGAATTCTTTTGTATAGTTCTGTAAAGGAAGTATAAATGCTACGCATACTATATGAAATATGAAATATGTTTATGTATATATAAATTTATGTGAATTCCATCTTGTTTAGTGCAGTCTAAAAATGTTAAATTGCACTGTACATCAATGAGAAATTTCGTTTGTAGATGTAATCTTGTAGAGAATAACTGGTTGCCATATTCTCAATTGTAGATCTTAAATCCTACTAGATCTTAAAGATGAACTTAATTGCTTAATTACTTAGTAATGTGATAGAAGTAAGAAGAGCTCGAGACAAAGTTAACAAATAAATAACAAAGTTTATTTAGCATTCAATATCAAGGAGGGCGTTGAGCTAACTCAATTTAAATAAATGACTTCAGGAACTAACTTTAACAAGACATAAAATAAGAAGTGGTTTTATCTCCCCAATGCTGATCCTTTTGACGACTGCTCTCGGCTACTACTAACTATTCTCACTTTAGAGTGTCGGACGGATTCCCGATACACGACAGACTCTTTTCTTAATTTACGCCACAATACTACACCTCTCTACCATCACTTCGCGCACACATAATCCGGTGCAATTCAGTATCACCACCAACTCCAACGCGCTATAACTCTTTACTCCACACTAATCAACTATCAATTCATAACCCCTAGCAATTCACTATCCTTCATTTTATACTACATTCAACAACTTCCTTTCCTTTCTTTCACTCAAAACCTTATAAATCACTTTTAATTCATCTAACACTGAGATCCTAATTATTTCACTGCAGCACCATGCCGACATAAAACTAACTCGACCAAGACTTTCGCCGAGTTACTGGAGACGAAGTGCCTTAACCGTCCCAACTTTGGTGACGGTCTATAGTCTCGACCTCACAATCTATTCGAATTATTATGTATGTCCCTGTATAAAAACTGTTTATGCGATCTCAATAAAAAATTTCAAGAATTAAACCCATATAATATAGATTTAGAATACCAAGTTTGAAATTACTGCTAATATGCTTGTTTGTGAATTAAGTTGTTAACAGGCATATATTAACAGTTGTTAACAGGCATATACACAGGCACTTATGCGGACCAATTGCTAAAAACCTGATTTTCGGATTCAGGGGGCCTTAAAACGTGTAAAACCCCAAATCATTACTTTTTCTTTCACATATGAGTAGGAGAAAATAAAGAAGGCAAAGTGTAAGCCCAGAACGTAAAATAATTTCCAAATCTTTATTTACACTTTATATCATTTATATTTTAATGCATTTTACTGACGCCTAAATATATATATATATATATATATATATATTAATTTAAAATAAAGGAAGAAATTAAAGGAAGAAATTAAAGCATAAAATAGAAAGTTAATATAAGACTAAGTTTTAATAGATTATTACAAAAGTATATTTTTAAGCTGAAAAATAAATTTAAAGCAAACTTAAATATTAGTTTTTAAATAATATTATAAAATTGTGTAAACATTTAGTTTATCTAATTTTATTCAATCCTTTACCACTGTGTTTATTTACTTTCATCTCACGGGGGTTTTATAGATATATTTATGGAAAATCTTTTGACATTTCTAAAATTGAAAATGAAAGCCAAACATTAATAATCGCAATGTAAATATAAATTATTATAAGCAAACATTGACTACACGCAATTCTCTAATCAAAAGATTAAAAAAGTTCAAAATATATCTTTTTTTTTTTTTTCCCAATTAATTTTATATTTTTCTTCGACTAGCAAAATTTATAAATATCTTTAAATAAAATATTAGTTTAAATAAAATGCATTTGTTAAAAATGTTTGTGTAGTTACAGGTTTACTGGAAATTTTTGTTGATAAATGCCAAAAATTGATTCTGATTATTTACAGTGAAAAATATAAATAATTATTATTTTCCTAATATACAAGGTGTAAGAAAAGTATTGTAATCATTAAATAATATAAATAAAAATGCAAGTATTTTTATGTGACCCTATAAAGAATCATCAATGATAATCAAGATTCCTATAATGCTTTGTAGGAAATTTCTTTCGTCGCACAAGAAAAATATGTGAAGTACCTTCAAATGTAAGTTTTGTTATGATAAAAAAAAAAAAAAAAAAATTTTTTTAGCACCAAAAACGTACCATGGTAATAAAAACTGCAAATATTTGATTATGCATTTAGAGTAATTGGAGTATGAGTTTGATTTTTATACGAATTATGTAAAAAATGCCAGAGCCGGGAATTGAACCCAGGCACTCCGCTTACCGTGCGATGCTCTCAGCACGTAAACGGAGTGGCCGTGTTCGAGTCCGGTTCTGGTATTTTTCACATATTTGGTACAAATATTAACCTTACACTCCAATTTCCTTTAATGAATTTTCATGGTTGATGAATTGATGAATTGATATTCCAACTTGATTATATTTTTTTACATAGTTGATCTCAGAGAAGTTCGCACACGGCGTATCGTGAATGAAGATTATCTACTCAAGATGGCTGTCGCAACAGAAGAGGTACCACAGGAACCATTTTCAGTCTACCAAAACATTAGCTAATGATGTGTTACTTAACCTATTACCCACTGGTGTTGCGTTCACGCAATACCAGAAATAATCACGCTTAACACTTAACTAAAAAAGGTATTTTATATTAAGTATTGTTTTTAAGTAAGAAAAGGATAGATGTTTATTTTATTACAAAAAAATTTGATCTGAAAAACACTTTTAACTTTAAAAATGGATTTCAAACTTAAAACTTTTTTCAAACAAAAAATTTTGAAAATCTTCATATGAGTTTACATAATGAATGAGTTTACATAACTTGTAAAAAAATGTTTTCGAAAAAAATAATTACTTTTGTAGTCATCTGCAGTTTTTTTCTATTTTATGATCCCTCAAGGAAATTTCCGTAAACATTTATTTGTATTAATTCCATACTCTTATTCCACTGAAGTTGTACAAATATAACACTCTATTTTTAGTAAGATAAGACTAATTATTATAACTTTATTTTAAATTATTGTTATATGTGATCAAAACAATGCGCTTTACTGTTTGTATTCAGAAAAAAAAAATCATTATTTCTAGTTTTAGCGGTTAATGGGTTAATGGCTTCTGCGGATACGATTTTAGCTTCATATTTTTTCGGACATTCCGTCTCCTCTTATATCATTTCTCCAAGATAGTCACCATAGAATTGAATACATTTTGAGAGTTGCCAACTTTTATAATTTATTGCGGAGCATGTTTTACTTCCTCTCCCCCCCCCTCCTTATACACACATATTTTACATCACATTATAAGAAAATAAATTTGATGGCACATGAAAGCTAAGTCTCTTGATATGTAACTTTTACAAATATCAAGTTTTTCTGGCTTTTACAACTTTATTTATCTGTGCAGAAATGTTTGAACACTGACCAGTAGAAAGAACGAATTGAAACATCCAAAGCCATTTTGGCACATTCTGAAGCTTCAAAGGATTTTCTCTCTAGGTTTGTGACAGAAGACAGAAAATAGACTCCTGTTTATGATCCTGAAATAAAGGAGCAATCAAAAGAATGGTGCCACAGGAGTTTCCCGCAGCTGAAAACTTTCGCACTCAGAAATCGACCGAAAAAGTCATGGCGTCCGTTTCTTGGGATAATATCGGATTCTTTTGGTGAACTTCTTACTTCGGGGCTCCAGCATGACTGGAGAGTATTATGCTAACCTGCTAGACCAGCTAAAAGAAGAAGCAATTAAGAAGCAACGCCGAAGGTAGTTGATCAAAGGAATTCTGTTTTTTACATGACGAGGAATTGTATTTTTGTGTACATTAAGCGATTTAACACTATTTAATACTTTTAAGTGTGAATATGATTTCAGTTTGTGCATATATCTTTTGTGCGGTTTGTGCATCCGTCTGTCTATTTGTTCGTCTACCCGCCTCCAGCGTTCGTAAATATTTTCAGAATTAAAGTATATATATATATATATATATATATATATATGTTATTGAAATTCACTATGGAATATTCCCTAATTAAAATGGTATTAATAGTTCCTCTGAAACTGGTTTGTGTACAGGGACACCCAAAAGTATGCTAATGCATTGCATTTTAGGACAATCATTTTATAATTACATTTAAAGAACTTTCTATTGTAAGAATCATAAAAAAAATTATATTTATTGTTAATATGCTAAAATAATGTTTTGTATAAAATACAATGTGGTTAACCCTCCGATTCACAAGGTTGCACTAAAATATTCAGATATATTAAGGGCTGCAATTAGAATTTAATGGCTACATTTTCTTTTGTGTTAAGCATTTTTAACACTTTCTAACAATGTTTAAGAATGATAAGGAATTCAGTTAGTCTATCTGTATGCCTTTCAGAATTACTGTCTGTCCGTTGTGGGCTAACGTAATCAAAGAGCAATGAAATTTTTACGATACAACAATTACGTATAGTTAGATAGCGTTAATAATCAATGTGTACCGCATGAATTTTCGTTCTTGTTTATTTGTTTTATTTTTTCTTTTGACGGATTTACGTATAAAATTATGAAACATTTCTTGGAATATTTTTATAATATTAGCAGAATTTAAAATTGTAAAGATATATTCAAAACTAAAATTTTTAAATCATCTTTATGTAACGATATATGATTTTTTTTTTTTTACTTTCCGAACACTATAGTGAGTTACTTTCCGAACACTATAGTGAGGAAAGTATTGTAATCATGTCAAAAATCCGAATTCGAGATTTTGATGTTTCTATACGTTTTGAGGTCCCCTGAGTCCGTTTTCACTATTTTTACGATGATATATGTATGTGTGTGTGTATGTGTGTATGTGTGTATGTGTGTATGTTTGTGAACACGCTAGCGTCTAAAGGCTTTGTTCGATTAACCTGAAAGTTGGTACGTATATTGTAAGTCACCATAGTACGAACCCTATAGATTTTGGTGAATCTAGCACTTATAGTTTTTTTACAGGGACACAAAGAAAAATTCTTTATCATTATGGCCTATGGGACCAAAATCTTAAAAGTGCGATAGCATCTAAACGCCTTATTCAATTGAGCAAAAATTTTATACCCATATTATAGGTCACAGATACTCAATCTGTATAGATTTTGGAGAATCTAGCACTTATAGTTTTTTTACAGGGACACAAAGAAAAATTCTTTATCATTAATGCCAATGGGGCCAAATTTTTAAAAGTGTGATAGCGTCTAAACGCCTTATTAATCTGAGCAAAAAAATTGTACACATGTTATAGGTCGCATTTGCACCAACTGTATAGATTTTGGTGAATCTAGCACTACAGTTTTTTTACAGGGACACAAAGAAAAATTCTTTATCATTATGGCCTATGAGACCAAATTTTTAAAAGTGCGATAGCATCTAAACGCCTTATTCAATTGAGCTGAAAATTTGTATGAATATTATAAATCACTGTTGCACTAACTATAAGCATTTTGGTGAATCTAGCATCTATAGATTTTTACAGGGACAAAACAAAAAATTCTTTATCATTATGATCTAAGGGCTCAAAGTTCAGTAGCGTTAAATAAAACCTCGTGTGATATATGGAGAAAAAAACACTCTATTATGGTTTTCTCTCTTTTGTTTGTTTAGCAATTCCTCTTTCTTTATTTTATCTACAAAACTGTTAGTTACTCAATGTTCGGAAAGTCGAGTGGAGTCACTCCAGATTTTTTTTTTTTTTTTTTTAATGCATAAGTAAATGTTGAAGAATTGATAAAAGTATTAAGTGAAAAAACAACAACAACAACAAATAAGCTTTGAAATGTAAACTGTAATACTTTTTACAAATAATATTATTAGATTTTTCTTTTAATCTGCTCAGTTCTTGCAGTTTCTCTTTTGTAAATAAAATTTGGTAAACAATTCTTTTACATCGAAATATTTTTTTTTTTTTTCAGAAGTATTTTCAAGTAAGTTATTTAAATTATTCATTTCTGTATTTTATTTTAAAACATATTTTAACGATTGTTTCCTTTTAAAAATAATTTTAATACTTTTTAAAATGAGGAAGTTTTCTTTTACGTAAACAACTTATTTATTCCAGCAATGCAGTTTTATTTCGAAATTGTAACCTTAACATTTTGTTTTCATTGATTTATATACACAGTAAGAGCGCGTAGCTATGTTTTTCTACTAAGAATGAAAGTAACTAAATAAATTAAATAAAAATACAGAAACATAGTTTTATTTGTATAGTTGAACAAATATCGCTTAAAAAACTGACTTTTTCGCCTTCATCAATAAAATATTTAAAGAGGTTTTAGAGAAGTTTAATTTTCTAGATATTTAGAAAATATTTTTATTTATATTTTCACACAAAAGAAGGCAAGTTTGAAATTTTCTTAGACTTAGATTTTCTTAAATTTAGTTTTATGTGAGTAAAATTTAATATATCAAATTTAAGTCGTTTCCAATAAATACAAATATTTTTATTCATACAAGAATTTAATTTGTGAAAGCTTCTAAAATATTAAAATATTAGATTTTAACCATTGTTATTATAAAGATTAAAGATGAAATATTTTTAAAAACCACTTTTATTCCAAAATGAAAAATAAAAATTTGAATAGTTAATTTATTATTATTAATTGTTGTTTCAATTTAATTGGGAATACATGATCCCTTTCAAATTTGTTACTGTTTTAGTACATATTGTCATAGTACCCAGCAAAACTTATACTGATGGGCTCGTTCTGGCCTACAGCTGGCATCTTGCACTTGCCATCAGCTGCAGGTTGCCACATGTAGCTGAAGCAGTGGGCCGCTTACGGCTGCCAGCATTGAAGACAGCCTACAGTGAAAAGGCCGGTGGCTCAGAAGCGGCATAATAACAGCTGGCCTTTTGCAGGGTACCAGCACACGGCCAACATTATATTTGCCATATTGCGGCCACAATTTATAAGGCCGGTACCGGACCATGACTTGCAATTCGAATGCATAGAGGGCGCTGCGATTCACCTGCTGTTGATTTGAAATTCCCTCTCATTTCGCTTCGCCATTTCGTGCCAAGTCTGCGGCGTACAAGATACTAAAAGGTTAAATGATCTCATAAAAAGTGTAAGAGTAAGTGATTCATTTTTTAATTTGGTTTTGTGTTTTTTATTTAATCATTTTTAGAAGCCTTTGATTTTAGAATTATTATTAAAATATTAGGATTTCTAGAAAAGTACAGCAAATATCTCGTTGGTCCGTTTAATATGAGCTATGATAGTCATTAATTTTCTAACTATATTCTTATTATTTCTTCTTCTTATTATTTTAATAGCGCTAATAAGTTTATGGATCCAACTTTATATTTGTATAATATAACTGTGGGAAAGTTATTAGGACAATTATAAATTTGTAACCTTTTTATTTTTACTTTGTTCTGCATGTATAAGAAAGAAGTATTTGATACGTAAAAATTTTCGACTCCCGTTTTTTGGTTGTTTTACACGTTTTGATATGTTCTGAACACGATTTGACTTCATTAAAAAACTATCTGTCTATCTTTAAGTGTATCAGTAATTTTTTGAACGCTGTATTCTATGAACAATTTAATACAATTTAACTTAACTAGATATTTAGTTGGACTTTGACTTAAATTGGTGCTAATTACATTTGAGGATCAATCCTTCAAAATATGCCGCTTTCATCCCATTTTTTCCCCAGTTTTTAACATGGCAGTATGAGAGGAAAATTTGCATAAATACACATAATGAGAATTAATTTTTAGATGTGAAATAAAATAAATAAATGCTTATGTTAATAACAGTCAGCCAAGATTTTTTTTTCTTTTTAATCCAGAGAGCATTGCTTGAAAAAAATAAATAAATAAACAAATAAATAAATCTTAAAAATTATCCCTTCTATATATATTTGACAAGATCCTTATATATATAAAGTATTTAAAAAAATGTACTTGTAGAATAGTAAACAGCATTTAAAAATTCCCATATGTTGGAAATATAAATAGAAAATGAAGTATTGCCATAAATTAATTAAAAGAGATATAGCAAAAAGTATAATCAAAATAAGTATTAGACTTTCTATTATATCCCAAAGAAACGTCGCCCAAGCAAAGAAAGAGTTCTGCTTTTTCTGCCAAAAGTGTTTTAATACAGAAATTTGTATCATATTTCTAATATTATTTTTGTGATTTTATAGAGCAGAAATTTTTTATGGAAATTAGTGGTGGCAAAAAAGCGGAACTCTTTCATTCCTGACCACCAGTATGATTCAAAAAGTCAAGAATCGTGAAGATGGTCCTAAATCTGAATCAATTTATTCATATTTCAGGAATAACAAGTGCATTATTACCTTTTAAATTCCGAAATTATTATTATTAACACAGATAACACTCACAAACTAATAAAGTTTTCGCCACATAAAGATGTGAGACAAAATAAATAAAAAAACAAATAAATAAAAATAAATTCAATTAAATAAATAAAAACAAGAAGATAAAATAAAATAAAAATTATTTAGATTAGAATAATTTTCTCTCAAATATTATATACTTATCACAGACGTTAATCTTTGAACTGCATTATTATTATCACTATACTGCATCATAAAATTATATATCCTGTTTATATTTGTAATTTAAATGATCACTTTTGACTGCTAAACTTTAAGTGAGTAAGACACACTGAGTAAACTTTAAATGAATATGACTATAAATTTTTTTAAATGTTTATCCAGTGTCTCTGTAATTCTACAATGGTTTTCAACTAAAAGTAAATAATCGAAATTCTTTACCTTCATCCCGTATTTTTATTTTTTCAAATTGTTTTATTTCTCAACAAATAATAATAATAATTAAGGAAAATTAAGGTTTCTTTAGAAGGAAATATAAATCATTGATGTACACCCACTACTAAATAATTAAAATAATAGTCATTCTCATTAAATCTGTGTATAAAACAGATTTTTTAACATCCTGTTTCATTTTCGCTATGTAAGATTTGAAATAAGTAATTCCCTATAGTTATGATGAAATCTTTCAGAGCAACTGAAAACGTCTTACGTCTTTATTTAATAAATTCATTTTAAAGTAAACCAAACCAACGTCTATCAATCAGTGCAGTACGAATGTGTTAGTTTTGAACTGGAATATTTTTCTTAGTCAGCAATTATAACCAGATGGCCTCAAATGCTTCCTGTCTAAGCATCTTTGAAGTTTAGCAACAGCACTTATCAGTTCAAAAAATGTCGAAATGCATTAAGTAATTTTTACTTTCTTCTATATTCAATAGAAGAAAGTATTGAATTCGTAAAAATTTTCGACCTCGGGTTTTTGATGGATTTACACGTTTTGAGAGCTGTAGAACACGATTTGACCATTTTTAGAAAATGTCTGTCTGTCTCTGTGTGTGTGTGTGTGACAAAATTTTGTGGCAACTGTATCTCCAGAACTACTGCACCGAATTTCATACAAATTGGTATGTAGTTGCACCTTGACATAAATTGTGCCTATCAACTTTTGGTAAAAATCGTCTCACAGGTTGCGTTGCCATCCCGCTTTTTCTAAATTTTTAACATGGTGATATAGGGCAAAATTTTGTATAAATGTGCATAAGGAGAATTATTTTTTAGTAATCATTATGAAATTTACAAGAATTATTTATAATAGAGATAGTCAACTGTGAAAAAAATTGTTGCATGTGTAGGAGCCTCGTGAACCCCCCTGGGGGGGAAGTCCCCCCTCGAAGGGAGTAAATTTTCAAGATGGGTTTCTTTCGAAAGGTCTCGTCAATACCTTTAAAACGAATGGTTGAACTATAAATCCGTGATAATTTAAAACAAAGTTATCGATTTTTTTTTTTTTACTTTTTACGAAAAAAAAACGCAAAAAAAAATCTTTTTTTTTTTTTTTTTTTTTTTTTTTTTAAATGAAATTTAACCAAACTTGGTATTTAGTTGGCTCCTGACATAAACTGGTGCTGATTAGATTTGGGGATCAATCGCACAACAGGAGGCGCTGTGATCGTATTTCGTCTAAATTTTTAACATGGTTGTATAGGACAAAATTTCGTATAAATGTACATAATGAGAGTTATTCTTAACCTGTGATTGTGAAATTAATATGAATTATTACTAATAGTAGTAGTCAATTAGGAAAAAAATTTTGTGCATGTGGGGGCATCGCTCCCTTCCCCCCCCCCCCCCGTGGGGGGAAGTACCCCCCGGGGTGGTGTAAATTTTGAAGATGGGTATCTTTCGAAAGGTCTCGTCAATACCTTTAAAACGAATGGTTGAACTTTAAATATGTGATAATTTAAAACAAAGATATCGAATTTTTTTTTACTTTTAACGAAAAGAAAACTTGGATTTTTTTTTTTTTTTTTTCTTTTTAATATTGTTACTGAGTGAATTTGTATAGGAAAATATAGAAGAAAGTCTGTGGTGGCCACAACATACTAGTTTAAATGTGAATTTGAATCTCAAATTGTAATCTGCGCTTTAAATAATAAACTTGGCAGTTAGTTTGTTTTCTGATTAAAAAAAGTAATCCATAACTTTAGATGAATTAGTTATTTAAATAAATTAATAAGAAAAAAAAAAAAAAAAAAAAAAAATGGTTTTCAATTGGTTTCCAGGATCATGCATGCATGTTTAATTTAAATTTAAAAAAAAAAAAAATATTAAAAAAAAAAAAAAAAAAAAAGAAATGCGTACTTATATAATTTAATTGTAAAAAAAAAAAAATAATTAAAATAAAAATTAAATTAAAAAATAAATAAATATAAATTTTAAAGCACATATTTATTACAGTAATAAATGCACCAAATAACCGGTATTAATAATAAAAATCTTTGTAAAGAAACGCAATAATTGAATTAAAAAAAACTGGCAACATTTGTTTCTGGTGATACACGGCTCTGCATATGGTGAACAAAGTGGGCACGAGTGTAGCAAAACACTTCTGTTACACTCGTGTCCACTTTTGTTCGCCTGACTAAGGATAATAGTGGTGACATCTGTTGCCTTTTTATTTTATTTTAATACCTTATTATTTATTTATTTATTTTTACAGTAATAAACGATTCAAAGAACCGTTATTAATAATAAAAATCTTTGTAAGAAAACCCAATAATTAAAAAAAAAAAAAATACTAGCAACATTTGTTTCGAGTGGAAATAATACCATGGATCTTCATTGGGTGAACAAAGTAGGCACGAGTGCGGCAAAGTACATTTGCTACACTCGTGTCCACTTTTGTTCGCCTGACTAAGGGTCACTGTTGCTTTTTTTTTCCGATTTATGGTAACTTATTATTTTATTCTTCAAAGTCAGAACTCCATACTTTAGTAGTTTTTAAATCCCTTTTAAGGGGATGACGAAATTGAAAATCGTACTTTGAAATTAGCGTCTTAGATTTCTTAAAGTTTACATACATATGCTTTGAAATGTATCAATACTAAGCATATTAAAATTTCTGGAAAACTATTTAAATATGTTAAAAAAAAAAAAAAAAATTCAAAAGATTTTAAGTGTTTTATGCGATTAATATTTTTAATAAATTCTCCCCTTAGCCTGATTTCATTCTATTGTAATGTATCAATATATTCGAAATAAATTAGGTTTTTACTTTGTGCATTGGTTGGTGAGTTTTTTTTTTTTTTTTTTTTGTTAAAAATACTTTTATGTTTGACTCTAAAATTTAGCACACAAGTACAAAATACTTTTCAAAAAGTAACTTCTCAATCAATCCACAAAGTTATACCCAAATATGTTTAGAAATTTTGATAAATTACAATGATGTAAAATCGAGTGTAAAATTTAAAAATTATGTTGCATGGAATATTTATTTATTTATTTTATTTCAATAGTTTATAAGAAATTTTAATGTACTTAATACTGATACATTTCAATACTTATGTATTAAATCACGACATTAAGGAAGAAATTTCAAAGAACGATTTTCAATATTTACCATCTCCTTAACTCTGATTTAAATATTTTTTTATTGAATGTTCTCTATATTGCATACTTAAATCAGAAACTTTTTATTTCAATATTTTATCTAGTCACTTGCAACGTTACATTTATTTATATAAAAAAAAACTTAACACAGTTAAATAAACGTTTTGAAATTTAACATTTTGAAACAAAATTTACAAAGAATATAATATTACATAGAACAAAATATATATTTATCTTATCAAAATCTTATATTTGCATAGAACAAAAGTAATAAAAAGCTTATCATAGATTTATTTTTAATGAAAACGGATCGGCTGAGTGTTTCTCACTCTGTACTAGAAATCCTAAATTTATAAACATAGTCTAAGAATTAAATGCTTGTAAAAATTTAATTGAACTATAAATACAGTGGGTAATCAATTATTATTATTATTATTATTATTTTAAAACAAATACTGGATGAAATGGTCATGAAATTCTAATATGCAAAGAACATTTAAAAACTCATATTTTCCACTATCGATTTAGTCAAGAGTGCAATTAAAGAAGCAACCACAAATTGGAGAAAAGCACAAATACTTTGGATCACCCTATATCATGAAAAGCTACCGATGACTTGTAACCTTAACACGCTGCATATATTATAAACAATATGTGTATTTTTTTTTTTTTTTTTTTGGCAAGGGAGGGGGGGGGGGGCAAGTTTCTTTTCTTTCTTTTTTTTTTTTTTTTTTCCTTATAGCAAGAATGGAATTCAATAAAATTTTACAAAACTTACAGAAAAATTGACAAAATTTTAACAAAACACAAAACACAAGAAATATATTATTCTAAAGCACACATTTATACGTGTAATATTCGGTGAGATATGAGCATTTATAATAAATATTTTATTTACTGCTTTTGTGGGAAAGATAAAAATTTTCATCACATTAGTTAAAAGCTAGATATATTGGGCAATTTATATCGAAAGTTCATTTCAATACAGGAAAAATTAAGCAAGTTGTTGCGAAAAAATGGGGTAGATTTTAGGTATATACAGGTTTGAAAATTCATAAGGGGTTTTTCACATGCCAAGCATTTAATTGGAAGATTAAATTTTTTCAACCATGTTTCAAAATTTCTTCTTTGTGAAAAAATCCTTCTGGACTTGTCTCTAACATACTTTTATTTATTTAGTACGATCTGTGAGCTCACAAGGGGATTTTCACAAAAATGACCTTTTGTAACATGGTAACATATCTAAAATCTGGCTCGTTCTTTTACCAATAATTTACTTAATTTTTATTCCATTGAAATAAACTTTTGTATAAGTTACCCAAGATATCTGGTTTTCGACTTACGTAATAAAAAAATTTCTATCTTAAGCGCACGCTCAGAAAAAATAAAATAAATAAATAAATAAAAATTAATGTAAATGCTCAAATCTCCTCGAAAATTACACATATGAATTTTATGTTTCAGAATAATGTTTCTTTAATGTTTTATCAATTTTTCTGCAAGTTTTGTAAAATTTTGTGAAAATTCCTTCTTGTTATAAGCAAAAAAATTGCCAAAAATGTAATAATAAAAAAAATATATATATGCCTAAAAAATTGTGTATTTCCTATACAAAAAACTTACAAACATTGTATATAGTAACAGCAATAATGTGTTCAAGTTACAAGTCATTTGTAGCTTTTTATGACACAGGGTGATCCAAAATATTTGTGCTTTTCTTTAATTTATGGCTGGTCCCTTAATTGAACTTTGGACTAAATCGATAGTAGAAAATGTGAGTTCTTAAACGTTTTTACATGTCTGCATTTCAAAATCATTTAGTCAAGCTTTTTTTTTTTTTTAATCAGGATAAAAAAATATGTAAAAAAAAAATAAAAAAATAATAATAATAGTTTGATCACCTTCCGTTGCTACAAAACCAAATTAAATATTGGATGCATAGAAATTAGCATTAATAAAATGTAAGGTATCACAATAAATAAATAAATAAAATAAAATAAAATAAAATAAAATAATAGTCATAACCAAATCACTATTGACCCATTAAGGGCACTCTTCACTCACCGCCGCTGGAAACCGAAGCTAATGTTATTCTATGGGAAATTTTTCTTTACAAATAACTTATTAACTAATACATATTTTTTAATTCTGTTTTCACATTCTGAAAATTTCAAGCTGTTAAATTGACGGACCTTTTTTAAAAAATTATTTAATTTTTTATATTTTATTTTGAAGCTGCAAAATACGAATTTTCGATATGTGAAATTTTTTCATTTTGCAATTTCAAAATAAAATATTAAAAATTAAAAAATACATTTTTAAAAAAGGTCGGTCAATTTAACAGTTGGGAATTTTTTGAATGTGAAAACAGAATTTAAAAATATGTATTAGTTAATGAGTTATTTGTAAAGAAAATTTCCCCATAGAATAACATTGGCTAGGGCTTCCGGCGACGGTAAATGAAAAGGGCCGTTAATGGGAAAATATAAAGGGCCAACAAAAACACCCGGAGTAATATAATTATTTATGTTTGCCACAACTGGCCCACTGAAGGCTTCCAGCAACAATACGAAAAAATTTTGTTTGCTATCAGGTGGCCCGACACTGGCCCACTAACGATTTTTAACCTATTGTTGGTTGACATCAGTGGTCCACAACCTTTTTTTAACCGATAGCTCGCTGCCAGCAGTGACCCATCAGTGGCCCACTGACATATTCCGATCGTACTGCAGGCTGCCAGCAGTGGATCGGCCGAATGCGGCCATCTGATGGCCGGCGTAACATATTCCCTTCGGCACCTTTAACTTTTGCCACCAACGGGCCAGCAGCTGTTACTGTTGGCAGCCAACACTTGGCCTCGTGTTGGCCATCATCCCAGGTTTTGCTGGGTAGTTCTATATGTATACAAAATTTTAGCTCATTTGTATGATAGAAAGAGGTAAAAAATCGAAATTAAAACTCTAACTAGAGTTGAGAGGGTGGGAGGTATCCCTGTCCAAGTCCGCCTATACGGGATCATGTACGCCAACTGTCTTATACATATATGCAAAATACATATATCGGAGATATACATTTACGCTTACAAGATTTGACACTGGCAAATAACAAGCGAAGTCAATTAAAAGCACGGTAAAAAAAGATGTAATTTTAACTTGTGAATAAATTTAATTTACACAGATTTTTTTTAAAATAGAATTTTTGGTATAACATTTCATTTTAAACTTCTATGGAAGTGTTATACCCACTAATAAATTTTCATACAACTTTCTGTTTGCGGGTTGGATGGATTTATTTCTCTTTTGGAAGTTCAATGCATATGTTATATATTTATATTTATGTTATTTCTTTTAATAATGTTACAAAAATTATAGTTTTGTTGCTTAGTAACAAATCGGTCATTTGTATATAGACATATACCACTTAATAATAACACATATATAATGATTTAATAATAAAAATAATATAGACTTAATAATAATAATAGACATATACCACTATAAATTAATATCACGCTAAGGTTGCGCCTTTGGAAATTCATATATCTTGAAAAAAATTATTTTTCCAACTGTGTGAAAATAATGCCCGGTCCGGGAGTCGAACCCCGGATCATTGACTTACAAGGTCAATGCTCTACCAATTGAGCTATCCAGGCCGACAACCGGTGGTCATTACTCACTCATACAAGCTTTAGGCAGAACAACTGGTCTATCAAATAGATAGCTCGACAGAATAAGCCGCAGGTAATGGAAAACACCATTAAACAATGGAAGGAAGAAATACATTTATTAATATCACACAATCAGCAGATTGGGAAGAAAATCATATATCTTGAAAATTTTTATTTTTCCAACTGAATGAAAATAATGCCCGGACAGGGAGTCAAACCTCGGGTCACCGGTTATCGGCCTGGATAGCTCAATTGGTAAAGCGTTGACCTTGTAAGTCAATGATCCTGAGTTCGACTCCTGGTCCGAGCATTATTTTCACTCAGTTGGAAAAATAAAAAGTTTCAAGATATATAATTTTCTTCCCAATCTACTGATTGTGTGATATTTATAAATGTATTTCTTCCTTCCATTGTTTAATGGTGTTTTCCATTACTTGCGGCTTATTCTGTCGAGCTATCTACATGATAGACCAGCTGTTCTGCCTAAAAGTTGTCTGAGTGAGTAATACCCACCGGTTGTCGGCCTGGATAGCTCAATTGGTAGAGCGTTGACCTTGTAAGTCAAAGATCCGGGGTTCGACTCCCGGTCCGGGCAGAGTTCTCAACTTTTATAATTTATTCACGATCATTTTTAGCCCCGCCTTCCTTTCGCACCAGAAATTTTGTAGATTATTTCTCTTTAATATGTGACAACGATTAAATAAGAAGAAAATCATTTTTCAAAATTTCCGGTATGAAAAAGAGGCGGGGCTAAAAATGCTCGTGAATAAATTATAAAAGTTGGGAACTCTGCGTCCGGGTATTATTTTCACTCAGTTGGAAAAATAAAAAATTTTCAAGATATATGATTTTTCTTCCCAATCTGCTTATTGTGTGATATTAATAAATGTATTCTTTTGGAAATTATTAAATTATATATTTTTTCTAGATATTTTACCTATATTTAAAAATTATTCATAATATTTATTGTTGAAATTATATAACTAGCTTCAATTGATTCGTGATTCTTAGTGGTTTCCAATAAGGGATATTCGGAAATAATGAACGCTTTTAATTAAACAATTAAAGAGTAACAAAAATGCAATATTTTATAGTTTTCTTTATACTTTGAAACTGATTATTCGTTATTAAAATACAAAAACTTTGTTCAAGAATTTATAAAGAGTTAATATTAAAGTGTTTTGGTAATTCTAGTATAGTGCAAAATTTATTTCATTGTTATTTATCACTAATACTTAACACTTTGCGTTCATGTAACGCTCATACTTGATGTCGACTTTGAGCCTATGAATTTAATATTTTACGGTTAGCCTAAATCTATATGTTAGTACACAAGCTCGAAATTTCTCGTATATTTTAAGTCTATTTTTGTAAAAGAAGGAATTTAAAAGTATTATCATTTGAAATGTTATATTAACTATACAGAATACAAAAAACCTAAAAATGTACATTATTTTCATTACATAAATGCAGCACAGACTGCTTTAAATTTGTACAGCTAGTTTTGTTAAAGACAGTTAAAGACCGATTACTTCACATTCTGCTGCAACTAACGGAAAATTCCTGATTTTTTGTTTAATTATCAAAAAAATTGTTAACAAATCAGCATCGATCTTGACGTTATGTCTTGCTGTAACGCAAAGAAGGGGTAACTTTTGTCAGCTCATTAGCACCATTGGCAGGACACTGAATTCTGAAACAGAAGACTGTGTTAGTTCGAATCTTAGACAAGACATAGATGAGTGTTCCGTACACATGTGAAAAAAATCTGGAGTGACTCCACTCGACTTTCCGAACATTGAGTAACTAACAGTTTTGTAGATAAAATAAAGAAAGAGGAGTTGCTAAACAAACAAAAAAGAGAAAACCATAACAGAGTGTTTGAGTAATTTTCTCCATATATCACACGAGGTTTTATTTAACGCTACTGAACTTTGAGCCCTTAGATCATAATGATAAAGAATTTTTCGTTGTGTCCCTGTAAAAATCTATAAATGCTAGATTCACCAAAATGCTTATAGTTAGTGCAACAGTGATTTATAATATTCATACAAATTTTCAACTCAATTGAATAAGGCGTTTAGATGCTATCGCTGGTCTCATAGGCCATAAAGATAAAGAATTTTTCTTTGTGTCCCTGTAAAAAAACTGTAAGTGCTATATTCACCAAAATCTATACAGTTGGTTCAAATGTGACCTATAACATGTGTACAAATTCTTTGCTGAGATTAATAAGGCGTTTAGACGCTATCACACTTTTAAAAATTTAGCAAAGAATTTTTCTTTGTGTCCCTGTAAAAAAACTATAAGTGCTAGATTCTCCAAAATCTATACAGATTGAGTATCTGTGACTTATAATATGTGTATAAAGTTTTTGCTCAATTGAATAAGGCATTTAGATGCTATCGCACTTTTAAGATTTTGGTCCCTTGGCCATAATGATAAAGAATTTTTCTTTGTGTCCCTGTAAAAAAACTATAAGTGCTAGATTCACCAAAATCTATAGGGTTCGTACTATGGTGACTTACAATATACGTACCAACTTTCAGCTTATTCGAACAAAGCGTTTAGACGCTAGCGTGTTCACTCACAGACATACATACATACATACACACATACATACACACACACATACATACATCATCGTAAAAATAGTGAAAACGGACTCGTTGGACCTCGAAACGTATAGAAACATCAAAATCTCGAATTCGAATTTTTGACATGATTACAATACTTTCCTCACTATAGTGTTCGGAAAGTAAAAAGATGGATTGTTATGGATTGAACACTGCACACATGTGTAATAATTGCTGAGAATGTTTTTACAGTAAACAGGGAAAAATAGTACAGCCCACGTGAGTAAAAATTAGACCAAATTTCTTTTAATGCACAATATAAAAATTTAACACAGTGAGTATACAATACTTTTACTAGCTACAGTGCTGTAATCTTCTACAGAAAACTTTTACGGTGTGCCATCACGTAAATCAACATGCTTTACGCATGGCGAAATTAGTTGCAGTGATTTTCTTAGAATATACAGTTACTAATAATTAATAAGTGAAGAAAATGAAATGCTGTTTATAATTAATTAAGAGTACATTTTCAAAAATTAAAAAAGAGACCAATTTAAATGTCAGAAATCAATAAAGTATCATACATTAATATGTTTTCAGAAATTATGAAAAAAAATTGTTCTTTGATTATTCGTTGCATAAAATCTGTAGATATAAATTTAAATATTTTTTCTCGTTTTTCATTATATTATTTTGTTATCAATATTATAGCACAGGTGTCAACTTGTACTTTTTTTTAACACCACTATTTGTTTGTAAAAAGTTTCATCATGTTAAATCACAGAAAACTGCTAAAATAATTATTTAAAACTTGTAGTAAAAATTTCTGGTAGGACAAGAACGTACACGTTGGCAGTTATGTTACAGTTATTGACTCGGTTTTTGAATTCGAGCTTTTCACTGGAGATGGATGAAATTTAAATTGTTTTGTTTTGATCTAATTGTATGAAGATGCGAAAAATGCTTTGTTTTATGAGCTCTTACCTGGTAGTCTGTGAAAAACTTCAGTTGGTGAAAATGACGTTCAAATTAAAATTTCATGAAGCATGTAAAAATAACAATAGTACCTAATAAAACGTAAATTTGAAAGTTTAATAGAGATTTAATTTAACGTTACTTTGTCCTCTTTTATGTATTATCTTAAAAATTTTAACAAAATACGACAAATGTCTTTTGTGTTTTTTGTGACAAATGTGTTTGTATTCACTTTACTTAATTACTCTACAAAAATAGGGCTAATTGTAACCTAAAAACACATCCACATATTCTACATAATTCTAAACGCATTTTTGAAAACTCATGTAAAATATATTAATAAACAAACAAGCATGTTATACATCTTATCCAAATTAAAATCGCTTATATTCTAATCCTAAAATAAATCTAAAGTGAAAAGTTTATCTTAGATTATTATAAACCTATCTTCCATTTAAGTATTCTCTAAATTTCATCCAGTGTACTCATTGGTATTAAGAGATAAAGATACGAAAATACAAATTGCAACATTCAGAAAAGGTTAAAGGTTCTAATTACACAATAAATTTTGAAGTGACTATCGTTAAATTCAAGGATTCTTAATAATCGAACTTAATAATTTCTGGCATATTTTATATCTGTACATTTGTAATTGGAAATGTTAAGCCGTAATGTTACAGTCTAACAATTTAAATTGTAAATATCTCATAGAAAATTCTTTGTAGAAAATTCCTGTTAGTAAAAAAAATAGATTTCTTCATATTTTTTTTTTTTTTTTTTTAAATCTGATAGCATCTATTTTGGATTATACCGTGTTAAAGGGCCTTATTTGTTAAAAGGCTCCGGGAAATTTATGATAACAGGAATTTATTTTTATAGAATGATTTGATCTCACTATTTTGTAATATGTAGGGGAGAGTGAGGTTGAATGGGATGCAGGATGAATGAGGCAATAGCCAGATTTTTATGTTTTGCAAGCACAAGAAACTTGACATTTTTTCTGATATATGGCAGCACTGAGATGTAGTTTCAGAATTGTGCTATCCATAGAAGGGCTGGCAAAATAAGTTTTTGCTAACTCAATTAGGTATTAGTTAAGACATTAACTATTTGCTTAAAGTTAATATAACTCTTACATGGTAAAAAGGCATAATCTTTTATTGTGTTTATGATATTTAAGAAGAATATTGACGATTGTTCATTAAGCCTATTTCCTGTTTTATATGATCATGTGACGGTTGGGATGAATGGGACAATTTAATTGGGGATGAATGGGATACTCCCCACTATGTACGAATCTTTAATTTTACACAAGAATTATATTAAAACGTAAATTAGCCATATTGATTATCAGGAATCTTAATTTTGTGGACTTAGAAAAAAAAATTGAAATTAATTGTTCTGATTTTTGTTTATAATAATTATGATTAAAAAAAGTATAAGTTAGAATACTCAATGCAACTTAAATCAATAATTAAAAATAAATAAATAAATAAACTAATAATAATTTGATTAAAATCACAATTTCAATCAAGCTAATTAAATAAATCCTGGTTATTATTAATGTAATACAGATTAGCATGCTGATTTTCCCGATCAGTTGGAAACAAAAATTTATCTGGATAATTTGTACTCTATTATAATGATTTATCTCTTTCTAGTGTCTTATTTATTTATTTATTTTTAGATTAGGTCTTATTAGATTAAATTATCAAAGTCTGGAGCATTAGGAACTGTGCGAACCAAAGGACTTTTGCTTTTTGATGTTAATTTGAGTCAATACATCAGTTTATGTTATCTTCAGTTAATTCATAGTGTGTAATAAAATCACATACACCAATTTAACTATAAAACTTTATTTACTTGTTTTCTTTCCTTTGTTAATTCCAGTCCTGTCCCATTCACCCCCAATCATGTCCCATTCATCTCCATAGGTGGGGATGAATGGGACAATGCACATGCAGGTAAAAAAAAATATATTATTAATTAAAAATGATAACTTTTATTAAAGTTAGTATGTTCATGTGTAATTGATTGCTGAAGTGTACTTATGAACCATGTTACAAAATTCTAAATTACATATGACCAACGTTATCAATAAAAACATGAAAAATGTCCCATTCATCCCCACTTTCCCCATTATTGTTACAAGATTATTATTTTAAATCATTTGATTTCTTTTTCATGAATAAAACTTCTAAACTCAACTTGTTAGTCTTCAACAATTATCAAGATACTAGAGACTTTAATCTTCTTTTATACTATATCCATTCAAAACCTTTAAAAAATGAGATTTATATTAATGTATCTGAAAAAGACAACTTTTTCTACTTCTTAAGTTTTTGAAATGATGCGAAGACGCAATATGTGGAACAATTTTTAAACTTATATAAGATACGTAAAATATTCATAAAATTTTTCACAAGAATATTTAAATATTTCATATCCATAAACATTTTTGTGGAATTTGAAATCTATTTGCAGTTACGAGAAATTAATATTTATGACATAAATATTTTTCACTATTGGCCAACATTTATGACTTTTTAAATTGTAAAATCAGTAAGCTTAAAAAAAACTGTGCAAAGACGATCTTCGGTAATTGATATGATGTTTATATTATGATAATTCGAAGGTGTTAATCCGCAATTTAACGTGAATAAAAAATATTGAAGCCATTTCCCTTGTGTTATGATTATTATTATTATTATCATTTTATTTACTTTGAAAAAGGGCTTTCAAAAAGTTGCGGCAAAAATTTAATTTTTTTTCTTGCGAAGTATTAGTAAAGAATAATATTATGCAAGACAATAAATTTCATCCTTTTGAAAATTATTTAAATTTTTTGAAGAGAATTGGAATTAAAATATTTAGTATTAACCCTACAAGGCACCCAGTTCCATATGTGGAACACCGACTTTAATCGTTCCTATAGCTGTAAAACTATTAGTAGCGACATCTCTTGACATCTTGATAGAAGCTACTGACATTTAGCAATGTAGTCATACGAATCTTTACCTAAAGATGTCGTTCGCGTTTTTGTTATAATGAACTCAGTGTGAAATTTGAATGAAAGTGATACGTTAGTCATTTGTCTGAATTAAAAAATAAATAAAAGAATAGTTATTGAACAGTTTTGACTCGAAAAAAAAAAAAATACTGTGTGTTATAATGAAGTATATATTTTGCAGAGATAAGGTTTTTTTTTTTTTTTTTTTTTTTTTTTTAATTACAATAGTAAACGTATTAGTAAATCGTATTTTTATGTATGTTCCACATACGGTACGTTGAGCTAAAAAGTTGATTTTTATGGTAAAATATGGTTTTATTTTTATTTTTATAAGTTTTCCCTATCTTCTGATCACTAATTACAACCTATATATTTTTGTCGCGCACTAAAAAAAAATTTGAGCCTTGTAGGGTTAAATTTCAAAAGGTGCAATATAAAATTTTATGCATTTTTCTCAACATTTAACATATAGAAATATGGATCAACCCAGATGAAAACTGGGACTTTTTTGCTGGTCATTCACAAATTTCCACTTCATAAATGAGCCCTTTTTCAGAATTTAAATTTACAAAATAAAACCTTTCAAATAATTCGAATTCTTAAAAACGCCTCTTACACAAATTTAGGTTTTTAAAAATAATAGTTTTATAATCTTTTTCTATATTTGCAATTTGTAAGTATCATTTCAAATGTCTGTATTAGGTTGAGTAAAACACTGTTAACGGTTAACTTGGTTTTAAAAATTATGCAGTTTGACTTCTAAAATGGAAGTGTTTTCATATATATATATACATATAGGGGAGAGTGGGGATGAATGGGACATTTTTCATGTTTTTACAGATAACGTTCACTGTATGTAGTTCAGAATTTTATAACATTGCTCATAAGTACACTTAAGTAATCAGTTACATATAAACATACTAACTTTAATAAAAAGTTATCATTTTTAATAAATAATAATTAATTTTTACATGCATGTGCATTGTCCCCTTCATCCCCACCTATGGGGATGAATGGGACAGGACTGGAATTAACAAAGAAAAGAAAACAAAATGAAAAGTAAATATTTTTTTTAAGTTAAATTGGTTTATGTGATTTTATTACACACTATGAAGTTACTGAAATTAGCATAAACTGATGTATTGACTCAAATTAACATCAAAAGGCAAAAGTCCTTCGGTTCGCACAGTTCCTAGTGCTCTATGTTTTGGTAATTTAATCTAATAAAATCTAATCTAAAACTAAATAAATAAATAAGACACTAGAAAGATACAAATCATTATAATTATCCAGATAATTTTTTGTTTCCGACTGATCGGGGAAAATAAGCATTTTATTCTATATTACATTAATAATCACCAGGATTTATTTAATTAGCTTGATTGAAATTGTGATTTTAATCCGATTATTATTAGTTTTTTTTTATTATTATTATTGATATTATTGATTTAAGTTGCATTGAATATTTTAATTTATAACTTTTTTAATCATAATTATTATAAACAAAAATCAGAACAATTAATTTCAATCTATTTTTCTCTAAATCCATGCTACTTTTATAATACCATGTTATAACTATTGAGCTACAGGTTATAAAAATATTGCAAATCTATTTACGATTTGTTTTAATATAATTCTTGTGTACAATTTTAAATTAGCAGATAACGGGGAATGTCCCATTCATCCCCACCACCACATGATCATATAAAACATGAAATAGGCCTAAGGAACAATTGCCAATATTCTTCTTGAATATCATAAACACAATAAAAGATTATGCCTTTTCAACATATATGAGTTATATTAACTTTAAGCAAATAGTTAATTTTTAACTCTTATCTAATTGAATCAGTAAAAACTTACTCTGGCAGCAGAAAAAGACACTTTAATTTTTTTCTGCCCTTCAATAGTCAGCACAATTCTGAAACTACACTTGATGAATGACCTCAGTACTGCCATATATCATAAAAATTGTCAGGTTTCTAGTGCTTCTAAACATAAAAATTTTGCTATTGTCCCATTCATCCCCACTCTCCCCTATATATTTTAAACCAGAAAAAGAGAGAGAGAGAGAGAGAGAGAGAGAGAAAAAAAATATTTTACTATTGCAAAATGGGTCCCAAACTCAAAATTATTATTCAATCCCCTCTCCCCCAAAAAACTAACTCTTGAAGAATTTTAACAAATAATTAATCGCCCTTTCATAAAAATGCGTGAGTTGATATTTTATGATTACGGTAAATAACTGTAATATAGCTGTAATAGTACTATTGAAATTTTTAGCTGATAATAAAGTAATTCAAAAATTGTTTTGAAATATTTGCTCGATATGTGTAATAGTTTTTTCTAATAGAAAATTCGCTGTTTTATCTCGAATACTTGTTAAATTTATTAAATACACATTCTTGTAATATTTTTAATGTTCAATTTTTACATCTACATTTTCATGTATTTGATAGATTTCGAAATAACTTGCAAATTGTTAGCTGTAATTGAATAAGTTCAACACACGTACTCTAAAATACACAAAAAATTGTGTAAAAAGAGAAAATATGTAATATATATATATATATTAAATTCTTTCATTTAATTAAATATTTATTTCAATATCAATTTTGCAATATATTCATATTTAAAAGCTGAACTGAATCCTTTGTACAAACTAAAAAATACATTCATAAGCTCCTTTTTGTAAAATATTTTTACTTTCCGAACACTATAGTGAGGAAAGTATTGTAATCATGTCAAAAATTCGAATTCGAGATTTTGATGTTTCTATACGTTTCGAGGTCCAACGAGTCCGTTTTCACTATTTTTACGATGATGTATGTATGTGTGTGTGTATGTATGTGTGTATGTATGTGTGTATGTATGTGTGTATGTCTGTGAGTGAACACGCTAGCGTCTAAACGCTTTGTTCGAATAAGCTGAAAGTTGGTACGTATATTGTAAGTCACCATAGTACGAACCCTATAGATTTTGGTGAATCTAGCACTTATAGTTTTTTTACAGGGACACAAAGAAAAATTCTTTATCATTATGGCCAAGGGACCAAAATCTTAAAAGTGCGATAGCATCTAAACGCCTTATTCAATTGAGCAAAAACTTTATACACATATTATAGGTCACCGATACTCAATCTGTATAGATTTTGGAGAATCTAGTACTTATAGTTTTTTTACAGGGACACAAAGAAAAATTCTTTGCCAAATTTTTAAAAGTGTGATAGCGTCTAAACGCCTTATTAATCTCAGCAAAGAATTTGTACACATGTTATAGGTCACATTTGAACCAACTGTACAGATTTTGGTGAATCTAGCACTTACAGTTTTTTTACAGGGACACAAAGAAAAATTCTTTATCTTTATGGCCTGTGAGACCAGCGATAGCATCTAAACGCCTTATTCAATTGAGCTGAAAATTTGTATGAATATTATAAATCACTGTTGCACTAACTGTAAGCATTTTGGTGAATCTAGCATTTATAGATTTTTACAGGGGCACAACGAAAAATTCTTTATCATTATGATCTAAGTGCTCAAAGTTCAGTAGCGTTAAATAAAACCTCGTGTGATATATGGAGAAAAATACTCAAACACTCTGTTATGGTTTTCTCTTTTTTGTTTGTTTAGCAACTCCTCTTTCTTTATTTTATCTACAAAACTGTTAGTTACTCAATGTTCGGAAAGTCGAGTGGAGTCACTCCAGATTTTTTTCATATAATATAACATCGGCATTAAAAAATCGTTTTGAAAAATGCGTTTTGTTAAAAGTGAATGTTTTTTAAATTAAAGAGCAAGCACTATATCTTTAACTTCTTACTTAGTATAAAAAGGAATAATAAACAGTGAATCTTTTAAAAGCCTTTTATTTATTTTAAAAGTTTATTTTCTCCTCTTTTAATTTAAAATATAAAAGAGATATATAAAAGAGATTTTCTTGAATCTTACTAAATACATTTTACAAAACAGATTTTAAGTATGGTAGCGTATTCATTTTTACATTTCTATTCAAACATTTCCATATTATGAAAGGTTTTACGGATTAAGCTCTGCTTTTAACTGTTTCGCTGAAATAATTAAAGCTTAAATGTTTGGACGTATTCTTTCTTCAATTTTCCCAAAAAGGTTTCAAATTCTCTAACTTTTCTGTTTAATGAAGTAAATAAACCTTATTTTAATATATATTTAGATAACATTGTTACAAATTTAGTATATTGTGGCCACCATATGACTTTCTTCTATATTTTCCTATACAAATTCACTAAGTGCAAATAATTTATTAAAACTTTTATTTACTAAAATTATCTGACATGATGGATGCAAATGATTTTCATCTTAGAGAAAACTAACACTAAATATCCAAAGAAGAACAGTTTTATTATCTATAAATAACATCTTAAAAAATGCGTTTTCATAATGGTTATCTAACATATCTAGTTTCGTACAATTATATGCTTAGAAGTTGAAATATAGCCTTCCCGTTATCGAGGAAATTTCCAGTATAACAGCGCCATCTATTGGCCTATAAGCATCAAACTTGAATGAGCATAATGCTTCCTAATGACCTTCTCACGTATCAAGTTTTGCTTGATTATACGCTGTAGAACTTGAAATATAGTCTTCTTTAAATTTCAGAAATTGCTGTGTAGTAGCGCCACCTGTTTAGTGATTGACACCAAAAGTTGATAGGAACTAATTTATGTCAAGGTGCATTTACATATAAATTTATATGGAATTCTGTCGAGAAGTTCCTGAAATATAGCTTTACCTTAAATTGCAGATATCGCTGTGTAGCAGCGCCACCCGTTGGCGGATAAATATTCAAATTGAATCAGCGAAATGTCTCATAATGACCTTCTTACATATCAAGTTTTGTTTGATTATACTCAATAGAACCTGAGATATAGCCACCCTTTAAACTGCGGAAATCACTGCATAGCAGAGCCACCTGTTGCGCGGTTGACCCCAAAAGTTGATAGGCACTAATTCAGGTCAAGGTGCATCTACACATAAATTTATATGCAGTACGGAGCAGTAATTCCAGAGGTACAGTTGCCACAAAATATTTGTCACACACACACCGACAGATGGTCATTAAAAAAAAAAATGATAAAATCGTGTTCTAGACCTCTCAAAACATGTAAATTCGTCGAAAACCGGAAGTCGAAAATTTTTATGAATCCAATACTTTTTTTCTATTGAATATAGAAGAAAGTAATAAAAAGTATTTGACTTTAGAAATTAGTTTCTTCTTAAGTTCTAATATGGTTTCAGTGTTGCCAGATTTTACGACTTTTTAATTCAATAGTCACCTATAATTTTGAGGAGTGATATTTAATATACATAATACACGAAAAATCGCCTATTAAGTATATCAAATACCACTTCTCAAAGTTATTGGTGACTATTGCATAAAAAAGTCACAAAGTCTGGCGACACTGATCTGGTTTCCATTGGTATATATTATTTATCTATTTATTAACTAAATTTTTTAATAACTGTACAAGATTTTGAATTTTAAATTAACTTTTTAAGAAGTAAAAAGTTTCGAGTCCTCAATCATCTGATGTTCCTTTTACAATGCAAGAGACACCGCATCATCCTTAAATTCATTCAACTGAAATGCAATATTTCTGGTTCCAGTTTCGTGAACAAAGCAGTACTCAGGTCTCATTTTAATATTCTCCGTGCTGTCATAAAGGAAACTCATACCAACATCGCCAAAATTGGAAAAGTTTTATTCGTTCTCCATTTAAATTTAGCTTTTGAACTTCCTAATTTTAGGCTGATCGATCTCGATTCCTGGATTCATTGCGGCAACCTCTCTCGTAAACATTCAATTAAATTACATGATAAATCTATCCATGACATATCCCATTTCGTCCCATAGTCTCTAGTCTCTAATATCGGTACTGCTTCCTATCATTTAGCTAAATTTCTCACTACAATTTTCGCTCCCCTTCTTTCTGCAAATATTTATATTGTGAAGAACTCCATTTACTTCGCTACCATGGTTTATTTCGATGTAAAATCCCTTTTCACTAATGTTCCAATAAGTGGCGCCCTCTGCTATCTCGAAAAGAGATTAAAAGAGTTTCATTTCACATGTTTTGAAATACAATAATAAATTTCTCTAACCCGCACTTGTTTATCACAAACTATTTTTTCTTTCCAAAGAAAATTTTATTGTCAATCTGAAGGATTAGCCATGGGATCCCCTCTCTCCCCAATTTTCACAGATATTTACATGCATTATTTTGAAAGCATGTTTTTTAAGAAAATGTCTTTTCATTTTTGGATCCGTTACGTCAATGACACCTTAATGCTTATCGACACATCTCGTCACAATATTGATCGTACCTTAGAAACTTTAAATTCCACAGACAGTAATATCCAGCTTACATACGAAATAGAAAATAATGGCTCATTTCCATTTCTTGATACCATTGTCTCTCACACTGTAGATGGATTTTCCACCACCGTCTATCATAAAAATTTTGCAGTCTCTCAACCTCCCAATGCGCATTCATGTTACACACCAAACCAAAAAATGGCTGTTTTCTATATTTTTGTTAACCGTGCCCTTAATATTTCTTCTGATCCTGTTTTATTAAAGTCTGAAATCAAATATCTTAAAGCCATAGCAATTGACAGAGGTTACAACGCTTCCATTATAGATAAAGCTATCCAAAAATTACAACTCCCTTGTACTTCGTCTACTAAATTTGTTTCTTCTAATATCGGTATTGCTTTACCCTATTTTCCTAAATCCAGTCATGTCATGGCTAAAATTCTCAAACATCATGATTTAAAAATAATATTTTCGCCTTCCAATAAACTCACCTTTTCTCAGCTAAGAGATTCTATAGAAATGTATAATTCTTGGGGCATCTATAGTATTTCCTGTCAGTGTAGTTTATCATACATTGGCCAAACTAAACGCAGCCTTAAATTCCGTCTACAAGAACATATTAATTACGTCCGCAAGCAAGAAACGAATAAATCGGCTACTTCTAAGCATTGCTGGGAGGAAAATCATAATTTTAAATTTGATTCAGCTAAAATAATTTTCAGACCTAAATCCATTCATGAACTCGATTTCTTTGAAGCTTTTTATGTTTATAAACTAGTTGGCATAGATGGACTCTGCTCAGTTCCCCACCATATATATATATTCATCAATTTCCAGAACAGGACATTCTCTTAACATAGTTATGATGTTAAGAGAAATGAATTTTAAAAAACGCTTGACACAGTGACAGAATGAAATCCCCGCCTAATAGGCTATCCACCGTTCACTTCGATATATTCATCTTATTCTAATCTATTGATTTATTTTATTAGGGTAAATTTCGTAGTTCAGTTTTCATGCTACTATTTCCAATGCAACAATCCTTAAAATGCATATTTATATGGAAATTTTTCAATTTTGTTATGTTGATAAAATCTTAAATAACGAATAGCTTACGAAATTTTCCTATTAGAATATTTGTAATCAGTCATGTTCATACAAGTATCATAGATGTTATTTTGAAGTTGTCTGATATATTTATGATCCTGAAAATGGCCGTTTATGCTCAATTTTGTATTCTTCTACCATTTTAAGAGGATCGTAAATTCCAAATAACTTTCGAATTTTTTAAATTAGAAAATTCATACTCTATCGTATTCATGTCAGTATCCTAAATAATATTTCAAAAGTGGTCTGACACCTTTACGATGAAAATATCCCTCAAGATTGACGCTTGTGTGAAATTTTGACTTATTCAGCCATGTTGAGAAATTCGTAAATTTCTTATAACTTACGAAATTTTTATAGTGGAGAATTCATAGTCAGTAATATTCATGCTAGTATCCTAAATAATATTTCGAAAGTAGTCTGACATCTTTACGATGAAAATATCTCTCAAAATTGATGTTTATGTGAAATTTTGCCCTATACTGCCATGTTAAGAAATTCGTAAATTTCCAATAACTTGCGAAATTTTCAAAGTAGCATATTTATAGTTACTGATGTTCCTTCCGGCATCAAAACTGATATTTAAAAACTGGTCTGACATTTTTACAGTAAAAAGTTTCTATTTAATGCATGTTTAAGTGAATTTTTGTCCTATTCTCCCATGTTAAGAAAATCGTAAATTTCTAATAACTTACGAAGTTTTTCAATTCGAATGTTGTAAATGAATTGGGTTCTTGCCAGTATCGAAAGTAATAGTTTAAAACTGGTCTGACCTCTCTGCGATAATTTGTTCGTGAGATATCGTGTAAACAGACTAACAAACTAACGGACTAACACACTAACAAACATCCTACAGACAGACACCATACAAATTTTGTCATTTTCAGATTCCTCACACCTGAAAACGTGTAAAAAAGTCAAAAACCGAGGTCGAAAATTTTCACGATTACCTAAGTTCCCCATACCTATAGTATGATGGGGAACTAAAATCTTAAAAATAGTGTTAATTGTGATTTCACTGCAACTTATTGCACCCAGTTCGCACCCAATTTATCTGATTATTGGAAATTTTACATTCCGTCCGCACTTTCTTAATTTTTCTACAGTTTCCACAACTTGGGTTTCTAAGATTCCCATTGGCTACTCCTACAACCTTCCACATAATCCTATTGGTTGAACAGAATTCGGTCCCTTTTCTATATATATGAGCACTTCTCTCTGATTTCTCTATGCACTGAAGACGGTACACTAAAGGCTATCGAAATAGCTGTCTGCTTCCCAAAATGTTTTCTCTTTGGCGTTGTTGACGTTGTATTTAAACGTTATTGTATATCTGTTCAGTTTTGCAATATTTTCACGTTTTATGCAGCTGTCGGCTGTTTAAATGGAGGTGATAAAACTAAATGCAGGCAAAAAATCTCACCCTACTTAAACTTATTTTTAAGCACCGTACACGTCTAAATTTCAATAAAATAAAATAAAATAAATAAACGTAAATGATTTTAAAGTTGAAACGAGAACATAACAAACCAAGTGAAATTTAAGTTTTGAATTTTGAACATTTTTGTTCGGAAGATTTTGAGGGAAAAAATTTAATAAATAGCAAGCGGTGTGCGGATTCTGGGCTTAAATGTGGGCAGGACTTGCCATATATTATATTACACATATGGCAGAATTGCCAATATTTTAATTTATTCCGGAGAATTTTTAGCCCCGACTTTGAATGATACCACTTTTATTTTAAAAGTAAGTTTTTCTCATTTTATCGTAGTTATAAATATTTGAAAAATTTTTTTTTATAGATAAAGTAGTGCGAAATAAAGGCAGGGCTAAAATTGCTTCGGAGTAAATTAAAATGTTTACAACTATGATATAGTGTGCTACATATTTTCTTATTTGCTCGAAAATGCATTGCATATACTGTGTGCAATTCGTCTCGAAGAGTTTACTTGTGGTAGGTGGTTGCAGGATAACATCACCGAGAGCAACGACTGTCTACAACGAGAGATTCGGTCAGCAAAGAAGAAACTATTGAAGCTGAAAAGTAAATGTACTAATTTTAAGTTAAACGTTTTATTTAGTAACTTAATGTTATTTTGCAATCTTAATCTGGTCTTGTTTTTTTTTTTTTTCCTGTTTCCTTAAGAAATTTCTTTAACTAAATTTTTGTAACTTTTTTTTTTTTTAATTCTTTTATTTTTCTGATTTTTTAATTATTGAATTGAAATATTCACTCCCAATACAAAAGTATTTGTTTACAAATATTTTACAACAATGTCATTTAAGTGCAATTATTATTATTAACATGTACACTGAAAAAAAAAAAAAAAAAAAAAAAAAAATCCCGTAAGATTACGGGGAAAGCCCGACAGCAGAGATTCCAGACAAAGCCCGTAAAAAAAAAAACATTGGTTTTACGGGCAAAATGTTTTTTTACAGGCATGTAACGTAATTTAAGGTTATTATATACTTAATTTACGATCTAAGCGTTTCATTTATGGGCTTTGTCTGGAATCTCTGCTACCGGGCTTTCCCCGAAATCTTACGGGATTCTTTTTGTACAGTGTGATTGTAGTTATAATTAAGCGCAATCTCTCCTACCTACGTGCTCAGTCACTCCTAACCTATAAGGAGAGATTGTGCAAAATAGCTCTCTTGGTTAAATTACAGCTGTTGTTTAAAATTATAACAGAAATACAAAATAGTAATGGAAATGCACAGAAGAAGGATTAATTCAAAACTATGCACTAACAGCTTAGCAAAAAAATATATATATTTTTTTTTTTTTTTTATGACGGTCTCTTGAATTGTGCGCAAACTCTCTTAGCCCTTAGATATTTTTTAAAATTATGTTTATTTTATTTATTGAAATATTAGAATTTTTTATCGCATGGGTGGCTATATTAAGTACAAATAAACACCTTTTAGTTCCTTTATAAACTATATTAATTCGTAATATGCTATTTCTTCTATTACCAAAAGTTATTTATATTTTTTCACTTTTGAAATATACTTATTGCTAAATATAAAATTCATTGTTTTATGGATGAAAAAAATATGGAATGAAGGGTTTAAACACTTTCCAACAAAACTGAAAACTTTCTAATTTTTGTTCTTCATTCTGGTCCGACTCTTCGCACTCTTATTTTCATCTTGAAAAGTTGAAAGTAAAACAGTGTAATTCGTAAGTACAGTTGGATTTTTTTTTTTTTTTTTTTATCAATACACATCGCAGAATATCTTCTTTTCTTTTCTTTTCTTTTTTTACAGGTATATTTTTAATCATTTTAGTTGTTTGAATACTGATATCAAATCATCTTTAAATTCCAACTGTATGTACTGATTATATTGTATTTCTACTGTACGTAGTGCATTCTGATTATATATATATATATTATAAATGAAATCGTAATAACCACAAAAAAGAAATCTATTTTTATTTTTAGAAACTGGTAAATTTAAAATATAGCATATTTTAAATTTTTAACGAAGTATAAAATAGAAATAAACATTGATAATTCCCGGTCAACTACCTGAAATTTTGTAGTAATTAAAGCCCAACAAGTGGCTGAGCAGTTCTACGCTCAAAGCTGGTAGACGTGAAGTGCTGAGTTTGATCCCAGGTGATCATCCTATCCATTCGTAGTTTTCCGTAGTTTTCTCCGAAACTTGCGTAAATACGGGATAGGACTCTTTATAAAGACTCTGACGGAAGGCACACCACCCCAGTTTTAGCATGCTTGTGTAGTCAATAGGCCTCAATCCCGAACACCAAACGCTTCTAATAATTAAATGCCAACCTACATATATGTATGTTCGCATGTGCGTGTGCAGCGGGGTGCATTATTAAACAAAAACTTATAGTACAATGATATATTGCGTAATTCTTTTCCTCTTAAAATTGAATCTGGAAATATTTTGGATACAAATTTTAATTTTCTCTCAAAAAACGATAAAATACAGAAAAGAAAATATATTTACTCATTTTTGATTTTAAAATATTCACTAATTTGATACTAAAATAAATATTTCTTCCTCAATAGATTAGTATTAACTATAGTTTTTTAGAAAGCAAATAACTAATGAAATAGCTTTTTTCTCACTGAATTTCTTTTCTCTCAAACTCTAACCTAAATAACATGCGGATAAACACGGCCAAAAGTAAATGTAAAAGACGAAAAGATTTTGGTTAAATCGATAAAAGGAAACAGAGTATTTCTTAAGAGAGATAGTTTCATAAATAACTACCTCAAAACAACAGTATTTACTTTGAAAAACAGAGATTAAGAAGGAAGTTTTGAGTTAAGAAAGAAAAAGAATTGTGAATTTCGAAATTTATTTTTGAAAATGCTGGATTTATATATAAAAGCTTTTTTTTTTTTTTTTTTTTCCATACATTAAAAATAATCCCTTTGAGGCATTTCTTTTTCCATTTTTAAAATTCTTTGTTAAATAACAGTTTCGCATTGAATTACTCACATTTCATTTCTATGTGGGTTTTTATGCATGGTTCGTACAGGGTCTTTCTAAGGGATTACTTCCCTTATTCGCGCGAGTTTTGGAGAAAACCACAGAAATTCTGAAGAGCTAGATTGATGAGCTATGAAACGGTACACATGCAATAGGATCCCGTCATAGTCATACTATGTAGAATTTCATGAGTGTAGAGCTTACAGCTCTTTTACAACTATATAAAGAAAAAATAAAAAAAGATATGATAAAGATATGATAAAGTAATTTCTAAAGAAGAATCTTTAGAAATTACTGCCTTTTAAAGACAAATTTTCTCAGTACGATTTAGTATTACTATTATTTACTTTTCAAACAAAATATATTTCATACACAATATATTGCTTTCAAAAGGTACATACAGTCGGAAAAAAAAAAAAAACCTTTGCGACTAAATTTGTTGTAAATTATCGTATAAACATGTGACTGGATCCGATCGATTGGTAATAACGACTAATTATTAATGCAATACTCAAATTTTGCTTAGGGAGGCATATATACATTAAACTTTGCATAACTTTATTTTTTTCAAGAGTAACTCCCATTTTAGATTCTGTATTCGAATTTCTAAGTTCAAGGTGGTTCAGAAAAAGATATAGTTTATGTACTTTAAATAATTCTTGATAAATTTACAAGTTATTCTTGATAGATTTGCACTAATACAAATTCATTAGGGCTTCGTCACAACATTTAAAAAAATTAAAATAAGACCTCACACTTAAAATTATTATGTCCAATTAGATATTATTGGGATAAGAAATATGACTGGATCCGATCGATTGGTAATAACGACTAATTATTAATGCAATACTCAAATTTTGCTTAGGGAGGCATATATACATTAAACTTTGCATAACTTTATTTTTTTCAAGAGTAACTCCCATTTTAGATTCTGTATTCGAATTTCTAAGTTCAAGGTGGTTCAGAAAAAGATATAGTTTATGTACTTTAAATAATTCTTGATAAATTTACAAGTTATTCTTGATAGATTTGCACTAATACAAATTCATTAGGGCTTCGTCACAACATTTAAAAAAATTAAAATAAGACCTCACACTTAAAATTATTATGTCCAATTAGATATTAATCGGATAAGAAATATGACTGGATCCGATCGATTGGTAATAACGACTAATTATTAATGCAATACTCAAATTTTGCTTAGGGAGGCATATATACATTAAACTTTGCATAACTTTATTTTTTTCAAGAGTAACTCCCATTTTAGATTCTGTATTCGAATTTCTAAGTTCAAGGTGGTTCAGAAAAAGATATAGTTTATGTACTTTAAATAATTCTTGATAAATTTACAAGTTATTCTTGATAGATTTGCACTAATACAAATTCATTAGGGCTTCGTCACAACATTTAAAAAAATTAAAATAAGACCTCACACTTAAAATTATTATGTCCAATTAGATATTAATCGGATAAGAAATATGACAATTTTAAACGTAAAACACATTAAAGTAATGCTAATTAAGAAATGATGTTTGCAACTAAACTTACTTGAATAACTATTTTAAATCATGTGTACGCATGTCATTGATGACAAAATGATAACAAGTGAAAGAGCAATAAAAATTGAAATAATACTGTAACTCGAAAAATAATTATAGGAATGAGTTGTAAGTTTGGAACCTCATATAAGATGCGAGCTCTATTTGTGCAAACGTTAATATAGGTTATAATTCATAAAATATAAAATATGAATTTATTTATGATTTACATAATTAAAAAGAAAAAGTTATTTAAAAAAATTATGCATGGAGTATGTTTAGGTCATTTCATTCTAATGTATAAAAAAATGAAATATGTATATAATTTTTCGGGAAAATATATGAATTAATGCTTATCACATTCATTTAACATTAGCATCTCCATATTTTGACAAAATATAACTGTATGAAAATTTGAAAGAGCTATAAAAACACCATTTTCCGGGCTGATTTCCTTCAGATAACCCGAAAAAAGGAGTTTAAAATGGGAGTTTCTACGTAAAAAAAAAAAAAAAAAAAACAGTTGAAGCCAGTGTTAATATGTAGACAAATCCCTAAGCAAAAATTAACTATTAGTAGTAAAGCCTGTATATATAAACTAGGCTTTACTACTAATCGATCGCCACCAGCTGCATGTTTCTACATTAATTTAATGCGGAAATTAGTCGGGGGAAAAAGCAATTTTTTTTTAACCGATTGTACGTACCTTTTGAAAGCAATATGTTGTGTATGAAATATATATTGTTTAAACAGTAAATAACAATACTAAATCGTACTCACAAAACATGTCTCTATAAGGCAGTAATCTTTATAAATGAGGTGAAAGCTCCACGCTCATGAAATTCTATACAGTATCACTATGACGGGATCCTATAGCATTCGTACCGATTTTGACATCAATCAACGTAACAGTCAAGAATTTCTGTGGTTTTCTCAAAAACTCTTACGAATAAGGGAAAGAAACCCATAGAAAGACCCTCCCCCCTTCCCTTTTCCCCATGTTAGAGTTAAAACCATGCACGAAAACCTACTTAGAAAAAGAAAAAAAAAATGAGCAATGTGAGTAATTCACTGTGCATTTGGGGAATACTGCTACTCTTAATCTCAGTTAAAAGCAATTAAACATGCAAACAAAATATGCATTAGCATTTTTTTATTTTTATATATATTATCATTATTCGAAAAAAAGAAAGACAAAAAAGAAAAGGAAAGAAATACGTTTTCTGTTTTACAGTAAAGTTTTTAAGTTAATATTTTTTTATTACTTTCAAATATTAGTTTGAATTAAAAAATAAAAATAAAAATAAAAACGCTTTAAGCTTCCTTCTTATTTTAATCCCAGAATATTCTACTTTAACCCACATAAATGGGACCTCGATGATTCGCCTTATTATCATCTTATTTAAGTATCATGATTTAAAAATACGCCTGATATTTCCTTCATATTAAGAGTAATGAACATCCTAATTAAAAAAAAAAAAATCTTCTAAATTTGTTAAGAAAAGGATTAATTAGAGCAAAGTAAACTCATTAAAAAGTAAGAAGGGTGGCTTTAAAAATATTTGTTAATGTCTGGTTTGTTTCTAAAAAAATTACTAATGGTTTGCAAACTGAATAAGTTCCTGGTAATTATAAGAACGGATTATTGATTTTTAACGTGAAGCATTCAAAGTATATTTAATTTGAGACTTTATAGTAGAACACATTCAAATATAAGTATTTTTTATTTTACAGACCAATTATCACCATTAGAAAAATAATTTTTGCAATAAGTTACAATTAGTTGAAATAAAACATTAAAGTGGCAAAATATTTTTTTAAGCTTTTTCTGTATTAATAGTAAGAAAGTATTCGATTCGTAAAAAATGTCGATTTCAAATTTTGGATGGTTTTATATTTTTTAGGGGCTCTGAATGCGTTTTGAGTATATCTTTCTTTCTTTCTTTCTTTTTTTTTTTTTTTTGGAAATGATAGGTCTGTATGTGACCAAATTTTTTGATAACTTTAAATCAAGAAAGAGCATTGTTTCTACCTTTCAGGAGAAATTTTCTTTTAAGTGTAAAAAATTTCATTATGGATATTTTTCAAAAAAAAAAAAAAAAAAAAAAATCTGATGCGGAAAATACATGACTTCTTTATACAACCATAGGAATATGCAATACATATTGTTATGAAAGCATTGACAGTTTGGTGTGAAGTAACTGAATCGTGAACAAACAGGTAGGTACCAGTCCACAAACATTCCTTAAAACAAAAACAAAACAAGGGGAAAAAATGCTACTCCAACCAAAAAAGTCAAGATAATACGATTATATATACCGCCGAGACAAATATAGTAGGTTTTTTTTTCATTAATAGTACTTCATGGCTTATTGCAGAATCTCTCATTGGCAAATGCACAGATTAGAGTACAATGAAAATGATTCGAGAATAGATGGCTCAGTTTTGTTCTCTTTCGTAAAAATTACTGGCGAGAAACGATAATAATTAACTCAGTTAAAATTGAAAAAGGGTTTTTGGCTATCTTGAAACAATATTTGCCACAAAATTTTATCGCTAATTTCGCCAAGCTGCAAATTAGTAGCTAGCGTAGATTTTTGGTCGTGGCATCGAATTTGGCGATTCGGCGTCAAATTTGGCGACTTGGTGACCAAATTTGGCGAAGATTTGTAGTTTAGGGTTGCCAAAGTTTGGAAGCTCTAACTTCAATAAGAACAGAGTTCTGAAATCTTCCGGAAAAAAATTCATTGGCTTATAGCGCAGGAGTAAATTCTTCGAAAGTTCTATAAATGACTCTCAAGGCTATACAAAAAGAAGAGTGACTGTTGATGATTGTAGACTAGAACTTGTATACATATTTTCGTGTTACTTTCTATACGATATTACTATAAAAGTGAAAGCAGATGAAAGATTTTTCATTTCCACGAAAGTGGGCTTTGACTTAGCGTCAAATTAGGCATTCAAATGTGGCCAAAAATGGTATTAAGGGATTCACAAAATTTGGAAATTCTAACCTCAATAGAAGTCTAGTTCATGAAATTTTGTAATGATGCTTTGGTTTCTCACGCAGAACTACTTTAAAAATTTCATTGAGAATCCTCTCGATGAATTCAAATTCCTTTCAGACTTCGAAATATTCGGCTGATCCTGATTTAGCGAAATTTATGTTCTGTAAAGTATTTAACAAATTTTATTTGATTTCTGAAGTAGAAATGACCATTACAATGAATTATTTCAAGAATATTAATTTTTGTAAGAAAAAAAGGGATTTATTCAATTGTTTACTGAATTAAATAAATTGCATTCGTCGACTAGAACCTGCTTAATTCTTTAAGAGTTACTTTCTACACGCTAAAATGTCGACAACGTTTTTTATTAACATCACTACAGGCTCTATCTACGGGCTGATTATTCATTAAATGAAATGTATTCGTCGACTAGCACCTACTTATATTTTTAAGAATTATTTTCTACACACAAAAAATCACCAACTTTCATAACATTATCATTATGGGCTCTATCTAAGCGCTGAATATTCATTAAATAAAATGCATTCGTTGACTAGAGCCTACTTATGTCTTTAAGAATTACTTACTACACACTAACATGTCGACAACTTTTTTTATCAATATCATTACAAGCTCTATCTACGAGCTGAGTATTCATTAAATAAAGTGCATTCTTCGACTAGAACCTACTTCTGTCTTAAAGAATGAATTCTACATGCTAAAATGCTGTCAACTTTTACAATAACATTATGGGCTCTATCTACGGGCTGAATATCCATTAAATAAAATGCATTCGTCAACAAGAACCTGCTTATGCCTTTAAGAAATTGCTTTCCATACGTAAACATGCTGACGACTTTCATAACACTAAAAATAAATTCAAAAAACTGGCGTACAGACAATAGCAAGAAAGAAAAAACTTCTTCACACACCATAAACTTTAAATCAGCACAACCGGTTTCGAAAGGACGTAGCCTTTCTTCATCAGGTGCAAACACGTGCAACTGCCTTGGAGGCAAAAGCAAGACTGTCTTGCTTTTGCCTCCAAGGCAGTTGCACGTGTTTGCACCTGATGAAGAAAGGCTACGTCCTTTCGAAACCGGTTGCGCTGATTTAAAGTTTATGGTGTGTGAAGAAGTTTTTTATTTCTTGCTTTCATAACACTATCATTACGGGCTCTATTTACGGGCTGAATATTCATTTAATAAAATGCATTCGTTGACTAGAACGTGCTTATGTCGTTATGCATAACTTTCTACAGGCAAATATGTCTTCCGTTTTCATAACAATATCATTACTGGCTCTAACATTAGCTTCTTTTGAAATCTCTATGAAAATAGGTCATATATAATGGCCAAAACCTTTGTATTTTTAGTCATTATAAAAATGATTTATAATCATTTTAAAAATGAAATGCATCTATACGCCTTATTCAATTGAGCTGAAAATTTATATGAATATTATAAATCCCTGTTTCACTAACTATAAGCATTTTGGTGAATCATTTATAGGTTTTTACACGAAAAATTAGGGACACAACGAAAAATTCTTTATCATTATGATCTATGGGCTCAAAGTTCAGTAGCATTAAATAAAACATCGTGTAATATATAGAGAAAAATAATCAAACACTCTATTATGGTTTTCTCTCTTTTGTTTGTTTAACAACTCCCCTTTCTTTACTTTATCTACAAAACTGTTAATTACTCAATGTTCGGAAAGTCGAGTGGAGTCACTCCAGATTTTTTTTTTTTTTTTTTTTTTTTTTTTTTTTTTATTGTTAGCGAAAATGCTTTACTATAATATTTTACCATATCCAAGAAAGCTGCTCAAGCATTGAAATTAATTCCTCATAGCCATATGGTGAATATTGTATTTTTTAAAGCTAAATATTCATCATTTGGTTTTTTTTATATTCACACGTTTTGAAGTTTCCTGATTACCGATGTCAAATTTTTAACGTTTAATCTTTGTCTGTATCTCTTAGAGTAAATCAAAAGCAAATAATTTCAGGAGATCCAAATCTTATATTTTGAAGTTAATACGTTTGTTACTAGAAAAGTCTGATCAAGATTGATAAGTTTCAAGCATTGTTGCGTGTTAACATGATTTATCTGAATAATTTTAAATGAATTTTTGAATTTAATAAAATGATTGAATTCTATATAAATGTAGGTACAATAATGAAAAGGGGGTTGAGGGGGCGGTAGCATCCCTCACACAGAATTATTTGTCAAATAAAGCTTTTCTGAAGCCTAATTTGAATTGTTTTAACGTAAGTTTAAATAACAGTTCTCGTTATCTTACCCTTTAATCTCTAATCTGAATTTATAGTATGAAATTTCAGGGTAAGGGAAAGTCGTGTGAGTAACACACCAAATTATTTTCCTTAATAAAACCTAACATATTTCCATTAAGAATTTTATGAGTTTTTTAGAATAATTGTTTGGGCATTATTGTATGATCGTTAGTCCTTATCTCAGAAAGGAACAGAAAAAAATTCTTATAATTCCTACATATAAAATGCATTTTTGCTTCTAACTACTATCGCACTAATTTTAATATACTAAGTGATACTGGTTCGGGTATTGCATTTAGATGTGTTTATTTCTGCACAAAACTTTTTAAGTTGAGTGTGTAATCCCCATTAAGTGTTATGACAGAAAGTATTCCAGAAATATTTATTCTCCACATAAACAAAAAATGAAGAAATACATTCTTAACGGAATATAAATGTGCTCCTTCTCATACCATTCATTCTTAGAATAATATTTTCCTTTGAGTAATTTGTCTTGCTCAACCTGCAGAAAAGGAAAAAGATTTTATCGCATTCATCTCGTTGTAATAAAGTAGGAGAAATCTTCAGGTAAATTTCAAGAAATATATCTCTGTCTTTTAAGACTCTTTTATGCGCACAAAAGATCTTTGTTTAAATACTTTTAACAATATCTTGACTTTCAGTTAAATTCTTCTCCATCTAATGTTCCTTATATTCGCACTGAGAACAAATATTTTAACGTTTTTAGGAAAAAAATATTTTAGCATTTTTCCTTGTTTTAATCGAATTTTAAATTTATGTTTCTTCTCTGTTTGATGAGTGGCATCACTACTTCGAAATATAATAAACGATAGTTCAGAGGAAAACATGTGTAGAAGTCACTATAAATATCGTAATAGGCGCGAGTGAAACTTTTTATTTTGATGATGCACTTGAGCCTCATGTTTTTACCTGATGAAAGGTGAATTATTAGATGCTATTATTTTGACTTGAAACAACTGTTGAGAGTTATTAAAACCCGAATAAACTACTACGTCAGAAACGCCAATAGAAAAATATTTGCGATGCATACAGCTGTTTCGGTAGCCTTAAGCGTACCGTCTTCAGTGCCACTGAAGACGGTACGCTTAAGGCTACCGAAACCGCTGTATGCATTGCAAATATTTTTCTTTTAGCGTTTCTGACGTAATGGTTTATTCGGGTTTTAATATTCCAACGCCAAGTCTACTGTTATTAACTGTTGAGAGTTTTTGAAATTTAAAATGTGTTAATATACAAAGATATTTAGTTATTAAATTAATTATGCTCGAAAATAAAAAATCTAAGTTTTCCTTTTCACATAATTATAATTAGATATTGCCATAATTATACATAAATGTGCATAATTACAATTATAACAAGTTTCGAATATTTCAAAAGAAACTATGTAGTAAACGTAAATCGGTAAGAAATTTTCTTTATTGTATTAAAAAAATCAGATTTATATATATATATATATATATATATATATTCTGATTTTGAAACTAATATTTAAACAAAAAATATGCATTGTTTTTAATTTCGATTTCCCGAAATAAATGCTAAAATTAAAAAAAAAAAAAAAAAGCTATGATTTAATTAAATTTTGTATTTTGTTCTTTGAGTCAAAATATACTCTTGATATCAAACGAAACTTTTAAAAATATCCAAGCAATGTTTTCAATTTGAAATAGATATAATTGCAAAAGTAGATGTTATATAATATATTCTTGTACATGTCGCAAGTTCCTCCTTTGGTGTTACTTTTCAAAATATATGTTTGAAGATTGTCGATACATTTGATCATTTATTTGACATTTATTGAGATCTATGGTTAAAATGACTTTCATCTCGATTGCTCCATATTTTTACAGAAATTCACAGAAATACGTGCACACAATATTGTTGAAGACATAGGACAGCACAAACATCCATGCCCTCACAGAGATTCGAACTCGGAACATGGAGACTGAGAAGGCAGCGCCCTGCCGACCAAGCCACCAGGCCGGCAAGATTGTCGGTACAAACCATTGTTGTTATACATTTAAAGATACAAAAAAATCTCAGTTGTTTTTGAAAACATATTATTGAATGTTTGTTGGTTGGTTGGTGTCGTGTCATGGACAGAAAATAATTTTAAATGGGACCGAAGGTTCTATATACAGCATCTGCGATTTGAAGGCAATTTTCTTCATATAAGTCCGTCCACGGATTGTCACTTATTTGCTGCAATTGCGCCAGGATAGCGGGACCGTTGAAAAGATGTTTGGGGGTTAGTTCTATGTCTGGGCAGTTTTTGCAGAGGCAGTAAGTCCTTGTCCCGTCTTTATGGATCTTCATCCCCCTTAAGTGTCCTGTCCGGAGTCTTGTTAGAGTGCTGGTGAGAGTTCTGTCGGTACTGATTTCAGGGGTTTGGTGTTTGATTTTAAGTTTCCTGTCATTGAGTTTTGCCTTAGCAACTGAATTGATATCGCTGAGAGTGACATGAGTAACCCTGCTGGTGTTTAATTGTCTTGCTTCTTTTGCCAAAACATCAGCCCTCTCGTTTTTAGTAATGCCAACATGCGCGGGAATCCACTGCATGCTGCACTGTTTCTTCAAATGGAAAATCTTACGAAGTGTACGGTGTATATTTATAATTAGCCCTGAAGAACCCCTTTGAATTGCTTGAAGAGCAGCTCTGCAGTCACTGAAGATGATTAACCCTTTCATTTTCTTCAAGATATATATACTCATCTAGGACTTTTTGGATGGCAATGAGTACACAAATAAAATACTCTCCGCGGACCAACAGGCAGAAGTCCAACATCTTCTGAGGCTCTGGCAACCCTTTTTCATGGATAGAGATTATTGAATGTTGAGCGATAAGTATGAAATTTATTCATGGCGAATGAATGAGGTACAACATTCTCGGTGAAATATTTAATTTACATCTTACTAACTGAAAATGAAGCTTAAATAACAAGAGTAATGCACTGATTAAAAAAAAAAATATCTTTTTTTTTTCCACATAACTATTAAACAAGCATATAAAAATGAAATACGTATGACAAATTCGTAAACAAATTATCAACATAATTTTATGTAACTTTACAATCAGAAAAAAATGTAAAATTATAATCTTTCAATTTTTATCAAAAGCACATTTTTGAAGAGAGTAAAAGAAAAATGAAAGAAAGAAAGAAAAAGAAAAAAATGGTTTAGAGAATACAATTTCTGTTTTTCTTTTACTCATTTACTTTTACTTTTTATCAATTTATTTGTTTATTTGATCAGAATTGTATCATTGAAGAACCATAGCCGACCTGGTGGTTCGATCTGTAGGGCACTGCCCTCTGGATCCTCAGGTCCCGGGTTCGACTCCCGGTGCGGATATGGATGTTTGTGATGCCCAATATCAACAAAATATTATCCGCGATTGTAATGATCGATAGATGGCGCTTTCTCAACACTGCAGTTGTTAGTAAACATTATAGCCACGTGTGTTCCATTAGTGTTCTTTTTGTTATTCTACTAATTCGTACTATAATTTCTCCGCCATTACATTATGGAAAATTGATTGCTTTTGGAAAAAACACTTCAGTTTATTCAACGTTCGATCGGAAGTAGATTTTTAACTGAAGTTGAACAAATATTAGTTTCAAATCATCTGATTAATTCTTTACTTCCATTAGCCGAAGCAACTGAAATTTTAAATTTGTCATTTGGAAATAAATGGAAGCTCAATTCTGGATTTCTTGATCCTTTGGAGTTAGATTATAGCACACAACAGTATGTGTTATCTTTTTTACCGTATTTATTCATTTTTATTCAATAAATATATGTGAAACTAAATATCGGCAAGCAATGGCGGCTGTATGGAATTCGAATTAAACCATGTTTATTGTAATTTCACCTTAGCCCACCAGAGGGCGAGCATTTCATTACAATCGCGGATGCACATGTTTCTGTGAATTTCTGTAATATGGATCAATCGAGACAAAAGTCATTGTATCTATAAATCTCAAAGCTGTTAAAAAATAAAAATAAAATAAAATAAAAATAAAGAATAAACATAATTAATGTTTCTTTAACTATGACCATAGCTAAAATACTATAAATTAAGCAATTCATAAACTGAAGTAAAAAGAGTTATTTTTTAGTCAGTAGTAAGTTATTTATTAGCTGCGAGATGTTGAACGAAGTAAGAGGAAGATGTAACCGCCTATTCAAGAATTCTATGTTCTTTCTTTACTGCGCGCGCAAACCCAAAAAGGGTTTATAAGAATATAAATACTTTTGTACATATGGATGTCGTCTCGTAAATTATTAAAGATACAATGTAATGATCCGTACTCGCTTGAAGTATTGTCCTTGAAATTCATTACGAGGTAAGTAATTTTATTATGAACTAGACTTTTCCGCGCAGAACATTTGTGTGATAGTACATATCTATACATATCTAATATGGTATACAGAAAAAAATTTCATAAATAAAATAACTGGGAAATTTCTGTAAAAACACAGTTTTCAACCTCCCAATTTTCTGATATAATGATCACAAATGCAAAAGATTTCGCTCGAGAAAGAGTAACATATAGTTAACCATGACTGAAAACTGACTTCAGTAAAAAATATTCTTTTTTTTTTTTTTTTTTTTTTTTAACTTTCTCTTACCTATAAGGTAGAGAAAGTATTGTTTTTGGGTCAAATTTTCGAACGCGAGATTTTGTTATATTTACACGTTCTGAGGTCCCCTGAATACGAAAATCATGTTTTTAGCAAATGGTCTGTGTGTCTGTGTGTGTGTCTGTGTATGTGTATCCGTGTGTGTGTCTGTGTGTGTGTCTCTGTGTCTGTCTGTTATCAGCATAATTCAAAAACAAATTATGACAGAAACTTCAAACTTGGTATTCTAAATGTGTATCATATAGGGATGCTACAGTAAGCTTTTCGTTAAGATCAAGCAAATGGTTCGTGTACAGGGACAATCAAGAGAATTCTAATACATTACATCTATGGGGGAAATTGCAGGAAAGTAGAGTTAAACGTCTATAAACTGCACTAAACCAAATGAAACGAATGTATACTTTTTGTAATAGAGATAGTTAACTGGGGAAAAAAAATTTGTGTATGTAGGAGCCTCGCTTCCCCCGCTGGGGGGGGGGGAAGTCCCCCCTCGAGTGGAGTAAATTTTCATGATGGGTATCTTTCAAAAGACCTCGTCAATACCTTTAAAACGAATGGTTGAACCATCGATCTGCGATAATTTAAAACAAAGTTATGGATTTTTTTTTACTTTTAACGGAAAAAAAAACAGAAAAAAATCGTACTTTTTTTTTTTTTTCAAATATTGAGAATAAAATGGACTTTTTTTTGGATATTTGGTGTTATACTACTTCTCTAATATGGAAATCGTCTGCCTTATCATAAAAGATAATTTTTTTAATAATAATTTTAATAAATTATTTTTTAAAAAGAGAGTTATTTTTTAATAACCGACTTAAATTCTATATAAATGTAGGTGCATTAATGAAACGGGGGGTTGAGAGGGGCGGTAGCCCCCCCTCATTCAGGACTAATTATCATATAAAACTCTTCAGAAGCCTAATATGACTTGTTTAACATAGGTTTACATAACAGTACCCGTTTTCTTCTCTATTAATCTGCAACCTATATTTATAGTATTAAATTTCAGGGTAAGAGAAAGTCGTGTGAGTGACACACCAGATTATTTTTTCTTATCTGACCTTGGGATTTGTTGAATGTCATTGAAAATGTTATCGAAAAGTATATTGTGTTTGCTTAAATTTAAAAAGGATATTACTATAGGAACGTGTTACAGATATTAATTGTTACAATACTGCTAAAAAATATTATTGCAGCAAAAAGTATTTCTAGTTTAAATGACACTCAAATCAGTTTAATACCTCAAATATCTCTAATACATTCCGAATTATAATGTATTTTTTAAATGTATACGCACACAATAACCCATCCAATTGGCATTTTCAATAAAAAATGACAAATCCTCAGGTCAGAATAAAAAAAAAAAAAAAAAAAAGGAAAATTGCTTATATTTACTGAAGCCAGTTTTCAGTCATGGTCATACAAGGTGATCAATTGAAAAGAGTACTCATTGTTTTTTCTTATTACCCTTAAATATGACGCATAAGGCAACTATTCTAACACTGAACTATGATTGTTTGAACCTTGTTTAAGTGTGGGAGACAATTTCCAACACTGTTAGAATTTTACAACTTTATTTGTGAGGAAAAACAGAGAGGGAGGCGCACAATTTTTTTTAATTCTCTAATAATTTTATATATGAAAAACAAAATTTTATTAAAATTTTTTACATTATCATTCCTACATTACATTTACAGTATCATTTTTACATTATCATTTCATGTTGCGAAGTGTGTGAAAAACCTGGTTCGACATGTTCATGTTTGCATTCAAATTGGTGGCGAACATTTTCAATATTTACTGTGAAGAATAATAATGTAAAAAAAATTGAATTCAATTATGTTTTTCAAAAATAAAATTATTACAGGATTAAAAAATGTGTGCGTCTCCATTTCTGTTTTACCTCACAAATAAAGTTGTAACAGTCCAACAGTGTTAGAAATTGTCTCACAAACTTAAACAAGGTTCAAACAATCATGCTTCAATGTTAGAATAGTTGCCACATCCGTCAGATTTAAGGGTTATAAGAAAAACCCACGGGTACTCTTTTAAACTGATCACCCTGTATATGTTGCTGTTTCTCGAGTAAAATATTTTGTAGCTGTGAGCATCATTCTGTAATTTTTTCCTTTCATTGAATCTGAAGTTAATAGTTCTTTGAAATATTAGGGGGTGGGGGTGGGGGGGGGTTCAGACACTATCGGTAAAATAACTTTACTGTCATGACAGCATTGTAAACTTTTTAGAAGAGTTTAATTAGTTTTTAAAGTGCAGTGCACCGCAGAAACTACAGCTTTCTTACATAAGTTTGCAGTTACGCTGTCCTACACAAACCATCAAATTAACGGGAGCTATTTCCAGGTAGTTTAGAATAGAGCCCCTAAATAAAATAATAGGCCGGCGCATCACCGCCATTTTTTTTGCCTCCGAAGAGGACAGAATTCCCGCTTGGCGTCGTTATCGCATCCCTAATGATTTTAAGAAATCTTGATCTGAAACTAATCCGGCCAAGATAAGAGCAATAAGCAACAATAATATTCCTAAAAACACATTTTTTTCACAATACATTTTCAGGATGTCATTTTATTCTGAGGATATCGTATGGATGTACTAGGGTAAGATGTGTTGTTAGGGCGGTTTCTGTTTCTTTTACAAAATGTCGCCAAAACTCAAATAAAAAGTTTGCGAACACTTTATATTCATTTCTTGAATGATTATAGCAGTTTATCGCTAAACAAACTTCCATATCATAGTTTACTTAGCTAAAATTATGAAATATAATAAAACAAGTTACTTTAAAGTAACGTAAAACGATTAAAATAATATTATAGTTTTAAAAAATTAAAAAACACGCTTTTATAAAAATGTGAACTAAAAAGCACAAAATATCTATCTTAGTATTAAAATTCAGGGTAAGAAAAAATCGTGTGAGTGACACACCGTAATATTTACATACATTTAAATCTTTAATTAAAATAACTTAGAATTAACAAAAACCATTTTTAAAAAATCTCCCCTGACGGGGATCGAGCTCTGGACCTTTAGGTTCGTAGCGCGGCGCCTTACCTCTACGCCACATCGTTCACGTAGGGAAAGTATTTTTTTTTTTTTACAATATAAATTTTTTGTTTGCTCCCAGAGAAATTACAAACAAACAAACATACATACATACAGGTGAAGCTAATAAAAGCGTGTTAAAAATGTTTGTCTTTTGTTTATCAGAGAAACGCGCTGGGTACACGTGGCCACCCTAAGGCAACAAAATGCCTGATGCGCCAGCTCTTATATATGGGGTTTTACTAGGCGAGTCATATTAATCCTGGACGATAGGACCCATGCCCCAGCCCGCCCGGTTACCGCTGTTCAATGTATTTTCCTAGTCAATTTTGTCCCCTTATTACTTCCGGTGTGAATTTTTTTTTTTTTTTTTTTTTTTTTAAACACACTTGATATTGTGAGTTTTTTTGCTTTATTTCCCATGCTGTTTCTATGGGGTTTTTAGATTTTATTCCCCTCTTTTCCTACATTCTAAAGTGGCGGTGGTCTTAGTCTGGAATAATCTTGAATATTTCGTAATCTCTTACGCGCATTTAGTTTCTCTGGCGCTTGATTCACCTTTTACGAAGGTTTGTTCAAGCTACTCGTTATGCTCGCAATGGTGCTATACACCGAAACTTCAAGTTAAGCCCATCTATGCTGAAATTCGAAAACTTACGATGAAGTTTCGCAGGTCTATTTCCCATGTCGGAAATCCTCTGTTAGACTCTATTCACAATTACGGTCCTAGAATACGTGGGAAGAAACGACCTCTGGCTATTTTAACTATAGGAGACGATTTTCTACCCTTCTCTAAAAAATGTAGAATAATTACATCTGGAGTTACCTAACAGTAAATTATTTCTCAAAATTATATTTTTCCCTGGAGTGAATGAAATGTTCCTCTGGTGTTGGCTAACCCTAGCATCAAGCTTATCTATTGAATTTCTATTTTAGTAGTGAGTATCCACCTTCCTTCTTGAGAATTTCCTTAAAATTTTGTAGTTAGTTTTTCAAAACTTTGAACTGCCAGATTTAATTTTTATTATTTGGCTTTTTTTTTAAGTTTTATTCATTTCTCCCCATATTCTTATGTACTTGCTCTCATCTAGAACGGTAGGTAGGTAAGTTTGTTTGTGAATGTCACGCTAGAAAAAGGGGAAAATGCATTAGAAAATTAGAAAATAGATTAGAAGTGTCAGTCGTGTAGTTACAAATAAGGTACCAAATGAAAGGGGCGATTGTTTTTTTAATCCGACGGATTAAACAACTTATCGATCGGGCAATTAGATTTTTTAAAATTGACTAAAGTATTAAAATTAGGTGACAACAGCAAAAGATTGTATGGAAACCGTTTGGAGAGAAAAGAAAACATCTGCTGCTCATTAAGTCACATGTTTTTGAAGTGGGATTAAAAATTGCAGTTTTCAATTTTTTTTTTTTTTAACTTTTTCTCACGAACACAAAAATAAATATACAGCCTGTACAACACAAGACCAACTGGCAGTTCAAATTTCATCAATTTTGGTTCATAACAAAAAAGTTTTAAAAAAAATTCCAAATAAAATTTTATTCTAATTTCTAAAAGATTTATGTGATAGGATACATTAAGAATTTGGGTTTTAAATGGTTTTTTAAATAGATTATTATCTCTTGATGCCTCAAGAAATAGTTTTCTGATGGGATGTCTGAACTCGAACTCTGATTGGTCGGGCTAACTAGGACATTATCCTGTCGTTTTTTAATAGAAATTTTTCTCTGAGGATTGTGTAATTTTCGATGTTTCTAGAACATAATCCTGTCGTTTTTTGGTAGAAATTTTTCTCTGAGGATCGTGTAATTTTCGATGTTAGAATCTAGTCTCTGATTGGTTCTCCGGACTCATCTCATAACTTACCTTCCGGATGATATCTGGGGATCTGGTCAATTTCAAAATTCAATTTTCCTTAGGATTTTTACTTTGTTTAATTTCATTAAAATATATGGCCTCATTTTTTCACTAATTGCGGGACGCTCAGCAGTTTTCCATGTTCTTTTGGGACGCCCTGCTCAACTCCTTAATTTCTTTTCGCCGTCCAAACTCTTCTCGTCAACGTACGCAACAAATCTTCTGTTGCACTTAAGATTTCTCAATGTGTTTCTTTTTTTTTTTTTTTTTTTTAACTCGTGCTGCATTAATATTTCGAGCGACAAAACGCATCGCTCATAAAACATATTTTACCTAAATAATAGGTACGTAAGGGATTTTAGCGTTTATATATATATATATATATGTATATGTATATATATGTAAATAAAATGGCTTGCTTGATATAGTAATTTTTACGCACCAGCATCTACATATATAAACGCAGAAAAATAAATAAAAAAAAATGTATATAAGATAAAATATAATTACATTTCAACTTTTCAACGCGTCAATTAAAAACTGATTAATATAAATAAATTGATTATAATTAATTTTTTCAATAAATTATATCTCTTTTATTTTCAAAATGTAAGCAAATAGTTTAAATACTTCAGATGAAGAATCTCTCTCTCTCTCTTTTTTTTTTTTTTTTTTTTTCAGTTATGAGCAATAAGATATTAAACAATTATTAATTTCAAATGTATTAAAAATTTTAAACGCATCATTAGCGATGTAAAATATTCCTTAAAATGTATCCCACGTGATACAAATGCAATTTACGTCAGACATTAATACTAGTTGATAAAAATCAAATGATTGTTGCTGTTATTAGAAAAAGAACATACACCAAATATTGATTTAGTGTTATAATTTAAGAACATAACTTATAATTTTACGTAATGTATATATATATATAATATCGTTTAATGATAATCGCAAGCATCGACATATATATATATTTATATATATACAGTCACGCATCCACATTTTTCATATAATATATATATACATATATATTTAGTCTAATCGCTAATTTTTATAACCAACTTCCTCTTTTTATAAACAGCATAAAGACAAAGATCATGACTCGACAAATATTAATTGTTTTAAATACGAATTATTGCTAGCGCTTCAATAATTTTGCTGCCGATTTTATCTATATATATTATATATATACTGTCGGCAGCAAAATTATTAAAGCACACATCCACATTTTTCATACATATATATATAGTCTGATCGCTAATTTTTATCACCAACTTGCTTTTTTATAAACAGCATAAAGACTAGGATCATGACTCAACAAATACTTACTAGTTTTAAATACAAATTATTGCTAGCGCATCAATAACTTTACTGCCGATTATATATATATATATATATATATACTGTCGGCAGCAAAATTATTCAAGCACACATCCACAATTTTCATATATATATATATATATATATATATAGTCTGATCGCTAATTTTTATCACCAACTTCCTTTTTTTTTATAAACAGCATAAAGACTAAGATCATGACTCAACAAATACTTACTATTTTTAATACGAACTATTGCTAGCATTTCAATAATTTTGCTGCCGATTATATCTATATATATTATATGTATACTGTCGGGAGCAAAATTATTAAAGCACACATCCACATTTTTCATACATATATACATATATATATAGTCTGATTGCTAATTTTTATCACCAACTTGCTTTTATATAAACAGCATCAGCATAAAGACTAAGATCATGACTCAACAAATACTTACTATTTTAAATACGAATTATTGCTAGCGCTTCAATAATTTTACTGCCGATATATATATATATATATATATATTATATACTGTCGGCAGGAAAATTATTGAAGCACACATCCACATTTTTCATATATATATATATATATATATATATATATATATATATATATATATATATATATATATATATATATATAGTCTGATCGCTAATTTTTATCACCAACTTCCTTTTTTTATAAACAGCATAAAGACTAAGATCATGACTCAACAAATACTTACTATTTTAAATACGAATTATTGCTAGCACTTCAATAATTTTGCTGCTGATTATATCTATATATATTATATATATAATGTCGGCAGCAAAATTATTGAAGCACACATCCACATTTTTCATATATATATATATATATATATGTATTCTGATCGCTAATTTTTATCATCAACTTGCTTTTTTATATTTTTTATAAACGGCATAAAGACTAAGATCATGACTCAACAAATACTTACTATTTTAAATACGAATTATTGAAGCACACATCCACATTTTTCATATACATAGTCTGATCGCTAATTTTTATCACCACCTTGCTTTTTTATAAACAGCATAAAGACTAAGATCATGACTCAACAAATACTTACTCTTTTAAATACGAATTATTGCTAGCGCTTCAATAATTTTACTGCCGATTATATATATATATATATGAGAGAGAGAGAGGGGAAGTGAGAAAAGTATTTCCTTGCAGGCTGTCCAAACTTTTTTTTTTACCCAAAATAATAATAATAATAATAATAATGTTATATTAAAAAAAATGTAGAAGAGAAATAATTGCTATTTTTTCTAATAATTAATATATTAGTGACAAATTTTAAATAATTATTTTCATTTTATTTCATGATAGGTTTTTTTTTTTTTTTTTTTTTTTTTTTTTTTTTTTATTTTAAATGCAAGTAAACATTCTGTAAATAAATAAATAAACAGTTAATTGCTAATATAAATCTGCATACTGAAGAAATTCAGCCTAATTATACTCATGAATGAAGATATGAAACGTACAGCTTTCTTTAAAACATTTCACAAAAATTATATACACACAATAAATTTTCAAATAGGTATTTTCGTGTACGCACATCTTTTTATATTTACGCAGAAGCAAATATTCTGAATCTTTTGTATTGCGAGACATTCTCGCTTGATTTTCTAGAATTGGGTCATACACAAAGATTATAGTTGCTGAAACCGGCCTCTTGTAGTCTCTTGCAGAGATTTTTAAATAACTTTGACCTCCAGAATATAGGCAAACGCTCTAGAATTCTAATAGGGCTTCTAGAACTCGCTTTTCAAGGGGACTAGAATTTCTAAGGATGACATGGAACTATTTTTTCTAGAGCCACAATTTAGATTTTAGATGTCAGTTATAGAATTTTTTCTCACTGAACGGATCACAATTTTTGACGTTCCGTCACATCCCTAATCTATAATCGCCAAGTTATAAAAATGATGCTATCCTTTTTTATTTCACAAATACTCTGACGATAAATCAGTTTGAGTAAACATTTTCTCTTATAAAATAAAATGATGGAAATAAAAAAACCACGTGTACTTAGTAATGTATTAAATGGCACTAAAAGGCACCTAAAGAAGCACTTTAAAACATGTATATAGCCACTTATTAAAATTACATTTATTATATTAAATAAAACTTTTTGCCTTAAATATATTGCATCTTCAGGTTTAAAACAATTTTCAACAATTGTTTTTAACCTGAAGATGCTATTATTCATAGCGAAAAGCTTTGGTTAATATAGTAAGTATAATTTTAATAAATGACTATGTACGTGTTTTAAAATGCTTCTTTAAATGCCTTTTAGTGTCTTTTAATCGCCCACCAGTGCAGCGACCAAGCGGTTCTGCGCTCAAAGCTGATAGATGGGAAGTGCCAGATTCGATGCCAAGTCACGCTCATGGACCTAGCTGTTCAGAATTTTCCGTAGTTTCCTTCGAAATTCGCATAAATACGGGCTAGGACCCCTTAAAATGACCCCCATGGAGGGTATTCAACCTGTAGGCGTAGTCAATCGGCTTTACAACAAACAACTAGTGTCTTTTAATAGAATAAATCACTTTAATATAATTTTTATATCTGATGAACGAAGTATATTAAAGTTTAACACAGTGTTTTAATAATGATATTCGAGAAGCTAGCATAAAAATTATTGTCTTTTTGAAAAATGAAAATAAAGTTAATATTTTCTCAAATTTCAAAGAAAAATCCCCCGAGTAAGTTAGTATTCAAAGAATGATACTGAAGCTTTTAATTTATTGTTAAAAAATAAAAAAAATTGAGATTAAAGCTTATTGTAAAAGCAGAATGAAAAAAAATATTCTGTTACTTTGAGTTCCCTATCATACTATAGGTATGGGGAACTTAGGTAATCGTGAAAATTTTCGACCTCGGTTTTTTGACTTTTTTTTACACGTTTTCAGGTGTGAGGAATCCGAAAATGACAAAATTTGTATGGTGTCTGTCTGTAGGGTGTCTGTTAGTGTGTTAGTGTGTTAGTAGGCTAGTGTGTTAGTCCGTTAGTACGTTAGTCAGTTAGTTTGTTAGTCTTTGTACACGATATCTCAAGAACAAATTGTCGCAGAGAGGTCAGATCAGTTTTAAAATATTACTTTCAACACTGGCAAGAACCCTATTCATTTGCAACATTCGGATTTAAAAACTTCGTAAGTTATTAGAAATTTACGATTTTCTTAACATGGGAGAATAGGACAAAAATTCACTTAAATGTGCATTAAGTAGAAAATTTTTACTGTAAAAGTGTCAGGACTGTTTTAAAATATCAGTTCTGAATTTGGAATGAACATCATTAACTATAAACATGCTACTTTGAAAGTTTCGCAAGTTATTTGGAATTTTACGAATTTCTTAAAATGGCAGAATAAGGCAAAATTTCACATAAACGTCAATTTTGAGAGATATTTTCATCGTCAAGATATCAGACTACTTTTGAAATATTATTTAGGACACTGGCATGAATATTAATGACTATGAATTTTCCAATGTAAAAATTTCGTTAGTTATTGGAAATTTACGAATATTTTAACATGGCAGAATAGAGCAAAATTTCACATAAACGTCAATCTTGAGGGATATTTTCATCGTAAAGAGGTCAAACCACTTTCGAAATATTATTTAGGATACTGGCATGAATATCATAGAGTACGATTTTTCCAATTTAAAAAATTCGTAAGTTATTTGGAATTTACGATTTACTTAACATGTCAGAATAAGGCAAAATTGAGCATAAACTTCCATTTTGATGATCTTAAATACATTAGACAACTTCAAAATTACATTTATGGTATTTGGTTGAACATGATTGAATACAAATATTCTAATGGGAAAATTTCGTAAATTATTCGTAATTTACGATTTTATCAACATAGCGAAATTGTAAATTTTTCGTATAAATTTGAATTTTGAGGATTATTGCATTGGGAATAGTAGCATGAAAACTAAACAACGGAACTGACCCTGACAAAATAAATTAACAGATTAGAATAAGATAAATATATCGAAGTGAACGGGAAATTCATTCTGTCACTGTATCAAGCTTTGGTCAAATTCATTTCTTTTAACATGATTATAATAGGTCTCACTAAAAATTTTTGAGAACATAAATATGATGGGGAACTGAGCAGAGTCCACCTTTGCCAACTAGTTTTCACTATTATTACTTTGTGAAGTACGCTACTTTAAGAATACCTGAAAAAATTCTTTAATAAATTTCTAATTTGTAAATACGATTAATTAATTTACTTAAATTTTGTACTTAGTTTTTTTCATTTTTTTTTATTTAGCAGCTGTCAAGTAACCACTACACCAGTTAATGTATTGTACATTCTAATTTTACTTTATTTTTTACATTAATAACTAAATCTACAAATTGAGAAATGGTTTGTAGAAATTTGCAAAAAAATCTTTTTTCATACACAAAATTTTGTTGACGTTTAAAGATAATACATTAAAAATTTTTAAACTGAAGTTTTCATAAAGTTATAAACAATTAAATAATAATAATAATAATAATAATAATGCTTGTATCATAGCTGCCAACATCCTAATTAATGTTCCGTAGTAATGTTTATTACCCGCCTATTTTTCGTACCAGCCTTTTTTTTTTTTTTTTTTTTTTTTAAGAGTATCTTTCTTCTTATTTAATCGTAATTACGTTTAGAGAGAATTATTCTAAAAATTAAGTAGTGTAGAAAAAGGGGCGGGTACTAACAGTACTACGGAATATGTTGGCAGCTAAGCATATGTGAATCTACATTACGAGATATTTTTAAAGTGTGCATAAATATTGAAAGAATAATTTTGAAAGAAAGATGGAGATTCCATTAAGTTACACTATACAAGGTAACCTCGGTTACTTTTCTAGTTGAATATTCTTAAAAATTCCTTGAAACTATATACAAAAAGCATTAATAATTTTAAATTTTAAAGAATTTCAAAATCTCTTACTAAGGAGGAAGAGGGGAGAGGATTAAGTATTCTAAAAATAAACCTTCATCATCAAAAATGGGTTGTAACATTATGATAGCCTTTCATTATAAAACTGATAAACTGCAGAACAAAGAAAAGCTTATAAAAATATGTGAAATTTAGAATTTTAAATTCGTTTAAAAAATCCATACGTTAATTGCTACAGAATAAAAGAAATGTGAAAAGCAAATTTAGGTTATAAAATATTTAAATGTATTTAGTATTGTACACAAAGAAAAAGACAATCTAAATTCAGGAGTCCAGAAGAACGAATTCAGAAAGAAATTTATCGATCTTATAAAAATTGATTGGTTTATATGTATATATATATATATATATATATATATATATATATGCGTAGGAAAAGGGGGGGGGGATTAAAGAATGGCATGCTAAATCTTTTTTTCTCAACAAATGCTAAAAATTAATAATGTTAAAGATTACAGAACATAGTTGGAAATTATAAAAAACAATAGAAAACTACCAGAATTTTCTCAGCAGAAGATTATTTTTCAAAATGGTTGCATTTCATCCGAGACAAATTGGTCGCGTCACAAAAATTTTCTTTATGTGTCACATTAGCATATTATTATCAGTCAGATGCAGCTATCTAATCAAAGTGGTAGCTTCTTCGTTGGCACATACTAAAATTATTCCATAAATTAAGGAATCACGAGCGTTTTCAATTAAAGATGTTGATAAAGGTGCTGAATATGTTACAGAATACTTCTCAAAATTATTCAGACATTTGCAAGAGAAAGTGGATAACAAGCCTAAATCAACAATGGTGCAACTCTTGTAAATACAGAAAAACATATCATTCTTCCTACGCAGGTACAAATCTAAGTGGTTTCATAAGAGGTATAGGAAGTTGTATAAATAAGTATATTGAATAAAATATGTTATGCATACCCAGCTGATATATTTCCTTATTGCGTTCTGAAAAACATTTTTGGTAAAAAAATAGAGCTTAATTTAAATAAATTTTTAGATATTTTTATAGGATAAAACATAAGACTTTTGATTAAAAAAATCAAATATAACTTTCAGGAATTACTGAAAAGCATGTGACACTTAACATTATGAGTGTTAATTGAAAAATTATTATATACTCATTTTTTTGTGAAACAAATTTAATTTTTAATGTAACTGTACAAAACGAATTTCTCAATGAAAAAAAAAAAAAAAAAATGCTTAATTGTTATTTATGTAAAACCACACATTTCATCTTCAAAGTTGCATAGTATACGACTTTTCAAATGAATAAAACTTACCTGAACTTTAAGGTATTAAAAAAATAACGGTAGTTGTATGTAATTAAACTAATCAATGGAAATTATTTATCAAACATTGCTATCAAAAGAGAACGTGAAAAATAAATTCAGTAGAAATAATATTTTAGAATAACGTTAACAAAGAAGAAATATTTGACAGTATGTTACACAAAATAAGTAAGTTAATACATTAATAAACATTTGATGATGAAGAATAAGGAGTTTTGATGCAAACACAGTAAACTGCACAAAATACGTAGTCATTTTTCATGATAAAGTATCATTTTAATGGACAAAAAAAATGTAGACATAAGTACAACGTAAAAGCAACAATACAAATCCCCCCCCTTTTTTTTTTCTTCTCCTATCTTGATTCAAAATAGCAAAAGAGTAAAAATTATAAAAGATAAGAAAAGGAAAATTAAAATTAAAATTATTTTAAGGTGAAGAGCAGAGGAGTTTAAAATATTTTATTAGCTTTTTATTATAACTTCATGACGTGTGAAGTTAAAAAGCAAGTTTAGTTAATATGCACTGATTTAAGAAATGTTTTATCAGAATAATTTGGAACGCTACCGTAAACAGAGTACACACTGAAAGTATATGTTTATCTTTCTTTATTTTTCTAAATTTTCGTTTTAAATCAGAAATTATCATTTCAAGTTTGTGTCATAACAATAACTTTTGAAATATTGAACTAATTCCAACCAAAGTTAGACAGTGAACTTACACTTCAAATATTTTAAAGAGATCACTGGGCAACTTGCTGTTCCCAAATTGTTCCCACATTGTTCCCAAATTTACTATCACGTAATTTTTGTAATACTTAATCAATCCAAACCAAAGTTGGACAATGTACTTATCATTCAAATATCTTAAATAATTTCGGTGGGCAAATTACTCTGCATTTTTTTTTCCAAGTTGCGGCTACTTGATAATTTGTTATCACGATAACTTTTGAAATGCTGAATTTATTCGCACCAAAGTTTGACAGTGGACTTATCTTACAAATATCTTTTATTAGTTCACTGAGAAACTTGCTCCGCCACATTGATCCACGTGACGGCCACTTAATTTGCCAACACGATAACTTTTGAAGTACTGAATTAATTCGAACCAAATTTGCTAACTATACTCATCTCACAAATACATTTTATATGTATGTTTCCATCTTGATCTGCCATCTTGTTTCTAAGTGCTAGCCACTTAAAAATTTCAAATTCCCATAAAAATGTATTTATGAACCGATTTTCTTAAAACTCTATATGTACGCAACCTACATCGATATTTCCACCAAGTTCATTAATAATATGCAGCCACCATTTTGTTTGAAAATGGCGGCTACTTGTTAAGAAAAAAGAAATCAGCCTACCCTTCCGAATGGACCGCAAGGACTTGTTACTTTCTCTTACCCATAAGGTAAAGAAAGTATTGTTTTTGGGTCAAAATTTCGAATGCGAGATTTTGTTATATGTACACGTTTTGAGGTGCCCTGAATACGAAAATCATGTTTTTAGCAAATGGTCTGTGTGTATGTCTGTGTGTATGTGTGTGTGTGTGTGTGTGTGTGTGTGTCTGTTATCAGCATATCTCAAAAACAAATTATGGCAGAAAGTTCAAACTTGGTATTCTATATGTGTATCATATAGGGATGCTACAGTAAGCTTTTCGTTAAGATCAAGCAAATGGTCCGTGTACAGGGACAATCAAGAGCATTCTAATGCATTACGTCTATGGGTGAAATTGAAGGTAAGTAGAGTTTAGCGTCTATAGACAGCACTAAACCAAATGAAACGAATATATATTTTTTGTAATAGAGATAGTCAACAGGGAAAATCTGTAGGAGCATCGCCTTACCCCTGGGCGGGAAGACCCCCCTCGAGGGGAGTAAATTTTCATGATGGATATCTTTCAAAAGAGCTCGCCAATACCTTTAAAACGAATGGTTGAACCATCGATCTGCGATAATTTAAAACAAAGTTATAGATTTTTTTTACTTTTAACAATTTTTTTTTTTTTTTTTTTTTTTTTTTTTTTTATATTGATAATAAAATGGACTTTTTTTGGATATTTAGTGTTATACTACTTCTCTAGAATGGAAATCGTCTGCATTATCATAAAAGATAATTTTTTAAAATAATAATTTTAATAAATTATTTTTTAAAAACAGAATTATTTTTTAATAGCCGAATTAAATTCTATATAAATGTAGGTGCATTAATGAAACGGAAGGTTAAGTGGGGCGGTAGCCTCCCCCTCACACAGAACTAATTATCATATAAAACTCTTCCGAAGCCTAATTTGAATTGTTTAACACAGGTTTACATAACAGTACTCGTTATCTTACCTATTAATCTGCAACCTGTGTTTACAGTATTAAATTTCAGGGTAAGAGAAAGTCGTGTGAGTGACGCATCAAATTATTTCCCTTCGTAAGTGTTTATGGAGCAATTCTAGTGAAGTTGTGTATTTTTCATCACAGAAAATGTATTTAATTATTTCTGTAATTATTTAATATATTTATTTGGTTGGTTAAAATATATATACTATACCATTTGTAATATTATACCAAACAATTTCGTCGTTGAATCCTGAATATCATTGAATGCGTGTTCGTGATAAGCAAGCGAGTCCTACCGTGTTACTGGAAGTTTAAAAATCCAATTTTCCATCCTTCAGCATTCGCAAAGTGGATAAGTATGTCAAAAAATTCGTTTCGTTTGTCTTTTTCCACATTTCATTCCGTAAAGTTACTTAGATTATACGAAAACAGATATATACTATAGAAGAACAATTATATCATGTTTACCTTAAAAATGGTATATATAGCACAACTGCTTTGTATACAGAGGCTCCCAAAAGATTTCGGATACACATTATAAACAACATAAAATCACGTTTAGTATCATATATGATAAAATTAATAGTAACGATTAGTTCATATGGCCACTAAAAGAAAAAAAGTCTGATAAATTTTCTCAATAGAAGTGTCAATTGCTCAAACGGCTTTTTCAATTGTGTTTTGTGTTTTTCACACTTTTGGACAAAACTGAAACATGTTTAAAACACATTCATTCATCTGTCTGTTTGTATGTCAACGGTCACATTTCTTTAAATATTATAGACCTGCATCCATCTGTTTGGACATTTTCATAAAAAAAAAAAAAAAAAAAAAAAACTAATTTTAATCAGAATTTTAAAATACTTTCTTTTAGTACACACTGCATATACCTGCAACTTTCTAATTAATATCCGGAAGATTGCAAGTATCTGCCCTTTTTTTCACACCAGTCATTTTTTAGAACATTTTCCTTTTTATTTGATTGTAATTACATTTGAAAAAAATTTCTGTAAAAATAAAGTGGTGTGGAAAAAAGAGCGGGTTCTAAAAATCTTCCGGATATTAATTAGTAAGTTGGCAAGCATGATACACTGTAAAAAAAAAAAAAAAAAAAAAAAAAAAAAAATCCTATTATATTACAGAAAAGTTTTGGCAACAAAATTGCCAGAAAATATCTGCATACTATGAAAAAAATATTTTTAAAGAAATATTCAGTAATAGAACAAGACAGAGTATATTCATATATAACAGAAAGTTTCCGTATGGTACACTGTAAATATATATATATATATATATAAGAAATCCTGTATTCATTCTTTGTAAACGGAATTTAATTTAGTACGAGAGGACTTATTTTAATCTATTCTTCCATGTAAAGGCATTCAGTAACTGTGTTTCATTCCCTAGCATCACTAACTATATTCCTTTCTTAAAATTTCTTTGGTATAACATTAGCATAGGAGCGCCTTGGTGGCTTTTAATTTTTTTGTGTTCATTTTGGCAATGAATTAAAATGGCTATCGCAATTGCGTAAGTAAAGATCTTGGCGAGAAACGTCCGAGCTACTTCAGTGCCAAATTTCAAATTTCGCCAAGGGTTTCTATACTGAAGCTGTTCCATTTCTTAAGAATGATCTTTCTCAAAATTTTGTTTAAATTATTAAAAAAAAAAAAAATGGTTGCACGTTTATTTTTATTTATTTATTTTTTTTTTTTTCGACATTAAAAGAACAAAATTTACTTAATTATTTATTTATTTTTGGCTCACAAATAATAGAAATTTTCGATATATAGTTTTTTTTTCTTTTTTTAAGAAATTTTTAATAGTCAAATTTATGTTACAAAATTTGTTTACTTACAGAAATTTTTATTTCTTTTATTAAATTTAAGCCCTTTTCGACCTTTCCTATTTATTTTAATTTATTAGAGATTGCTATCATTATTTTAGAAACTTTATTTTCAGTAATTTTTAAAATGTTAATTATATATATTTTGAAATAAATTTCACAGTTAATTAATGACGTCATATTCTTCTAAAATCATAATAAATACATGCATGTTAACTTTTCTTTCTTTTTTTTTTCAATGTATATAATTAATAATAATAATAATAATATTCTATAATGAAGCTCTTCCATTTCATTAGCACGATTTTTAAAAATTTTACGTTAATTAGTTTTAAGAATGTCCGTACGTTCATTTTTTTTTTCGACATATATAATATTCAAGGTGTAATACTTCAAACAGTGACAACACAATATTGCAGATTGAAAAAATAAAATAACGCGAACTGTAATACTTAAAAGAAAAAAATTAAATAATAATAATAATAAAAATAAATAAATCGTTTTTTTTATTGTTTTTCAGGGATACTGAGATGAACCAAATTGTGGATATTTGAAAATGAAACAAGAAAGAAAAATCATGCAGTAGGCATTGATTAGTAACACTTTCCAACTCTACGCAATTGTTGCATCGAATAACTTTTAATATTCTTTGCCTACGTTATCACACAACAGACAGAAGGACTGAAAAACATACAGATAGACTAATTCATTTAAAAATTTCTCTTAGGCATTTTAGAAAGTGTTAAAAAGGCTTAACGCAAAAGAAAATGCAGCCATTAGATTATAATTACAGCTTTTAATCTCTCTGAATATTTTACTGTAGCCCTGTAAATCTGAAAGTTAATCATATCATATTCTATACAAAACAATATTTTAAAATATTAATAATACATGTCAATGTTTTATCATTTTTATAGTAGAAAGATTTTTAAATATAACTTTTAAAAAATTCTGTGCTAAACCGTAATACATTGGCTTTTTTTATTGTTGTTATTGTTGTTGTCCCTCTAAACAAACTAGTTGTACAGGACCTATTAATGACATTTTAAATAGGGAACATTCCATAGGGAACTTGAGTGGATAATTTTTTTAAAATTCTGAAAATATTCCCGGATGATAGCAGCCGGAGGCAATCAGATAGAAAGGTAGACAAACGGAGAGATAGATGCAGAAATTGAAATCATATTCCCACTAGAAGTATAAGAAAGTGTTAAAATCTCATGTAAACAAAAGTGCAATTCCAGCAAATTTTTATTAATAGCTCTTAATGTAACTGATTATTTTTGAGTGGCCCTGTAAATCTAATGCTAACCATACTATATTATAAAGAAGGCACTCTTTTGTGCAAACGAATAATATATTTCAATTGCATTAAGCTTTGTGGAAAATAAAAATATTAAAATTTGGTTTATAAAAATAACTCCCATACAACACAATTCTTTGGAATACTTTCAAGCGCCCCTGTACACAAACCAGTTAGAAATATTCTCTATTTTACATAAGAAACATCCGATAGAGAATTGAATAAAATATTAAAATTTCATTAAAATTTCTATACATTAAAGGTATTAAAATATGGTTTACAGAAACTCCTCTCATAGAACACAATGCTTTCGAATAATTTTGGGTGTCCCTGTACACAAACCAGAAGAGGTATTCATTCTATTTTCAATAGGGAACATTCGATAGTGAACTTGAATAAAATATATCGGTTTAAAGAAATTCCATAAATATTTACGGAAATTAGAGCGCAGAAAAGCAGACAGAGAAACAGACAGACGGACAGAAGAACAGTCAGACAGATACACAAATTGAAATTATATTCACACTAAAAAAATGATAGAAAGTGTCAACGCTTAATGTAAACAAAAGTACAAATCTAGCAATTTTTTATTAACAGCTCTTAATAGAACTGAATATTTTTTGTCACCCTGTAAATCTAATGATAACTATGCTATATTCTCTGCAAAGCATTCTTTTGTGCATATAAATAACATATTTCAATTTCGTAAAACTTCGTGGAAAGTAAAGTTATTAGAATTTGATTTATAGAAATATCTCACAAAGACTGCAATGCTTTGGAGTGCTTTTGAGTGTCCTTGTACATAAACTAGGGGTGATATGTAATCTATTTTTTATAGGAAATATCCAATAGTGAACTTGAATAACATATTTCAATTTCATGAAGATATTGTACAGTAAAGGTATGAAAATATGGCTTATAGAAATTCCTCTCATATAACACAATTCTTTTAAATGCTTTCGGGTGTCCCTGTACACAAACCAGTAGAGGTATAAACTCCATTTTCAATAGGAAACATCCGATAGTGAACATGAATAACATATATCAGTTTCAAAAAATTCCATAAATATTTACGGGAGTTAGAGCGCGGGCAAACAGTCAGACGGACAGATACACAAATTGATATCATATTCACACTTAAAAAAATGTTAGAAAGTGTTAAAAACGTTTAATGTAAATGAAAGTAGCATTCTAGCAAAATTTTATTAATAGCTCTTAATATAACAGAATATTTTTGTGTCGCCCTGTAAATCTAATGCTAATCATGATATATTCTATGCAAAGTATTCTTTTGTGCATATATATAACATATTTCAATTTCCTAAATCTTCGTGGAAAGTAAAGTTATTAAAATTTGATTTACAGAAATATCTCTCATAGAACGCAATGCTTTGGAATACTTTTCAGTGTCCCTGTACATACACCAGTCGTGATATTTACTCTATTTTCAACAGGACACATCCAATAATGAACTTCAATAACGTATTTCAATTTCATTAAGATATGTGTACAGTAAAGGTATGAAAATATGGTTTATAGAAATACCTCTCATAGAACACAATGCTTTGAAATACTCCCGGGTGTCCCTGTGCACAAACCAGTAGAGGAATAAACTTCATTTTCAATAGGGAACATCCGATAGTGAACTTGAATAATTTATATCAGTTTCAAAAAATTCCATAAATATTTACGGGAGTTAGAGCGCGGACAGACAGACAGACAAACCGAAGTCATTAACACTTTTCAACCTTATTGGGAAGTGTTAAAAATGTTAGAAAGTGTTAAAAACGCTTAATGTAAACGAAAGTACAATTTTAGCAAATATTTATTAATAGTATATAACTGAACATTTTAGTGTCACCCTGTAAATCTAATGCTAATCATGCTACATTCTATGCAAAGCATTTTCTTCTGTGCTAACATATTTCAATTTCATAAATCTTCGTGCAAAGTAAAGTTATTAAAATTTCGTTTATAGAAATATCTCTCATAAAACGCAATGCTTTGGAATACTTTTGTGTGCCCCTGTACACAAATCAGTGGTAGTATTTACTCCTTTTTTTAGGGAAACATCCGATAGTGAACTTGAATAACATATTTCAATAAGATTTGTGCAGAGGAAGGGTACGAAAATATAGTTTATAGAAATGTCTCTCATAGAACACAATGCTTTGAAATATTTTCGGGGGTCCCTGTACACATACCAGTAGAGTTATAAACTCTATTTTCAAAAGGGAACATCCGATTGTGAACTTGTATAACATATTTCAATTTCATTAAGATTTTTGTACAGTAAGGATATGAAAATATGGTTTATAGAATTGCCTCTCATAGAACACAATGCTTTGAAATATTTTCGGGGGTCCCTGTACACATACCAGTAGAGTTATAAACTCTATTTTCAAAAGGGAACATCCGATTGTGAACTTGTATAACATATTTCAATTTCATTAAGATTTTTGTACAGTAAGGATATGAAAATATGGTTTATAGAATTGCCTCTCATAGAACACAATGCTTTGAAATATTTTCGGGGGTCCCTGTACACAAACCAGTAGAGGTATAAACACCAGTTTCAACAGAGAACATCCAATAATGAACTTGCATAATTAATTTCAATTTTATTAAGATTTCTGTACAGTAAAGTTATGAAAATATGTTTTATAGAAATGCCTCTCATAGAACACAATACTTTGAAATATTTTTGGGTGTCCCTGTACACAAACCAGTAAAGGTATAAACTCCAGTTTCAACAGAGAACATCCGATAGTCAACTTGTATAACATATTTCAATTTCATTAAGATTTGTGTACAGTAAGGGTATGTAAATATGGTTTATAGAAATGCCTCTCATAGAACACAATGCTTTGAAATAATTTCGGGAGTCCCTGTACACAAACCAATAGAGGTATAAACTCCATTTACAACAGGTAACACCCGATAGTGAACTTGTATTTCAATTTTATTAAGATTTTTGTACAGTAAGGTTATGAAAATATGGTTTATAGAAATGCCTCTCATAGAACACAATGCTTTGAAATATTTTCGGGGTCCCTGTACACAAACCAGTAGAGGTATAAACTCCATTTTCAATAGGGAACATCCGATAGTGAACTTGAATGACATATATCAGTTTCAAGAAATTCTATAAATATTTATGGGAGATTGAGCGCGGACAGACAGACAGACAGACAGACAGACAAACCGAACTCATAAACACTTTTCAACCTTGTTGGAAAGAGTTAAAAATGTTAGAAAGTGTTAAAAACGCTTAACGTAAACGAAAGTACAATTCTAGCAATTTTTTATTAATAGCTCTTAATATAACTGGATATTTTTGTGCCACCCTGTAAATATAACGCTAACCATGCTATATTTTATTCGAAGCATTATTTTGTGCTTATAAATAACATATTTCAATTTCCTAAAACTTCGTGGAAAGTAAAGTTATTAAAATTTGATTTATAGAAATATCTCTCATAGAACGCAATGCTTTGGAATACTTTTGAGTGTCCCTGTGACTCTCCCTGAAACTCTATAGACATAGGGCTATAGAGTTTTGGCCTCCACCATGGATACCGAACTTCCAGTCCAAATTTCTCTTTGCCAATGGGCAGATTCGTATTCAGCGGGGTTGAATTACCCTAGAAACATTGTTTACCCAATTGTTACATGAAATGCTTCTTGCATTGTTTTTCTTTGAAAACGTGATTAGTCTAGAACATATTCATTTGACAAATAATTTTGTTTAAGGGGAACTATTGCTCTCTCATCCCCAGATTTTTAAGTCACTGTGTTAACAGACATAGACAAAAATAAATGTTAAAAACTTGATCTCAGTATTCAAGGAACCTCAAAATGTTTAAATATACAAAAAACAAGTGTTGGATATTTAGCTTGAAAAATACTACATTTACCGTATGTGCATGATGAATTAATTTTATTTCCTGGGCAGTTTTCCTGGACATGGTAAAATATTATAATAAAACACTTCAACAAATTTTATTAAACAGTGATTTTATTAAGCGGCGGTTATTGTATATATATATATATATATATGTGTGTGTGTGTGTGTGATATTATAATATATGTTTTCAGTCATACAAAAATTGAAAATATGTAACAAAAATAACTTAAGATAAACTTACATGAAAATTAAAAACTGTCAAACAAAACATAAGTAAAACTTATTTCAAAAACATAAAATAAATGATTCAAACTGTCAAAAAATGTATAACTTGAGAGAAACGTGTGGGGTTAACGCATGCTTTTAATTGATCAAAACTTTCCCCCCAGGCAGACAGTTTAACAAAAAGCACATATAAGGCTAATATCAATATGAATAAAATAAAAATGGATAAAATATAGTATGGAACAGCGAAAAAATTATATGGCTTAGGCAGAAAATTGATCAAATAAAATGGAACAGGCAAAAAAAAAAAAAAAAAAAAAAATCAACATTCACTCAAACAGCAGCATGAAATTCACAAGATCTCTAGCGAAATAACTAACCAAAATACGAAACCATAGAAAACATAATAATACAACGCCATCTATATTAAATTAAAGAAATTAATACAATAAATATAGTTATTATGTCTAAATTTAATCGAAAAATAAGGAATATTTAAAAAGGAAAATTAAAAAAATCATTTATATTTCGAATGTTTTAAATATTTCTCTATAATATAACCATGCAAAAAATCTATAGGATAATCATTTTCAATAGCTCTATTAATGAAATCCTGAATATCCTTAATTTTGTCATGATAAGTAGAAATTAATCTTTTATTACGATTAAGATAGTTTAAAATGATATTTCTGTAGATCAGTTTACTAATGTTAGAGTTCCAATGTATCAATTTAATCACATTAAAATCAAAATTATTTCTTTTATGAAACAAAGTTGTAATCATTTCATTATCTACAATACTTATATCCAAGTTCAAGAAATTTGCTTTTAAAAGATTAAAATTAGTACTAATGAGTTTTAAATAAGAAGGATAAAAATTTGTTTTTATTTTAATGTCATTATTTTTACTAGTAAAAGCGATCAGATTATCAATATACCTATAAATTATAATACCCTCACTAGGTTAACAATTATTTTCTGAAGTATGCAAATGCATATTTGCTAAACTGTTACTAGATACAGATCCCTGAGGAATGCCATTTTTTTAACATAAAATTTCCCATGATAATTTATATAATTCTCTTTTAAAACCAAACTGTATAATTTTTTATATTTATTATAATCTATAATATCTTTTATACTACTTTCAGAATAAAAAATATCCAAAGAATTGATCAAATCATTTATTTTAATATTAAAATATTATAATATATATAATATATGTATACAATATATATATATATACAGTGGTGGACATAATTATATCTAATTTTACAAATAGTGAAAGAAAAGATTCAGAGCTTAAAAATATTTTATCAAATACGTCAAAACCATAAATTTATTCTGTTATCATATATAATTATTTTATAATAATGATATTTTCATACAATTTAATGAAAAAACTTAAAAACATAATGGACAAAATTATAAGACACCAACCGTTTTTTCCAAATACATTGGTCACATAATTAGCAGAGACACTAATGGTCTAAAAGAAAATCCTCCAACATGGTTATTCAATATTTGGTGGAGCTGCCATTTTTTTTTTTTTATAACATGAAAGATGCGATTCGGTATCGAATCTATCAATTCTAACAAAATATTGCAAAACAGTTCTTCCGAAAAACATTTTATAGCATTCTTTAGGTCTTCGACACATATAAACTGCCTCACATTTCGGTAAACCGCACGAGCTAAGATCCCCCACAAGTTTTCGATGGGATTAAGTCTGCGGAACGAGAAGGCCACGGGAGAACATTGATACTTTGCACTGAAAGCCACTTTTTTTTGTTTCGTGTGATGCATGAATCGACGCGTTATCGTGCTGGAAAGTGTAGTTTTCACCACAAAGAAGTTCACCGTATATGGCTAGTTGATCTTTAAGAAGATTCTTATACTTTTCGGAATTCATTCTTGAATGCACAAAAACAATATCCATTTTCCCTTGAGCCGAAAAACCAGCCCAAACCATTACTGAGCCTCCACCCATTTGGCGGCTCATTAGTACATGAGGAGACTTCCGTAAATCATGCCAATAATATTGAAACCCGTCAGGACCATCCAGGTTAAACTTTTTTTCATAAGAAAATAACACAGAGTACCATTAAGAGATCCAGGCCATAGTTTGGTTAGCGAAGTTTAGACGCTCCATTTTGTGCCGGCTTTGAAGCGGTGGTTTTTTCTTCAATTTTTTATATTTCACATAGGAAGCATCATGCAACACCCTGCGAATGGTTCTCATTGAACAATTCTGTTTCAAAGCATTTTTAATGCCTGTAGTGGTCATCTTATTCTGTATAGCGAGCGAAAGCACATTGCGTCTGTCTCTCGAGAACAAGCAAGGAGTACGTTCAGATCTTTTAATCCCCGATCCATTAATTGATCTTTTCAAAACATTTATAATTACACATCTAGAGCATTTAATAACTTTTAAAATATCATTAATTGAAGCACCAGTTCCATTTAATCTCCAAATTTCGCGAATTTCACTTACTTTTAATTCTGTACCTCATGGCATGTTTGTAAATGCATGAAGTCGGTTATCGTCTGTTTTAGATAACTGCTTACGTCATAACAGCGTGCAGAAAATTTGCGTATTGCACATTATTTTCGAAAAAAAATCTGGAGTGACTCCACTCGACTTTCCGAACATTGAGTAACTAACAGTTTTGTAGATAAAATAAAGAAAGAGGAATTGCTAAACAAACAAAAGAGAGAAAACCATAATAGAGTGTTTTTTTCTCCATATATCACACGAGGTTTTATTTAACGCTACTGAACTTTGAGCCCTTAGATCATAATGATAAAGAATTTTTCGTTTTGTCCCTGTAAAAATCTATAGATGCTAGATTCACCAAAATGCTTATAGTTAGTGCAACAGTGATTTATAATATTCATACAAATTTTCAGCTCAATTGAATAAGGCGTTTAGATGCTATCGCACTTTTAAAAATTTGGTCTCATAGGCCATAATGATAAAGAATTTTTCTTTGTGTCCCTGTAAAAAAACTGTAGTGCTAGATTCACCAAAATCTATACAGTTGGTGCAAATGCGACCTATAACATGTGTACAATTTTTTTGCTCAGATTAATAAGGCGTTTAGACGCTATCACACTTTTAAAAATTTGGCCCCATTGGCCTTAATGATAAAGAATTTTTCTTTGTGTCCCTGTAAAAAAACTATAAGTGCTAGATTCTCCAAAATCTATACAGATTGAGTATCTGTGACCTATAATATGGGTATAAAATTTTTGCTGAATTGAATAAGGCGTTTAGATGCTATCGCACTTTTAAGATTTTGGTCCCATAGGCCATAATGATAAAGAATTTTTCTTTGTGTCCCTGTAAAAAAACTATAAGTGCTAGATTCACCAAAATCTATAGGGTTCGTACTATGGTGACTTACAATATACGTACCAACTTTCAGGTTAATCGAACAAAGCCTTTAGACGCTAGCGTGTTCACAAACATACACACATACACACATACACACATACACACACACATACATACATCATCGTAAAAATAGTAAAAACGGACTCAGGGGACCTCAAAACGTATAGAAACATCAAAATCTCGAATTCGGATTTTTGACATGATTACAATACTTTCCTCACTATAGTGTTCGGAAAGTAAAAAGCAGGTCTTTTAATTAAAATGTTAGGGTGTCTTATAATTTTGTCCATGGTATTTTTAATTTTTTTTATTAAACTCTATAAAAATATTATTTCTGTAAAACAATTACGTGTGATAACAGAACAAATTTATGTTTTTGACGTATTTGATAAAACATTTTTAAGCTCTGAATCTTTTCTTTCACTATTTGTCAAATTAGATAGGTGTCTTATAATTATGTCCACCACTGTATATATTGTAATTTTTTAACGAAAACGTTATGACTCCATGAATATATGTGGTAGCCTTATAAAAATTTATACACTTATTTAAAAAAATCCTTGTAATCACATGCTACAACCAAAATGCATTTCAAGTATTACTTTTTACAGGGCGACGCAAAACATTTTGATTTTTCTTTAATTTTTTACTGGTCCCCTTTTCCTCTTCAGGAAATTTTTTTAGTGAAATATATGAGGTGTAACATTTTCTTTATACTCCCAAAGTTTTAAGGTAATTTCTAAAGAATTTTTCTAAATATTTGACAAAATGTCCAAATTCAAAAGTGTCCAAATACTTATTGTTAGGTAGTGTATTTGTTCTTACGATATGCTGATAAGAGACACAGAGACAGGCCAACCGCTAAAAACATGTTTTTCGGATTCAGTGGGCCTCAAAACGTGTAAATATAACAAAAACTCAATTTTGAAAATTAGATCCAAAGACAATACTTTCTCTATCATGTATATGGTTAAGAGAAAGTAAAAAGTATAATGCAGCAATCCGCGATTGTAATGAAATGTTCGCCCTCTGGTGGGTTAAGGTGAAATTACAATTAACATGCTTTAATTTGGCTTTCATCAAGCCGCCATTGCTTGCCGATGTTTAGTTTCACATATATTTATTGAATAAAAATGAAGAAATCCGGTAAAAAAGGTAACACATACTGTTGTGTGCTACAGTGTAACTCCAAAGGATCTAGAAATCCAGAATTAAGCTTCCATTTATTTCCAAATGACAAATTTAAAATTTCAGTTGCTTCGGCTAATGGAAGTAAAGAATTAATCAGATGATTTGAAACTAATATTTGTTCAGCTTCAGTTAAAAATCTACTTCCGATCAAACTTTGAATGAACTGAAATATTTTTTTCCAAAAGCAATCAATTTTCCATGATGTAATGGCGGAGAAATTATAGCACGAATATTAAGTAGAATAACAAAAAGAACAATAATAAATACACGTGGCTATTATATTTACTAACAACAAAAGCTGAAAAAGCGCCATCTATCGATCATTACAAACGCGGATACCCTTTAATGTGGGATCAAAGCTTTGATTATTTAGCATATTTTTTTTCATAATAATTATCTTATGTTTTCAGAATGATACTATTCGAACAGTAGATGCTGACATATAGCTATCATGCTAATCGTGTAAAATTCGTTATGCTAATTAGCTCGAAAATTGACCAAGATTCAAATAAATTCAAATTTTAATAAAATTGTGCTTATTATTCCTTAGTTATACAGTTGTGGAGTATTTTAGACAACAGACAGTTAATCAAAAAGTGAATTGAATTCAGAATATTAACATTGGACAATTCGAGCAAAACATCATGAAATTAATATTCATTATTCTCACAGTTAAAATCATGTATTCTTTAAATACGGTATAGGAATAGCATTGATGACTGTTATACATGTCAAAACAAATATATTCAGATACATTATGGGATATAACTCGAAATTGCTCGAATTGCATTTTTGGTTATTTTACGCTTTTTTGAAATTTTCGAACGACGTTACAAATTGGCATCGAATCCGACATTTTCCTTGTACAACACTGACCTCCAAAAAGTTAAGTTGCAATCAATTTTTCTGTGTTATTTTTTTTGTGCGTAATTTTTAAACAAATTAACATATGAACATAAAACTTGGAGGGCATGATCGTTAAAAAATTACTAATCGAATTTTATATAATTTTGGCATAAGTGATGTAATTTTTAAACTAATATTAATTCAAATTTTCTCCAAAATTAGCTTTGGATGAAATGATTTTTTTTTTTTTCAATTTTAGAAAAGAAAAATAAATGAAAAATGGTGCTAAGGATGCGTAAGAAATGGGTGAAGGTGAACATGCATCCGTATGTTAAATTAAAACCAGATTTTTCTTCAGATTTCACTTTTCTGTTTTTTCTTTGTTTCGTATGCGAATAACTTATTAAACTAGTATGTTGTGGCCACCCCAAGACTTTCTTCTATATTTTCCTATACAAATTCACTCAGTAACAATATTTAAAAAAAAAAAAAAAAAAAATCTAAGTGTTTTTTTTTTTTTTTTTTTTTTTTACTTTTTTAAGTAAAAAAAATCGGTAACTTTGTTTTAAATTATCACATATTTATAGTTCAACCATTCGTTTTAAAGGTACTGACGAGATCTTTCGAAAGATACCCATCTTGAAAATTTACTCCCCTCGAGGGGGGTGGCGACGCTCCTACACATACAATTTTTTTTTCCAGTTGACTATCTCTATTATAAATAATTCTTGTAAATTTCATAATGATTACTAAAAAGTAATTCTCTCTATGCACTTTTATACAAAATGTTGTCCTATATCACCATGTTAAAAATTTAGAAAAAGCGGGATGGCAACGCAACCTGTAAGACAAATTTTACCAAAAGTTGATAGGCACTCATTTATGTCAAGGTGCAACTACATACCAATTTGTATGAAATTCTGTGCAGTAGTTCGTGAGATACAGTTGCCACAAAATTTTGTCACACACACACAGACTGACAGACAGACAGACGGACAGACAGACATTTTCTAAAAATGGTCAAATCGTGTTCTACAGCTCTCAGAACGTGTAAATCCATCAAAAACCCTTGGTCGAAAATTTTTACGAATCCAATACTTTCTTCTATCGAATATAGAAGAAAGTAAAAATACACATACGAACATGAAAATCGAATGAGATGGTCCTTTTTAAATTATTTATTGACATTTTGATTATTCCGTCGATGCTCATAGTTTACCAATTAGTGGTTATATTCTTTCCAAATTTCCGTTATTGAAAAAAAAGTAGTGAATACAGTAAGAAATATCGGGTTTTTGTTTAATGTTTAGAGGTGTGTGTATCTTCACTTATCTGCAATGCATTCTTAACACCCTTTCACATTTAGTTTTCTTTGTTAACCCTACAAGGCTCAATTTTTTTTTTTTTAGTGCTCGACAAAAATATATAGGTTGTAATTAGTGATCAGAAGATAGGGAGCTCATCGTACAGTATGTGCAACATACATAAAAATATGATTTACTAATACGTTTACTATTGTAATATAAAAAAAAAATAAAAAAATAAAAATAAATAAAAACTTACCTCTGCAAAATATACACTTTGTTATAACACACAGTATTTTTTTCGAGTCAAAACTGTTCAATAACTATTATTTTCTTTATTTTTGAATTCAGACAAACGACTAACGTATCACTTTCATTCAAATTTCACACTGAGTGCACTATAACAAAAACACGAACGAGATCTTTAGGTAAAGATTCGTATTGCTTCATTGCTAAATGTCAGTAGCTTCTATCAAGATGTCAAGAGATGTCGCTACTAATAGTTTTATAGCTATAGGAACGATTAAAGTGGGTGTTACACATATGGAACTGGGTGCCTTGTAGGGTTAAAATTGTTTGAATATCTCACTTTTTTCCAAAGCTTACTTTTGAAAAATATTGGAGTAATATCAGTTTAAAAAGTATTGCTTGTGTTAAAGTTACACAAAATTAAATTAATGATTTTATAATGAACATGCCAATCAAATTTAATGTTCATTTGTTTAAAAATCATGCACAAAAGAATAAAACTTGAAAATAGGTTCTATCTTAACTTTTGGAGGCTAATGTAACTTCGAGAGCAGAACAAGAACAACATCATTTTCTAATTTATGTAAAAATTGAAAATGTAGAAAAATCATATAATAAGCATTTTGAAGCACTTTTGAATATATGAAGCATTGTTTGAAAGAAACTTCATATCAGGAAAAAATATAATATATCATAAAAGAAATATCATTTTCATATCCGATAGTCGCAATACACTAATTACAATTTATATGACAAAATTTATGAAAGCAGAGTACTAGAATCTCTAAATTCTATCACAAAAATAAATGTCCAAGGTCACTGCAAAGAAGTTTCCATTTCATTTTCTTCCCAATCCTATGAAAAACAGTCTTTTTAACACTTTCCAACAAGGTTGAAAAGTGTTAACGACTTCGGTTTGTCTGTCTGTCAGTCCGTCTGTCTATCTGTCTGTCCGTCTGTCTGTCTGTCCGCACTCTAACTCCCATAAGTATTCATGGAATTTCTTAAAACTGATATATGTTATTTAAGTTTACTATCAGATGTTCCCCATTGAAAATGGAGGGAATGCCTCTACTAGTTTGTGTACAGGGATATCCAAAAATATTCCAAAGCATTGTTCTATGCGAGGTATTTCTATAAACCACATTTTAATGCCTTTACTTTGCACAAATCCTAATGAAATTGAAATATGTTATTCAAGTTCACTATCGGATGGTTTCTAAAGAAAATGGAGTAAATACCACCACTGGTTTGCGTACAAGAACGCCCAAAATTATTCCAAAGCATTGCGTTCGATAAGAGGTATTTCTATAAACCAAATTTTGCTAATTTTACTTTGCAAAAATCTTAATGGAATTGAAATATGTTATTTATATGCACAAAATAATGCTTTCTATAGAATGTACTTTGGTTAGAATTAGATTTACAGGGCCACGTAGAAATATCCAGTTACATTAATGGTTTGTATTAGAAATTTGCTGGAGTTGCATTTTCGTTTGCATTAAGCGTTTTTAACACTTTCTAACAATTTTTAAGTGTGAATGTGATTTCAATTTGTGTATCTGTCTGTCCGATTGTCCATATGTCTATATGTCTATGTACCTGCCCCCAACGTCCGTAAATATTTTCAGAATTTTTTTAAAATGATATAATGCTATTCAAGTTTACTATTCCCTATTTAAAATGGCATTAAATGGTCCTGTAAAACTGGTGTGTGCACAGAGACACCCCAAATGTGCCTAAGCACCCGTTTTAGGACGGACATTTTTCTAAATCACATTTAATTAATTTTCTTCTGCAAAAATCATAAAGAAATGGAAATTCATTTATAATACGCTAAAATAATGTTTTGTACAGAACATGACATGGTTAACTTTCAGATTTACAGTGCTATACTAAAATATTCAGATACGTTAAGGACTGCAATTAGAATCTAAGGGTTGCATTTTCTTTTGTGTTAAACATTTTTAACACTTTCCAACAATGTTTAAGAGTGATTATGAATTCAATTAATCTATCTGTATGCCTTTCAGACCTTCTGTCTGTTGTGTGATAACGTAGAAAAAGAACATTGAAAGTTATACGATACAAAAAGTACGTACAGTTAGAAAGTGTTGATAATCAATGTGTATCGCATGATTTTCCGTTCTTGTTATTATATAATTTCGCAAATGAATTTCATGGCTATCATGGCATATAACATTAAACCATCACGATAGTTTACCTGCTGTGATAAATCCTGCAAATTTACCTAAAAATCTAAAATAAATTCTCGCAAATTTTGATCCCAATCGCTGAGAAATTTACAAAATTCGTCAACAAACTTAATATTTAAGAAGTCAGTAAATTATACCTTTTGTTTGAACTCTCTCAAAAGAGAGAATTTTTTTTCTTTTATCAGTTTGAGCCATTTTTCACTCATTTACTGTACTGAAAGGCAACTTCTCATGCTAAGTGAATTCCCCTCAAATTACAGAGCTTCACTCACACCACTTTTAAATAATTTTTCGACTAAATTTTAGGAACCCCTTTTTAACATGTATAAATCGTATACGCACCAAATAGTGTACTTCATTTTATCACAGCTAAACATTCATATCACACTTGAAATGCACTTCAAGTCATTTTCTACCATAGCCCTAATATATGAAACTTTTTGAAGTGCTTTTGTACATTATATGCTGAATTTCATTTTGCTTAGTGCAGTTTAAAGATGTAAAAAAAACCAGCGACTTATCAGCTGGAAACCCGGCATGGATTTGCAAAAGAAAATTTACCAATGCCCAGATCACCAAATTGTTCTATCAAGCAGGAAAAAAAAAAAAAAAAAAAAAAAAAACCACGAAATTCTTTAAAAATTACACTTATCAGTTTCCAATTTCATTTAAATTGCGGATAAATTTCATAGGTTTATAATGTACTCATTTACGTTATTTTAAGTATTTTAATGTTTTTAAAGTGTTTTTACAATTTCAACAGTTCGATGCTTTTTTTTTTTTCAACCATTAAAATTATTATGCATTTAACTGAAAGAAATTTATTAATAAATGAATATAATTAGATGATTTCAAATCAAAGAAAACAGGGTTGTTGTGAAAGACGAATTAAGGTTATGCGTAGGCAGCACCTGCAGCAGGTGGTGATGTGTCAGAGTAGATAGAGTTTCGAAACCAATTGACGTCAATAGCGAGACATCGGATGATTTTTCTGAGTATCTGAAGCGCGCATGGACCCACCTCAAACACAAATATTGATCAAGCTGCAAGTATGTCACGAAAAACTAAGTATAAAAGACCCAGAAATCTAGCCAAAAGGTAGACAAGTTCGAAGCATCCTAACTTTGAACATGGGTCCTTCAGCTTACTTTGCAACGCTAGTTGTATTAGCTGCTCTTACTCATATTTCGTACGGGCAATCACCATGGTCGGATCCCCGATCAGCAGAAAACTTCATAAGTGCCTTCTCTCAATCAATGGCTCAATCGGGAGCTTTTTCCTCAGATCAGATGTCTGATGTGAATACGATTTCTGATACCATCATACAATCAATAGAAAAAATGTCCATGTCGGGTAAAAGCTCAAAATCGATGCTTGATGCTTTAAATATGGCATTCGCTTCCTCTGTCGCTGAAATCGCAGCGTCTGAAGGGGGAGTAACACAATCTGATGCAATTGCGTCAGCTATGGCCAGTGCATTTACTCAGACAACTGGTAGCGTAAATTATAATTTCGTAAATGAAATGCGACAACTTATAAACATGTTTTCTCAAGTAAATGTTAATGAGGTAGAATCATCAGCTTCTGCAGTATCAACTGCAGGAACTGGTTATGGACAAGGTATTGGAACAGGAGCGGGAGCTGGCACAGGTTTTGGAACAGGAGCTGGCACAGGTTTCGGAGAGGGAGCTGGCACAGGTTTTGGAACAGGAGCTGGCAGAGGTTTCGGAGCGGGAGCTGGCACAGGTTTTGGAACTGGAGCTGCATTTGGAACAGGCTTTGGTTTCGGAGCAGGAACAGGTAATTTTCTATGAAATAATTTATAATTTATGCATTATTTTTTTAATTTTAAATACTATGGAATTTAATGTAATATTTCAAAACTAAAATAAGCACGGAAAATTTTATATTGTATTTTTCTTTAAATAACGAGTTGTTTTCACAATTCTCTAACTTCAAAAATTTACATTTAAAGACAAATTACGCAGGTCTACATCTAATATTTGATTTGATAATTTTGGCTGATTTTTATGTTTCTTGGTGTGCTGAAATTGTAACTGAAGCCAGTTTTTCTATCACGTATAGATTTTTGTCAATACAGGGTGTTTACTGACACAATTTTTTTCTGTGACTCTTTCAACAATATAATTAACTTTTATAGTATGCCCCATGATTAGTTATAATTAATCATAGGAACATATTCGAAGCTACCGAAAATGAAGAAATTGTGTCGGTAGACACCCTCTATTGACAAAAATCTACACGTGATAGAAAAAAAAAACTGATTTTATTTTTGGGTTCAACACACCAAAAAGCATCAACTAAAATTACCAAATCAAATTTTGCCAACATAACTTTTGTAGATCTGTGTTGTTGTTCATTATCTTATTGTTCATTATTTTTTGTTGTTTCTCTCTAAAGCATTTAGAAAGTGCACCTTTTCCCCCTCGCAATGACAGTTTACACAATTGCAGTACGTTTTGCTAAATCTGAATTTTTTTTTTAATTTTTAAGTAAATATTGTGAACAAAATCAGACTTTTAAATAATTTTTTTTATGTATGTTTTCAAGGAAATAGTAATCCAAGAAGAATTATAAAACGATATAAACCTTTACGACTTCGACACTTGAAAAATGATGATTGAGATAGTTCTTTTTCGTATAAGTGAGTTTATTGCAGCAATTGTACAAATTTCGGAAATTTTCTTAATCTGTTTTGTTTTAAATATTTGTATTCATTTGAGTTTGGTAAAAAAGAATTTATGCTCGTCTCAATTATTATTTTTTTATTATTATTAGTTTTTATTTGTTAGAATCTACCACATATATATTTTCATTTGTTATACATTTAACACAGAAGTTACAAGACGAAATCTCGTTGACTTTTTGTTGCAATTTCTTGATGCAAATATTCAAAGTTAATTAACAAGCAAATCCCGATATAGTTTTGTTCATGAAAACCAAACTAAGTTTGTTTAAATGATCTACTCTACCTACTTGTCAAGAGTAATTTAAGTATTAACTGACATTTTACATAATAATAATATTTATATGAGTGATAAATTTATAATATTAAAATATTTATAATATTCATAATAATATTTATGCTAAAAGTCGCCATAAATTATACAGAGTTAAAGAAGCTGAATTGCAGTTATTATTATTAAATGTAAATTTCAACGGTGAACATCGATATTGCTTTGAAATCGTTAAAATAAATAAAACTTAAGAATTTATTTGTTAACAATTTAATGCGTCTAAACATATACGACCTAAATATTTCACCGAATATTGTTAAATTTTTGGTAGAGTAAAGAATAATACAGTGCAAATTTGAGTTTATTTATTTATTTATTTTTTAATTGATTTTAACAATACGTCATGTGCAAAAAAAAAAAAAAAAAAAAAAAAAAAAACAGTATTTCTAAGAATATAGCAACCTTTTAAATGTCTGAGGCTTTTTCCATATTTTGAAAATAGTTTTGTTTCTGTTGTCCTCTTTTACATGTTAAAATGATCCCTTGTGCAAAATATCCCGTCTTTTTCAACTCACTTTACTCTATATCTTAATTATGATCTATATAGCATTTATATACTAAGATGTCATTTGTCTAATGATCTAAACATTATTTTCCGGCATATTTTTATGAATGTGTGATAATCAAAATAACCGTTCATTTATTTTCTGTTGACCAATGAGAATGTTTCTCCGATATAGCTATTCTGTTTAAATGATTGTTATCTAGAAAATTATCGAATGACTGTATAGTTTAGTATAGTCGTTTCCTTATGCAACATTTAGTTTTACAATGACAAATTATGAGTTTTTTTTTTTTTTTACTTTCTCTTACCCATAAGGTAGAGAAAGTATTGTTTTTGGGTCAAATTTTCGAACGCGAGATTTTGTTATATTTACACGTTTTGAGGTCTCCTGAATACGAAAATCATGTTTTTAGCAAATGGTCTGTGTGTGTGTGAGTGTCTGTTATCAGCATATCTCAAAAACAAATTATGGCAGAAAGTTCAAATTTGGTATTCTAAATGTGTATCATATAGGGATGCTACAGTAAGCTTTTCGTTAAGATCAAGCAAATGGTTCGTGTACAGGGACAATCAAGAGAATTCTAATACATTGCGTCTATGGGGGAAATTGCAGGTAAGTAGAGTTTAACGTCTATAGACTGCACTAAACCAAATGAAACGAATATATATTTTTTGTAATAGAGATAGTTAACTGGGAAATTTTTTTTATGTATGTAGGAGCCTCGCCTCCCCCCCCCTGGGGGGAAGTCCCCCCTCGAGGGGAGTAAACTTTCAGGATGGATATCTTTCAAAAGAGCTCGCCAATACCTTTAAAACGAATGGTTGAACCATCGATCTACGATAATTTAAAACAAAGTTATCGATTTTTTTTTTACTTTTAACTTTTTTTTTTAATATTGAGAATAAAATGGACTTTTTTTTAATATTTAGTGTTATACTACTTCTCTATAATGGAAATCGTCTGCATTATCATAAAAGATAATTTTTTTAATAATAATTTTAATAAATTATTTTTTAAGAGCAGAATTATTTTTTAATAACCGAATTAAATTCTATATAAATGTAGGTGCATCCCTCACACAGAACTAATTATCATATAAAACTCTTCCGAAGCCTAATTTGAATTGTTTAACACAGGTTTACATAACAGTACTCGTTATCTTACCTCTTAATCTGCAACTTGTATTTATAGTATTAAATTTCAGGGTAAGAGAAAGTCGTGTGAGTGACACACCAGATTATTTTTTCATGTTTTACAGGTTACTTTCTTTTTAGTTGTTTCATTTTTGTCTGTTCAAAGTAATTTAACAAATTTCTTTAGTATTTTCAAAAACTTATTTTTTAAAGCATTAATGAGCTACAATACTTGATCATTCTCAGAGATATAGTTAGATCTCGACTTACACGACTTACAACGTATTAATATATCTTATAGTAGGTTAATTTCATTAGCGAGACATATTTTGTTATGTAAAAGTAGAATGTCCACAAATAATAATAATTAATTAATTAATTATAAAGATTCAGAAAGGCTCCTCTACACCAACCTTAGCGTGCACGTAGTCAGTTGAACAGAGTCTATTTATATTTATTGAAATTTTATTTTTCCTACTGAGTGAAAATAATGCCTGGACCGGGAGTCGAACCCCGGAACTTTGACTTACAATGTCAAGGCTCTACCAATTGAGCTATCCTTGCCGACAACCGGCCTTTTCTGTTGAGCTATCTACATGATAGACCAGAGATGTTTCTGTCTAAAGGTTGTCTGAGTGAGTAATCCAGACCGGTTGTCGGCCTGGATAGCTCAATTGGTAGAGCCTTGACCTTGTAAATCAAAGTTCCAGAGTTCGACTCCCGGTCCAGGCATTATTTTCCCTCAGTCGGAAAAATAAAATTTCAATAAATATGATTTTCTTCCACAGTTGATTGTGTGATTTTAATAAAAAATTGTACAGTCTATTTAATTTTTGACGCTTTTGTAGGATCTTTGAGTATATAAAAACGTTCTTCTCAAACATCTAGATGTTTTATTTTCCATATTTTTTACACTTAATAAAAATGTTTAATTTCTCTTCATTTCATTTCATATGTTTAATTTCTCTTTAAAATTTAAAATCTTCTTTAGTGGTTTTACACACAATTTGAAAATATTCCCTGTCTATATCTAAATTAACCGAATATTTATTTTCAGATTCTTTAACCCATTGCCCAAAATACTTTTAAATTTACTTGAATTAAATCTTTCAGAGACTATTTCAATATTTTGAGCTTTAAAATTAATTTTGAACAGAAATACTGGAGTGACAGCAGTGAACTTTCCAAAAATTCAGTAGTTACTAGGCATTTAAATAATTTTAATAAGTAAATAAATATAAGTGACAATTTTAATTGGATGTTTAAATATTTTTAATAAAATCGTTTGTTTCTACAGTTTACTGTAACGTATCCGAATTCTTTTATGCGTCCTTATAACAAAAATTTAAATTATAGTCACGCAATTTAAATTAACGATTATCTGTAATAAATCTCTAAATCATATATTAGTCACATTCTTTTTGAAATCAGAACAAAAAGGAGGTTTATTATATATTCGAAGCCTTTGTCTGTATATGTGTGTTTAGCACTCTACCTCCCCAGTAAATAGATCAAATCAATGTGATTTTTTTTTTTTTTTTTTTTTTTTTTTTTTAGAACGCTGAATGCGTTGTTTTATAAAAATGTTTTCGTTAGTTTTTTAAAATTAATTAAAAAATTTCAGGCCAATTTGTAATGATGTTTAAAACTTATAATAGTTAAAAATTGTCCTTAAATAGTGATTATTAGATGGCAGTCAAAAAAGTTATTATTAGATGGCAGCAAACTGGTAAATAATCCCAGGGATTTTTCGATGATTTTCACTCATACCAGACTAAATTTAAATTAATAAATCTATGTAAAATCTGATATGATAAAAAAATGGTCAACATTCAAATCGAGTCCAAAACTGAATTTCTTCTTTAACAAGCCTAAAAGTATTTAGTATTAGTTTTAGTGTAGTTTTTAGTGTAGTTTTTTTATAAATGTAAATAGTCTTAAACACGTTTACAAAATATGGGAAATTTATCATAAAATATCTATGAACCATAATAATATTTTTTGACTTCTATATAGAGAATAATATATTTATTATTATAGATATCTGCTAGTTAGTATTAGGAATTGAATAAATTTTAAAAATTTTAGTTATTTTCTACAGGATATATCTTATTTTCGATATAGGCATTAGGCAATTCTCATTGGTTTCAATGAATATCTTTATAATTTCGTTGACCTTTTAGTAAAATGTATTAGAGCATGCAAGTATTATTCAGTCGTTAATATTAAACTATTTTATTTCAACAAAGAAAGATTCAAATAAAAAAAATTTCCTCTAAAAGTACATGGTTGTAAACAAATCTAACGATTCTTCAAATGTATTTGAATAAATCAATATGTATATTATAAAATTTCAGTGAAAAATAAATAAATATTTCAAATAAAAATCTATGCTGAAATAAATTTACCATTCTGTGGGATATATATTATTGAAGTTGCAAGACTTCATTAAATTCGTTATACACAATTGAAGTGCGCATTTGAAGTGAAAGAAATGTAACTGTGTCGATTAACACTGGTGGGTTGCCTCTACAATTGCGACAGTAAGATTTGTAAAAATTTTGAGATATGTTCATTAACGATGAACTAGAAAAAAATAAGTCCACAAAATAAAGAAATAAAGAGTCAGCTTGATCAAATTCATGCTACGACCGCACACCAAAAGAAAGTCTTCAGCGAAATGTCAGTCTTGTACTGTAGCAGGCTGAATGGGTGTCCACTGGATAGTGATGGCCAAACTACGGCGTTCAGAGACAGGAGAGGATTCCATCGGCAGATTCAAGGCTTTAGAAAGTCGATTAAGGAATGTCGTCATTAGCTAAACAGCGTGGAACGTCAGAAAAGGTCATCAGAATACTTTTGGAATATAAAATTTTCTTAGAGTATCAAAAATATTAAAAGAAGTTACACTTTGTCTGTAAAAAGACCATCGAGACATTTTGACCCTAATGATATAAAATAGTTTATATATATACGGAATAGTTATTTCCTTCCTGGGCTATAGCATTATCGAAAAAACTAAGTTGTTAGTATTTTTATTGATAAAAATTGAAGTTGATTGATGCATATAGCTAAAAAAACATTTTCCCCGCTCCAATAATACATATTTATTTATAACTTTTAGTTGAATCACAAGAGTTTTAGAAATACAAATATGCATTTTATACAGTTTATGCAAGCAAAAAGGGGGGCATATATACAAAGGAAAAGTTCATATTCACCTACACTGTCGTTGATGGCTGAAAAGAATAGATTTTAGCATACATACATAAATATACAAACGGTACAAAAATGTGAGACATATAAGGGTTTAGCATGAATTTCAGAGTTCATTTGATCCGAAAGTTCATGTGAAATTTTGAATTTTTGTCTTTGTGAGGAAAGTCCGTGCTTTCATAAAAATGTCGAAAAAAAAATCCAAAAGGGTTTACATGTCAGTCATTTTCATTCAGCTTTGCTATAAGAAATGCATTTAAAGAAAATAAGAGAACGGGATCACCTGATTTATGGTTGTGCTGGTAACATCAGGCGAAGTCAAGCATCGAAGTTAGTGCTGGCTGTTGTACTCGTCGGCTAGGCCATAGGGCTCGAGGATGGCTGAACGAGGCTTTAGTTTACCCTAAATGGCATGAATAGAGGCTTTTTCTGCAGGGGACTTGTAAGGTGGTGATTCCTCTTGTCTTTGACGGGCTTGGAGCCTGGTGTTGAACTGATGATGCGGGTGGTAGTCATCCGTAAGCACGGAATCTGGAGTCGCCAGGGCTTTATCAATGTGCCTCCCGCTTTTAGATGAGGAAAGAGGAGACTGCTTAGGAACTTTTGGCCGCCTGCGAGGGTGATAGGTGCTGGTACACACTGAGTCAGGGGCTTCCAGGGCTTTGTTGGGTGGTTTTCCGCTTGAGTGGTGCGATGACCAGGAACGTGGCCACTTTACAGGCTTGTTCCAAGTTGTCCTCTTAAACCTTCGTGAAAGAGAAGACTGATTAGCAGAGGGAAAGTCACGTTTACGACCAGCTCGTTTGTGAGTTTTATGCAGAGGGGAGATCATTGCAGAAGCGCAGGTACACATTTCTGCGACGTGCCTAGTAGCACTTAAATTATTAGACATTGTTTAATGCACAAATTGGCTGGGTAGTGTTGGTAGATTTAGTACATAATCGCCCTCAAAGGAATCATTGGCTCTAGGCCCGTAGCTAAGGTTAGGCGGTGAAAGAGAATTTTCTTCAGTTGCGTTCGAACCCAGTGTACTGTAGCTGCAAAGAGTTTCTGCACGCTGTTTGAAGATTCTTAATTGATCGATATTAATATTTGTTGGCGTGACATTAAAGTTTATGGATAGGTTGTTGTTTTCAACGTCTAAAACCGGAAAAGGACAGATAAATTTTGGTCCGAATTTGCCCACTTTTGCATCTTTTTTGGAGCTGAGGAAATGCGACTCGAGGAGTATTTGATCACCAATTTTTACTTCTAAAACCCTGAGTCGAAGATTTTAATATTTAGCTTGCTGCTTTTGAGCTGTATTCCATTTTTTCTGAACCTCTGCTATTAATGCTTCTATATTTTGCGTGATCAACTCAAAACAACGTGCGTGATCAACTCTGTACATTTTAATTTACTAGAATGAGATTTTGGAATGGGGTTAGAATTTTTCTCCCTAAAAATAGTTCAGCTGGAGGTTTACCAGTTGCATCACTAACTGCATTACGTATGGCATAACCAAAATGATATATAAACTGATCCCAATTATCATGGTTTTGACCAATGTAAGTTGCAATCATCTGGATTATTGTTCTATTAACAAGTCCGGCCTGATTAGTTTGTGGCCGATAAGGAACCGCAAAGACATGTTTAATTTCGAGTTTGTCGCATAATGCTTTAAAAACGTTACGAATAAACTGAGGACCATGGTCCGTTACTATTTGAAGGGGGGCCCGTAACGAGAGATATAGTTATTGAAGAAGGCAGTGGTCACTGTGTGTGCCGAAGCTTTGCACAAAGGCACAAATTCTACCCATTTACTGAAATAATATACCATTACTAAAACATAACGATATCTATTAGGTTTAGAAAGAGGGTAAGGACCGATTAAGTCGAGTGCGAGAATTTGATTAGGAAATTCCACTTTAATAGGAATTAATTTACCGGCCGGTTTAATATTTTTATAGTTGTACATTTGGCATAAGCAACCACACGAAACGTAATTTTGAACCGATTTCCGCATTTTAGGGAAGTAACAGGCATACTTCAGTTTTTTGTAAGTTTTCCTAACACCATAGTGCCCAGAGATTGGTGAGTCGTGAAACTCAAAAAGAATGGCTTGTCGAAGAGATTGGGAAATTACAACTCGTAATTCGCCGTTAGAAGATAATAATAATTTTGAATAAAAGAGGAAGCCACCAATTAAACAAAAAGATTGGGACCAGTTTATTGCAATAGCTGATTCTACTATAGAAATAGACTCAGAATTTTCAAGATATTTATATATTAACCCAAATTCGGGATCGTTTCTCTGTTCCTGGATTAATCGATATTTCGAACTTAAAACTGAAGCTAGTATGAGCGTTATAGCGATATTTTCATTATTATTTAAGTTTTGCGGCCTTCGAAGAGAGTTAACTTGGTTTGAATTTTGTAAAACAAAGTTTTTAGGAACAGTTCGTAGTATAACCGCCGAACCCATATGCTCAAATTCATAGTTAGTAGATTGCGTACTAATTTGAAAACATTTTAATACTTCACATTCAATTACAACAATCTCTGTTAAATTAGCTACTAGATTTTAAGAAGCACAGTTGTTAGAGTGTGAACTAGGAGAAAAACATTTTAACATTTCATTTTAACTTACAATATTTTCTTTTAAATTAGATGACCCTCTCGACTTCAGAGGTTGAACACTTACATACGATTTATCATTATATAAAGGTTTAACGGCAGAATGCAATGGAACATTATTTTCTTTTAAACGAGTAGATAACTGAGATACGTCATTAGAAAAGTATTTAGAAGCAAATTCTAAGTGCACATTATTTTCTTCTAAAGGAAGAGTAAGCTCGCTCGGCTTAACTTGTACATTAGTACTGGCAATAGATAGAGATTTATTAGCAAAGTTAAGTTCAATGTTATTTTCTTTCATGAAATCGAGGCCAATTACACAAGAATACTGGAGATTGTCAATTACATGAAAAGGCCTTACGACTTCTAACTGGTTTAATTTTACTTTTAGATATACTTCACCACGATTTGTGCAAGTTTGACCTTGTGACATAATCACATCATAAGGAGTGGGATTTAATATTTAATGGTTTAAAGGAAAAATATTTAGGTATCGTAAAATGAAAAGCATCGTTCGGCTCCTGTGTCATAAAATCCAGGCATAACAACATCATGTAGGATAATATTTAAGTGAGGTAAGTCCAGTGGACAAATAGCAAGAGTGTTTAGAAAGATAGAATTTACTTGGTTATTATGAGAGTTCGTTTGATTTCTTGTAATATTTTCAGGTTGATTTATAGTAGTGCTTCTCGGCTGGGAAAAGTTAGTACCATGTCATGCCTTTTGAAAAGTAGTAGCATGTTGCGGTTGATTGAAATTATAATTTTGAGGGGGGAGGGAATTTTCGCGCCTTTTATTTTGAACATTTACATTTTCCCGCCGGCAATCAAAGTTATTTGCAGATTTTGCAGGATGCCTTTCCTGATATTTAGACTATATTTGAAAAAGGTCATCATAAGATGTGGCAGGTCTTAGTTCTAATAAATCTTGAATTTTTATGGTGAAGAGCAGGGTGATAATATCTAATACTGCAGAAAAGGACGAAGTTAATTCCAATTGTTTAATTATATCAAGTTTACGTAGCAAAAAGTTTGTGGGCTTATCATAAAACGACATTTTTGTCGTGTAGAGCTCTTGACGCAATTTGGTTTTATCAGCAACTGAAGAAAAGGTATTTGTAATTTTTAAATTTAAGTCATCATATGTAGGGTTTTGACCCAAGGAAATGGATGCGACATTTTGAAACAAAATTTTGGCGTCGCCCTTAAGAGCATATTTTAGTAGATTAAATTTATCAGTATCCTCAATTTTAGCCAAATAAAAATATTCTTCCAGTTCATTAAAAAATTCGTTTACATTATTTGATCAAGTGAAATATACTCAAGTGGGAGGGGGTATCAAGCAAATTAGGGCGTCACTGTGAGTTCTGCGCCCAGCATCATTTACGGCAGCATAACGTTAAATACTTAGATAATTAAACAATATCAGACGAGACTTTTAAAATAGATAATAAATGCATATTTATTTCACTTAAACTGTAGTGGGGTAACTTGCCTCCTAAAAACTCAACAATGATTAAATAAATAAGTAACAATTAAAATATAAAAGTGATTTCTCAAAACTCTTGAATTACTTGCGAAGAAGCAGAACGCCACTCTCAGATACATAAATAACTCACAGCTATCCGCCTCTGCTAACGCTAGATTTACTAGATCTAAGATCTCCAAATACCCAGCATTATTTACGGCAGCAAAACGTTAAATACTTAGATAATTAAATAATATCAGACGAGACTCTTTTAACATAGATAAGAAATAACTGAATAATATTTCACTTAAACTGTGAGGGGGAAACTTGCCTCAGAGAAACTCAACAATGGTTAAATAAATAAGTAACAATTAAAATATAAATGTGATTCCACACCACTCTTGAATTACTTGCAAAGAAGAAGAACGCCACTCTCAGATACGTAAATAAATCACAGCTATCCACGTCTGCTAATGCTAGATTCACAAGATCTACTATCTCTAAATACCTCCATCAATAACACAGTAACAGTCGAAATTCATACTCAGAACCAAACTATAGCATGAATCCATCTACTTCATCCTCCACAACCAAAACACAATTCTTACTACATTACGCTATATACCTGCTGTTAAACCGAACCCCTCAATCGCTTCCACGTAAACTACAGTCGGCAGCAAAAGTATCCGAACACTAGCAAAAATTCCTATATCAAAAATGTACACTTAATACAGTTTTTTTAAATAAATTATTGTCGAAACTTATTTTTAGTCCGTCTAAGAACACGATTCGACAAGGATTTATTTAACAAAACAGTATAAAGTGTACTTTTTTTACATAGGAATTTTTGCTAGTACTCGGATACTTTTGCTGCCGATTGTACTTCCTCCTTAGTTTGCCTTGCCGGCATAAAATCGTTCCAACTTTAATCTACTGCGCCGCCACTTTTGCTGAGGTAAAATCATCCTAACTTCAAACTATTACGTCACTGGGTGCTTGTACCAGGCTTTAAATTCTCAAACTTCAGGGTTACGCTACGATCTACTTTCCCACCGCTTACCTGCGGTGACCTACACTCCTTCTCATAATTATAAGGACACCCGTTTTTCTATATTAACTAAACACTGAACACTATTATTTAAACAAATATATTTTTAATTAATTTCAATTTCATTAACAGACTATATTTAAAAAGTTTTATCGTTTTTCTATCTTAAAAAACTTTAAATATGGTAAAAAGTTGATTTTTCAGGCGTTCACAATTATAAGGACAGCTCAAATTTTAGTAATTTTTTTCAGTTATTCTTTAAATTAATATTTTAAGGGGTCTCTTTTTAGGGTTAAACAGTCAGACATTCTCTCTGGTATATATATTTTTACATTTTTTTTTTAATATTCAGTTTCAGTACCATTTCATATAGGATATATATATTTCTTAATAGATTTAAACTATTTAAAATTGCTTTCCACTTGCATTGCACATTTCTAATACCATAAGTTAAGGTTTTTTCAACTTTTAGACCATGAGAAAGGCAATAATACAGAAGTTTCTTTCTTCAAACTATTTCCTATTGCTCTAAAAGTAGAGCAACAATGTAAGTCTTGTTGAAAAAAATATTATTACCCCCCAAAATCTAACAAAAATCTGAGAATGCTACGTTTAAAATTTGCAGATATTCTCTTGATGTTCATAATAAGAGAAAAAAATTACTAAATTCCTTCTGCCTTCAGTAGAAACAGCTCCCCAGAGCACCATAGATCCACCTTCAAAATGCCCGATTCATATCTACATTTAAAAAATCTGCTCTGTCTTTCGCTATCTTCAGATCGTGCCAGTAACTGTTAAAACCATTTGGTTAATCAAGAATAAAATGTTTTTCATCCGAAAATACAACATTTTACCATTTAATACTGTCTTTATTCAATTTTAACATAGACGTGCTTTCCCCATTAAATGCTTATTGATTATTACAGGTTTTTTAATCATTTTAACATATTATTAATTATTTTAAGCATGCATAAATGTGGACCCCAACCTTTCGTTAAAAAATACGAGCAAATTCAGGAGCAGTCATTATGAGTAGAACAGTAAGAGGAATTATCAGTCTTCGATCTCTGTAAAACAACTCTGATTTTGCATCAGATCTCTCTCCTATCGAATTAACAGTTCAACGTTTGATCACATTTCCTTCAGCAAATTTAGATCTTCGAATTTCATTAGAAATTCGGCGGATTGAAATTATCCTTCCACTTAAAAAACACATTTATCATACTTCACCACATGAACGTACTTTTTTCGAGGAATTATCAGTAATGTCCGTCCAAGAAAAATTGAAGGCTTATATATGAATTAATCTAGCCCCGTAGTTAACAAATTCGCATGTCAACTGTAATTTATCCGCTAGTAATTTAAATAAAACGAAAAAATCTGGATTGTCCCTATAATTATGAACGTCTAAAAACGTGGAGAAAAACACATTTTGCATTATTTTTTATTAATTTTGTTTCATATTAAAAAATTATAGCAATTTTGGTTTTTAGAATACTAGATATATTAAGTGCACTTAGTTAATATTGTTCACAATTACTTTTACATTGAATATTTCTAAATATAATGTGTCTAAATATAATATATCTCATATTTATTTTTCTAAATATAAATATGAGAAGGAGTGTACATTTGACTGAACCTCATATCCTCCCAATCTAAACTAAAATCACTCTCGTAATTTTCTATGTTAGAAAATGACACATTCATTTTATAAAAAATTAAAGAAAAGACATTTTTTAAAATATTTTATGATATATAATTTGACCAATCATTCTATAACGACTGGTGTATAATAAAATATTTTAGAAAGTTTTTTTATATTATTAAAATATTCAGTTTTGTCATTTCTAAACCTGGTCATTTTGGACCCTGGTCCTTATCTGTATTCTAAAGGAATTTTTACTTTTAAAGTTAGAGCAAGATCAGGATTTTGAAAATTTTTTATATTTTAGAAAAAGTTACAAGGAATAATTGTATACCAGATTTTACAATATTCTCCATATTAAGTATATTATTATAAATAATTTTATTTTTGAAAAATATTGTTCGTTTGATACGCTGAATTTTAGATCAGAGGTAACTTCCAAAATCGTTTTTGTCTCTATGTTTTAATTGAACTCTAAAAATGTTTATTAAGTGTACTCCGCAAAAATTTCTATTTGCGAATGTCGTTTAAAAAGTGTTACATTTGAATATAAAATTTTCAAAATTTTAGGTTTGTTTCAATATTTACTCATTGCCTGAAAATTTCGCAGACATTAAATATCTGTTCTTTTCCGCAAAAAAGAAGAATAAGCGCGAATCATTCTGTACCAAATATTAAATTTGTTGACCTTATATTTTAAATTGTGTTCTACAATTTATAAGTCCTTCGAAAGTTAAAATTGAGAATTGAAAAAACAGCAAACTGGTAAAGAATAGCAAGGATTTTTCGATGATATTCACTCATACCAGACTAAATTTAAATAAATAAATCAATGTTAAAGCTCATGAAAATTTAAATAAATTTCCCTTCTTCTTCAAAAGCCTATGAGTATTTAGTGTTAATTTCATAAATGTAAATAGTCTTAAACACGTTTACAAAATTTGTGAAATTTATCGTAAAGTATCCATGAACCATAATAATAATTTTTGACTGCTGTATAGAAAATAACATATTTAATATGATGATCTGCTAGTAAGTATTAGGATTTGAAAAATTTTTTAAATTTTAGTTATTTTCTACAGGATATATTTTATTTTTGCCATAGGCATTAGACATGACTGATTGGTTTCAATGAATATCTATAATTTCATCGACAAATAAAATCTTTTGTAAAAGTTATTACAGCATGCAAGTTTCCTTCAGTCGTTAATATTAAACTATTTTAACTCAACAAAGGATTCAAAGAGAACATTTTTCCTCTAAAATTTCCTCGAATGTTAAAAACTTATATAGCAATTCTTCAAATTTATTTGAATAAAGCAATATACATATTATAAAATTCCATTCAAAACTAAATACATAAATCAAATAGAAATCTATGCCGAAATAAATATACCATTTTGAGGGATATATGTTATTCAAGTTGCAAGAAATTATTAAATTCATTATACGCCATTGAAGCGAAAGGAATGTAATTTTGTTTGGTTACATTTTTTTCAACAACAAACTGAAAAGTTATCTGACTGCAGAAATCGTAAAATACTGAAACGATGCAGAAGATTTTGAGCTATAAGAGATTATTAAACACTTTAGGAAGGATAAAGTTTCTACACACTGAAATTAATAACTAAAGAGCAGATGGTGTAATTGAAACAGAGTTTGATTTAAATATATTACTATAAGTAATTTTACTTTTGCAAGATTTTGTTCATTTGATACGCGGAATACGGTGTCAGAGATAAATTTCTATATCGTTTTGGTCTCTCTTCTTTTGTCCGAATTGTAATAATTTTAATGAGGTGTAGCTGCAAACACAATATATACACATTAAACAACAGGCGAACTTAAATGCAAAGTAAATTCCAATGGATACTGCTCTTTACTGTGATATCTCCTAGTTAAAAAGTAATTTTAAAGGTTTTTCTCTTAATACTCCTCAGTAATTCACTCAAATCTCGCTTTTATCAAATGCCTCGCAACATAAATAAATCTCAGAGGAATATCAGTTGTCATAGCTATTCAAACGGCACTTTCATAAAGAATTTCGGGTCCAACTACAGCAGCAAATCTACACGAATTGACGTAAATGATATAAGATTAACATTCCAATACACAATTTTCTGTACAAAACTCAAATTTAAACTAATATCTGGATTCAGACAACAAAACAATTCGAACGAATTAAACCGTTAGAAACCTTCACTTTGACCGAATTATGAAAACTATATGCGACACCTCCCAATTTTTTTTGTAGCAGTTGAAGGTGTTTTTCTTTTCATTTGATCTTGAATGCTTAATAAGTAGTTATTTTATTAAATTTCTCTAAATATAAAAATTATGTATACAGGAGCCGGTGCTGGATACGGAGCAGGTTATGGAGCTGGAGCAGGTGTTGGAGCTGGTTCAGGTGCAGGTGCAGGATCAGGAGCAGGTGCGGGATCTGGAAGTGGTGCCGGAGCAGGTTCAGGATCTGGTGCTGGAGCAGGTTCAGGTTCTGGTTCTGGAGCTGGTTCGGGATCTGGTGCTGGAGCTGATTCGGGATCTGGTGCTGGAGCAGGTTCGGGATCTGGCGCTGGAGCAGGTTCAGGATCTGGTGCTGGAGCAGGTAGTGGTTCAGGAGCAGGTGCTGGATCTGGAGCTGGCTTAGGTTATGGTGCTGGTGCTGGTGCAGGTGCAGGCGCAGGAGCTGGAGCCGGTTATGGAGTTGGAATAGGATATGCATATGGAGGAGGCTATGGACCTAGTTATGGTGCAGGTGCAGGAGCTGGATCTGGAGCAGGTAATTATTAATATTTAATCTAAAATCTCTCCCGTAATTTTCTATGTTAGAAAATGACGCATTCATTTTATACAAAATTTAAGAAAAGATAATTTTTAAATATTTTACAATATCTACTTTGACCAATCATTATATAAGGACTGGTGTATAATAAAACTTTTTAAAGGTTTTTTATATTTTTAAAATTTTCAGTTTTTGTCATTTCTAAACCTGGTCATTTTAGACAATTCATTATCTGTATTCTAAAAGAATTTTTACTTTTGAAGCAGAAGCAAGATCAGGATTTTGAAAATTCTTAATATTTTAGAAAAAGTTACAAGGAATAATTGTACTTCAGTTTTTACAATATTCTGCAAATTAGGTATATTATTATAAATCATTTTATTTTAGAAAAATATTGTTCATTTGATCCACTGAATTTTAGGTCAGAGGTAAATTTCAAAATCATTTTTATCTCTATTTTTAAACTGAATTCTGAAAATATTAATAAGGTGTACCCCGGAAAATTTTCTATTTGCGCATGTCGTTATAAAAAGTTACATTAGTATATAAAATTTTCAAGGTTTTCGCTTTGTTTCAATTATTACTTCTTGACTGAAAATTTCGCAGACATTAAATATCTGTTCTTCTGTGCGTATAAGAAGAAAAAGCGCGAATCATTCTGTAGCATATATTGAATTTGTTGACATTATACTTTAAAGTGCGTTCTGCAATTTATAATAAGTCCTTCAAACGTTAAATTTGAGATTTGAGAAAACAAAACACTGGTAAAGAATAGCAGGGATTTTTCTATGGTTTTCACTCATACCAGACTAAATATAAATAAATAAATCAATGTTAATGGTCATGTAAATTAAATTAAATTTCCCTTCTTCTTTAACTAGCCTATGAGTATTTAGATTTATTTTTATGAATGTAAATATTCTTAAAAACCTTTACAAAATTTGTGAAAGTTATCGTAAGGTATCTATGAACCATAATAATAATTTTTGACTGCTGTATAGAAAATAACATATTTAATATGATGATCTGCTAGTCAGAATTAGGATTTAAAAAAAATATGTTAAAAATATTAGTTATTTTCTACAGGATATATTTTATTTTTGCCACAGGCATTAGACATGACTGATTGGTTTCAATGAATATCTATAATTTCGTAGACAAATAAAATATTTTGTAAAAGTTTTACATCATGTAAGTTTCCTTCAGTCGTTATTATTAAACTATTTTAACACAACAAAGTATTCAAAGAGAACATTTTTCCTCTAAAATTTCCTCTAACGTTAAAAACTTATATAGCGATTCTTCAAATTTATTTGAATAAAGCGATATACATATTATAAAATTCCATTCAAGAATAAATACATAATTCAAATAGAAATCTATGCCGAAATAAATATACCATTTTGCGGGATATATGTTATTCAAGATGCAAGAAATCATTAAATCCATTATACGCTATTGAAGCGAAAGAAATGTAATTTTGTTTGGTTACGTTGTATTCAACAACATCCTGAAAAGTTATCTGACTGCAGAAATCGTAAAATACTGAAACGATGCAGCAGAAGATTTAGAGCTATAACATATTATTAAACACTTTAGGAAGGATAAAGTTTCTACACACTGAAATTAATACCTAAAGAGCAGATGGTGTAATTGAAACAATTTGATTTAAATATATTACTATAAGTAATTTTACTTTTGCAAGATTTTGTTCATTTGATACGCGGAATACGGTGTCAGAGATAAATTTCTATATCGTTTTGGTCTCTCTTCTTTTGTCCGAATTGTAATAATTTTAATGAGGTGTAGCTGCAAACACAATATATACACATTAAACAACAGGCGAACCTAAATGCAAAGTAAATTCCAATGGATACTGCTCTTTACTGTGATATCTCCAAGTTAAAAAGTAATTTTAAATGTTTTTCTGTTAATACTCCTCAGTATTCACTCAAATCTCGCTTTTATCAAATGCCTCACAACATAAATAAATCTCAGAGGAATATCATTTGGCATAGCTATTCAAACGGCACTTTCATAAAGAATTTCGGGTCCAACTACAGCAGCAAAACTACACGAATTGACGTAAATGATATAAGATTAACATTCCAATACACAATTTTCTGTACAAAACTCAAATTTAAACTAATATCTGGATTCAGACAACAAAACAATTCGAACGAATTAAACCGTTAGAAACCTTCACTTTGACACAATTATGAAAACTATATGCGACACCTCCCAATTTCTTTTGTAGTAGTTGAAGGTGTTTTTCTTTTCATTTGATCTTGAATGCTTAACAAGTAGTTATTTTATTAAATTTCTCTAAATATAAAAATTATGTATACAGGAGCCGGTGCTGGATACGGAGCAGGTTATGGAGCTGGAGCAGGTGTTGGAGCTGGTTCAGGTGCAGGTGCAGGATCAGGAGCAGGTGCGGGATCTGGAAGTGGTGCCGGAGCAGGTTCAGGATCTGGTGCTGGAGCAGGTTCAGGTTCTGGTTCTGGAGCTAGTTCGGGATCTGGTGCTGGAGCTGGTTCGGGATCTGGTGCTGGAGCAGGTTCGGGATCTGGCGCTGGAGCAGGTTCAGGATCTGGTGCTGGAGCAGGTAGTGGTTCAGGAGCAGGTGCTGGATCTGGAGCTGGCTTAGGTTATGGTGCTGGTGCTGGTGCAGGTTTTGGTGCTGGTGCAGGTGCAGGCGCAGGAGCTGGAGCCGGTTATGGAGTTGGAATAGGATATGCATATGGAGGAGGATATGGACCTAGTTATGGTGCAGGTGCAGGAGCTGGATCTGGAGCAGGTAATTATTAATATTTAATCTAAAATCTCTCCCGTAATTTTCTATGTTAGAAAATGACGCATTCATTTTATACAAAATTTAAGAAAAGATAATTTTTAAATATTTTACAATATCTACTTTGACCAATCATTATCTAAGGACTGGTGTATAATAAAACTTTTTAAAGATTTTTTATATTTTTAAAATTTTCAGTTTTTGTCATTTCTAAACCTGGTCATTTTAGACAATTCATTATCTGTATTCTAAAAGAATTTTTACTTTTGAAGCAGAAGCAAGATCAGGATTTTGAAAATTCTTAATATTTTAGAAAAAGTTACAAGGAATAATTGTACTTCAGTTTTTACAATATTCTGCAAATTAGGTATATTATTATAAATCATTTTATTTTAGAAAAATATTGTTCATTTGATCCACTGAATTTTAGGTCAGAGGTAAATTTCAAAATCATTTTTATCTCTATTTTTAAATTGAATTCTGAAAATTTTAATAAGGTGTACCCCGGAAAATTTTCTATTTGCGCATGTCGTTATAAAAAGTTACATTAGTATATAAAATTTTCAAGGTTTTCGCTTTGTTTCAATTATTACTTCTTGACTGAAATTTCGCAGACATTAAATATCTGTTCTTCTCCGCGTATAAGAAGAAAAAGCGCGAATCATTCTGTAGCATATATTGAATTTGTTGACGTTAAAGTGCGTTCTGCAATTTATAATAAGTCCTTCAAACGTTAAAATTTAGATTTGAGAAAACAAAACACTGGTAAAGAATAGCAGGGATTTTTCTATGGTTTTCACTCATACCAGACTAAATTTAAATAAATAAATCAATGTTAATGGACATGTAAATTAAATTAAATTTCCCTTCTTTAACAAGCCTATGAGTATTTAGATTTATTTTTATGAATGTAAATATTCTTAAACACGTTTACAAAATTTGTGAATGTTATTGTAAGGTATCTATGAACCATAATAATAATTTTTGACTGCTGTATAGAAAATAACATATTTAATATGATGATCTGCTAGTCAGAATTAGGATTTAAAAAAAATGTTAAAAATAATAGTTATTTTCTACAGGATATATTTTATTTTTGCCATAGGCATTAGACATGACTGATTGGTTTCAATGAATATCTATAATTTCGTTGACAAATAAAATATTTTGTAAAAGTTTTACAGCATGCAAGTTTCTTTCAGTCGTTAATATTAAACTATTTTAACTCAACAAAGAATTCAAAGAGAACATTTTTCCTCTAAAAATTCCTTAATGTTAAAAACTTATATAGCGATTCTTCAAATTTATTTGAATAAAGCAATATACATATTATAAAATTCCATTCAAAAATAAATACATAATTCAAATAGAAATCTATGCCGAAATAAATATACCATTTTGTGGGATATATGTTATTCTAGTTGCAAGAAATCATTAAATTCATTATACGCTACTGATGCGAAAGAAATGTAATTTTGTTTGGTTACGTTGTTTTCAACAACATCCTGAAAAGTTATCTGACTGCAGAAATCGTAAAATACTGAAACGATGCAGCAGAAGATTTAGAGCTATAACATATTATTAAACACTTTAGGAAGGATAAAGTTTCTACACACTGAAATTAATACCTAAAGAGCAGATGGTGTAATTGAAACAATTTGATTTAAATATATTACTATAAGTAATTTTACTTTTGCAAGATTTTGTTCATTTGATACGCGGAATACGGTGTCAGAGATAAATTTCTATATCGTTTTGGTCTCTCTTCTTTTGTCCGAATTGTAATAATTTTAATGAGGTGTAGCTGCAAACACAATATATACACATTAAACAACAGGCGAACCTAAATGCAAAGTAAATTCCAATGGATACTGCTCTTTACTGTGATATCTCCAAGTTAAAAAGTAATTTTAAATGTTTTTCTGTTAATACTCCTCAGTAATTCACTCAAATCTCGCTTTTATCACATGCCTCACAACATAAATCTCAGAGGAATATCAGTTGGCATAGCTATTCAAACGGCACTTTCATAAAGAATTTCGGGTCCAACTACAGCAGCATAACTACACGAATTGACGTAAATGATATAAGATTAACATTCCAATACACAATTTTCTGTACAAAACTCAAATTTAAACTAATATCTGGATTCAGACAACAAAACAATTCGAACGAATTAAACCGTTAGAAACCTTCACTTTGACACAATTATGAAAACTATATGCGACACCTCCCAATTTCTTTTGTAGTAGTTGAAGGTGTTTTTCTTTTCATTTGATCTTGAATGCTTAACAAGTAGTTATTTTATTAAATTTCTCTAAATATAAAAATTATGTATACAGGAGCCGGTGCTGGATACGGAGCAGGTTATGGAGCTGGAGCAGGTGTTGGAGCTGGTTCAGGTGCAGGTGCAGGATCAGGAGCAGGTGCGGGATCTGGAAGTGGTGCCGGAGCAGGTTCAGGATCTGGTGCTGGAGCAGGTTCAGGTTCTGGTTCTGGAGCTGGTTCGGGATCTGGTTCTGGAGCTGGTTCGGGATCTGGTGCTGGAGCAGGTTCGGGATCTGGCGCTGGAGCAGGTAGTGGTTCAGGAGCAGGTGCTGAATCTGGAGCTGGCTTAGGTTATGGTGCTGGTGCTGGTGCAGGTTATGGTGCTGGTGCAGGTGCAGGCGCAGGAGCTGGAGCCGGTTATGGAGTTGGAATAGGATATGCATATGGAGGAGGCTATGGACCTAGTTATGGTGCAGGTGCAGGAGCTGGATCTGGAGCAGGTAATTATTAATATTTAATCTAAAATCTCTCCCGTAATTTTCTATGTTAGAAAATGACACATTCATTTTATACAAAATTTAAGAAAAGATAATTTTTAAATATTTTACAATATCTACTTTGACCAATCATTATATAACGACTGGTCTATAATAAAACTTTTTAAAGGTTTTTTATATTTTTAAAATTTTCAGTTTTTGTCATTTCTAAACCTGGTCATTTTAGACAATTCATTATCTGTATTCTAAAAGAATTTTTACTTTTGAAACAGAAGCAAGATCAGGATTTTGAAAATTCCTAATATTTTAGAAAAAGTTACAAGGAATAATTGTACTTCAGTTTTTACAATATTCTGCAAATTAGGTATATTATTATAAATCATTTTATTTTAGAAAAATATTGTTCATTTGATCCACTGAATTTTAGGTCAGAGGTAAATTTCAAAATCATTTTTATCTCTATTTTTAAACTGAATTCTGAAAATTTTAATAAGGTGTACCCCGGAAAATTTTCTATTTGCGCATGTCGTTATAAAAAGTTACATTAGTATATAAAATTTTCAAGGTTTTCGCTTTGTTTCAATTATTACTTCTTGACTGAAAATTTCGCAGACATTAAATATCTGTTCTTCTCCGCGTATAAGAAGAAAAAGCGCGAATCATTCTGTAGCATATATTGAATTTGTTGACGTTAAAGTGCGTTCTGCAATTTATAATAAGTCCTTCAAACGTTAAAATTTAGATTTGAGAAAACAAAACACTGGTAAAGAATAGCAGGGATTTTTCTATGGTTTTCACTCATACCAGACTAAATTTAAATAAATAAATCAATGTTAATGGACATGTAAATTAAATTAAATTTCCCTTCTTTAACAAGCCTATGAGTATTTAGATTTATTTTTATGAATGTAAATATTCTTAAACACGTTTACAAAATTTGTGAAAGTTATCGTAAGGTATCTATGAACCATAATAATAATTTTTGACTGCTGTATAGAAAATAACATATTTAATATGATGATCTGCTAGTCAGAATTAGGATTTTAAAAAAAATGTTAAAAATAATAGTTATTTTCTACAGGATATATTTTATTTTTGCCATAGGCATTAGACATGACTGATTGGTTTCAATGAATATCTATAATTTCGTCGACAAATGAAATATTTTGTAAAAGTTTTACAGCATGCAAGTTTCTTTCAGTCGTTAATATTAAACTATTTTAACTCAACAAAGGATTCAAAGAGAACATTTTTCTCTAAAATTTCCTCTAATGTTAAAAACTTATATAGCGATTCTTCAAATTTATTTGAATAAAGCAATATACATATTATAAAATTCCATTCAAAAATAAATACATAATTCAAATAGAAATCTATGCCGAAATAAATATGCCATTTTGTGGGATATATGTTATTCAAGTTGCAAGAAATCATTAAATTCATTATACGCTACTGATGCGAAAGAAATGTAATTTTGTTTGGTTACGTTGTATTCAACAACATCCTGAAAAGTTATCTGACTGCAGAAATCGTAAAATACTGAAACGATGCAGCAGAAGATTTAGAGCTATAACATATTATTAAACACTTTAGGAAGGATAAAGTTTCTACACACTGAAATTAATACCTAAAGAGCAGATGGTGTAATTGAAACAATTTGATTTAAATATATTACTATAAGTAATTTTACTTTTGCAAGATTTTGTTCATTTGATACGCGGAATACGGTGTCAGAGATAAATTTCTATATCGTTTTGGTCTCTCTTCTTTTGTCCGAATTGTAATAATTTTAATGAGGTGTAGCTGCAAACACAATATATACACATTAAACAACAGGCGAACCTAAATGCAAAGTAAATTCCAATGGATACTGCTCTTTACTGTGATATCTCCAAGTTAAAAAGTAATTTTAAATGTTTTTCTGTTAATACTCCTCAGTAATTCACTCAAATCTCGCTTTTATCACATGCCTCACAACATAAATAAATCTCAGAGGAATATCAGTTGGCATAGCTATTCAAACGGCACTTTCATAAAGAATTTCGGGTCCAACTACAGCAGCATAACTACACGAATTGACGTAAATGATATAAGATTAACATTCCAATACCCAATTTTCTGTACAAAACTCAAATTTAAACTAATATCTGGATTCAGACAACAAAACAATTCGAACGAATTAAACTGTTAGAAACCTTCACTTTGACACAATTATGAAAACTATATGCGACACCTCCCAATTTCTTTTGTAGTAGTTGAAGGTGTTTTTCTTTTCATTTGATCTTGAATGCTTAACAAGTAGTTATATTATTAAATTTCTCTAAATATAAAAATTATGTATACAGGAGCCGGTGCTGGATACGGAGCAGGTTATGGAGCTGGAGCAGGTGTTGGAGCTGGTTCAGGTGCAGGTGCAGGATCAGGAGCAGGTGCGGGATCTGGAAGTGGTGCCGGAGCAGGTTCAGGATCTGGTGCTGGAGCAGGTTCAGGTTCTGGTTCTGGAGCTGGTTCGGGATCTGGTTCTGGAGCTGGTTCGGGATCTGGTGCTGGAGCAGGTTCGGGATCTGGTGCTGGAGCAGGTTCGGGATCTGGTGCTGGAGCAGGTTCGGGATCTGGCGCTGGAGCAGGTTCAGGATCTGGTGCTGGAGCAGGTAGTGGTTCAGGAGCAGGTGCTGGATCTGGAGCTGGCTTAGGTTATGGTGCTGGTGCTGGTGCAGGTTATGGTGCTGGTGCAGGTGCAGGCGCAGGAGCTGGAGCCGGTTATGGAGTTGGAATAGGATATGCATATGGAGGAGGCTATGGACCTAGTTATGGTGCAGGTGCAGGAGCTGGATCTGGAGCAGGTAATTATTAATATTTAATCTAAAATCTCTCCCGTAATTTTCTATGTTAGAAAATGACACATTCATTTTATACAAAATTTAAGAAAAGATAATTTTTAAATATTTTACAATATCTACTTTGACCAATCATTATATAACGACTGGTCTATAATAAAACTTTTTAAAGGTTTTTTATATTTTTAAAATTTTCAGTTTTTGTCATTTCTAAACATGGTCATTTTAGACAATTCATTATCTGTATTCTAAAAGAGTTTTTACTTTTGAAACAGAAGCAAGATCAGGATTTTGAAAATTCTTAATATTTTAGAAAAAGTTACAAGGAATAATTGTACTTCAGTTTTTACAATATTCTGCAAATTAGGTATATTATTATAAATCATTTTATTTTTGAAAAATATTGTTTATTTGATCCACTAAATTTTAGGTCAGAGATAAATTTCAAAATCGTTTTTATCTCTATTTTTAAACTGAATTCTGAAAATTTTAATAAGGTGTACCCCGGAAAATTTTCTATTTGCGCATGTCGTAATAAAAAATTACATTAGTATATAAAATTTTCAAGGTTTTCGCTTTGTTTCAATTATTACTTCTTGACTGAAAATTTCGCAGACATTAAATATCTGTTCTTCTCCGCGTATAAGAAGAAAAAGCGCGAATCATTCTGTAGCATATATTGAATTTGTTGACGTTAAAGTGCATTCTGCAATTTATAATAAGTCCTTCAAACGTTAAAATTTAGATTTGAGAAAACAAAACACTGGTAAAGATTAGCAGGGATTTTTCTATGGTTTTCACTCATACCAGACTAAATTTAAATAAATAAATCAATGTTAATGGACATGTAAATCAAATTAAATTTCCCTTCTTTAACAAGCCTATGAGTATTTAGATTTATTTTTATGAATGTAAATATTCTTAAACACGTTTACAAAATTTGTGAAAGTTATCGTAAGGTATCTATGAACCATAATAATAATTTTTGACTGCTGTATAGAAAATAACATATTTAATATGATGATCTGCTAGTCAGAATTAGGATTTTAAAAAAAATGTTAAATATAATAGTTATTTTCTACAGGATATATTTTATTTTTGCCATAGGCATTAGACATGACTGATTGGTAACAATGAATATCTATAATTTCGTCGACAAATAAAATATTTTGTAAAAGTTTTACAGCATGCAAGTTTCTTTCAGTCGTTAATATTAAACTATTTTAACTCAACAAAGGATTCAAGGAGAACATTTTTCTCTAAAATTTCCTCTAATGTTAAAAACTTATATAGCGATTCTTCAAATTTATTTGAATAAAGCAATATACATATTATAAAATTCCATTCAAAAATAAATACATAATTCAAATAGAAATCTATGCCGAAATAAATATACCATTTTGTGGGATATATGTTATTCAAGTTGCAAGAAATCATTAAATTCATTATACGCTACTGATGCGAAAGAAATGTAATTTTGTTTGGTTACGTTGTTTTCAACAACATCCTGAAAAGTTATCTGACTGCAGAAATCGTAAAATACTGAAACGATGCAGCAGAAGATTTAGAGCTATTACATATTATTAAACACTTTAGGAAGGATAAAGTTTCTACACACTGAAATTAATACCTAAAGAGCAGATGGTGTAATTGAAACAATTTAATTTAAATATATTACTATAAGAAATTTTACTTTTGCAAGATTTTGTTCATTTGATACGCGGAATACGGTGTCAGAGATAAATTTCGATATCGTGTTGGTCTCTCTTATTTGTCCGAATTGTAATAATTTTAATGAGGTGTAGCTGCAAACACAATATATACACATTAAACAACAGGCGAACCTAAATGCAAAGTAAATTCCAGTGGATACTGCTCTTTACTGTGATATCTCCAAGTTAAAAAGTAATTTTAAATGTTTTTCTGTTAATACTCCTCAGTAATTCACTCAAATCTCGCTTTTATCACATGCCTCACAACATAAATAAATCTCAGAGGAATATCAGTTGGCATAGCTATTCAAACGGCACTTTCATAAAGAATTTCGGGTCCAACTACAGCAGCAAAACTACACGAATTGACGTAAATGATATAAAATTAACATTCCAATACACAATTTTCTGTACAAAACTCAAATTTAAACTAATATCTGGATTCAGACAACAAAACAATTCGAACGAATTAAACCGTTAGAAACCTTCACTTTGACACAATTATGAAAACTATATGCGACACCTCCCAATTTCTTTTGTAGTAGTTGAAGGTGTTTTTCTTTTCATTTGATCTTGAATGCTTAACAAGTAGTTATTTTATTAAATTTCTCTAAATATAAAAATTATGTATACAGGAGCCGGTGCTGGATACGGAGCAGGTTTTGGAGCTGGAGCAGGTGTTGGAGCTGGTTCAGGTGCAGGTGCAGGATCAGGAGCAGGTGCGGGATCTGGAAGTGGTGCCGGAGCAGGTTCAGGATCTGGTGCTGGAGCAGGTTCAGGTTCTGGTTCTGGAGCTGGTTCGGGATCTGGTTCTGGAGCTGGTTCGGGATCTGGTGCTGGAGCAGGTTCGGGATCTGGCGCTGGAGCTGGTTCAGGATCTGGTGCTGGAGCAGGTAGTGGTTCAGGAGCAGGTGCTGGATCTGGAGCTGGCTTAGGTTATGGTGCTGGTGCTGGTGCAGGTTATGGTGCTGGTGCAGGTGCAGGCGCAGGAGCTGGAGCCGGTTATGGAGTTGGAATAGGATATGCATATGGAGGAGGCTATGGACCTAGTTATGGTGCAGGTGCAGGAGCTGGATCTGGAGCAGGTAATTATTAATATTTAATCTAAAATCTCTCCCGTAATTTTCTATGTTAGAAAATGACACATTCATTTTATACAAAATTTAAGAAAAGATAATTTTTAAATATTTTACAATATCTACTTTGACCAATCATTATATAACGACTGGTCTATAATAAAACTTTTTAAAGGTTTTTTATATTTTTAAAATTTTCAGTTTTTGTCATTTCTAAACATGGTCATTTTAGACAATTCATTATCTGTATTCTAAAAGAGTTTTTACTTTTGAAACAGAAGCAAGATCAGGATTTTGAAAATTCTTAATATTTTAGAAAAAGTTACAAGGAATAATTGTACTTCAGTTTTTACAATATTCTGCAAATTAGGTATATTATTATAAATCATTTTATTTTTGAAAAATATTGTTTATTTGATCCACTAAATTTTAGGTCAGAGATAAATTTCAAAATCGTTTTTATCTCTATTTTTAAACTGAATTCTGAAAATTTTAATAAGGTGTACCCCGGAAAATTTTCTATTTGCGCATGTCGTAATAAAAAATTACATTAGTATATAAAATTTTCAAGGTTTTCGCTTTGTTTCAATTATTACTTCTTGACTGAAAATTTCGCAGACATTAAATATCTGTTCTTCTCCGCGTATAAGAAGAAAAAGCGCGAATCATTCTGTAGCATATATTGAATTTGTTGACGTTAAAGTGCATTCTGCAATTTATAATAAGTCCTTCAAACGTTAAAATTTAGATTTGAGAAAACAAAACACTGGTAAAGATTAGCAGGGATTTTTCTATGGTTTTCACTCATACCAGACTAAATTTAAATAAATAAATCAATGTTAATGGACATGTAAATCAAATTAAATTTCCCTTCTTTAACAAGCCTATGAGTATTTAGATTTATTTTTATGAATGTAAATATTCTTAAACACGTTTACAAAATTTGTGAAAGTTATCGTAAGGTATCTATGAACCATAATAATAATTTTTGACTGCTGTATAGAAAATAACATATTTAATATGATGATCTGCTAGTCAGAATTAGGATTTTAAAAAAAATGTTAAATATAATAGTTATTTTCTACAGGATATATTTTATTTTTGCCATAGGCATTAGACATGACTGATTGGTTACAATGAATATCTATAATTTCGTCGACAAATAAAATATTTTGTAAAAGTTTTACAGCATGCAAGTTTCTTTCAGTCGTTAATATTAAACTATTTTAACTCAACAAAGGATTCAAGGAGAACATTTTTCTCTAAAATTTCCTCTAATGTTAAAAACTTATATAGCGATTCTTCAAATTTATTTGAATAAAGCAATATACATATTATAAAATTCCATTCAAAAATAAATACATAATTCAAATAGAAATCTATGCCGAAATAAATATACCATTTTGTGGGATATATGTTATTCAAGTTGCAAGAAATCATTAAATTCATTATACGCTACTGATGCGAAAGAAATGTAATTTTGTTTGGTTACGTTGTTTTCAACAACATCCTGAAAAGTTATCTGACTGCAGAAATCGTAAAATACTGAAACGATGCAGCAGAAGATTTAGAGCTATTACATATTATTAAACACTTTAGGAAGGATAAAGTTTCTACACACTGAAATTAATACCTAAAGAGCAGATGGTGTAATTGAAACAATTTGATTTAAATATATTACTATAAGAAATTTTACTTTTGCAAGATTTTGTTCATTTGATACGCGGAATACGGTGTCAGAGATAAATTTCGATATCGTGTTGGTCTCTCTTATTTGTCCGAATTGTAATAATTTTAATGAGGTGTAGCTGCAAACACAATATATACACATTAAACAACAGGCGAACCTAAATGCAAAGTAAATTCCAGTGGATACTGCTCTTTACTGTGATATCTCCAAGTTAAAAAGTAATTTTAAATGTTTTTCTGTTAATACTCCTCAGTAATTCACTCAAATCTCGCTTTTATCACATGCCTCAAAACATAAATAAATCTCAGAGGAATATCAGTTGGCATAGCTATTCAAACGGCACTTTCATAAAGAATTTCGGGTCCAACTACAGCAGCAAAACTACACGAATTGACGTAAATGATATAAAATTAACATTCCAATACACAATTTTCTGTACAAAACTCAAATTTAAACTAATATCTGGATTCAGACAACAAAACAATTCGAACGAATTAAACCGTTAGAAACCTTCACTTTGACACAATTATGAAAACTATATGCGACACCTCCCAATTTCTTTTGTAGTAGTTGAAGGTGTTTTTCTTTTCATTTGATCTTGAATGCTTAACAAGTAGTTATTTTATTAAATTTCTCTAAATATAAAAATTATGTATACAGGAGCCGGTGCTGGATACGGAGCAGGTTTTGGAGCTGGAGCAGGTGTTGGAGCTGGTTCAGGTGCATTTGCAGGATCAGGAGCAGGTGCGGGATCTGGAAGTGGTGCCGGAGCAGGTTCAGGATCTGGTGCTGGAGCAGGTTCAGGTTCTGGTTCTGGAGCTGGTTCGGGATCTGGTTCTGGAGCTGGTTCGGGATCTGGTGCTGGAGCAGGTTCGGGATCTGGCGCTGGAGCTGGTTCAGGATCTGGTGCTGGAGCAGGTAGTGGTTCAGGAGCAGGTGCTGGATCTGGAGCTGGCTTAGGTTATGGTGCTGGTGCTGGTGCAGGTTATGGTGCTGGTGCAGGTGCAGGCGCAGGAGCTGGAGCCGGTTATGGAGTTGGAATAGGATATGCATATGGAGGAGGCTATGGACCTAGTTATGGTGCAGGTGCAGGAGCTGGATCTGGAGCAGGTAATTATTAATATTTAATCTAAAATCTCTCCCGTAATTTTCTATGTTAGAAAATGACACATTCATTTTATACAAAATTTAAGAAAAGATAATTTTTAAATATTTTACAATATCTACTTTGACCAATCATTATATAACGACTGGTCTATAATAAAACTTTTTAAAGGTTTTTTATATTTTTAAAATTTTCAGTTTTTGTCATTTCTAAACATGGTCATTTTAGACAATTCATTATCTGTATTCTAAAAGAGTTTTTACTTTTGAAACAGAAGCAAGATCAGGATTTTGAAAATTCTTAATATTTTAGAAAAAGTTACAAGGAATAATTGTACTTCAGTTTTTACAATATTCTGCAAATTAGGTATATTATTATAAATCATTTTATTTTTGAAAAATATTGTTTATTTGATCCACTAAATTTTAGGTCAGAGATAAATTTCAAAATCGTTTTTATCTCTATTTTTAAACTGAATTCTGAAAATTTTAATAAGGTGTACCCCGGAAAATTTTCTATTTGCGCATGTCGTTATAAAAAATTACATTAGTATATAAAATTTTCAAGGTTTTCGCTTTGTTTCAATTATTACTTCTTGATTGAAAATTTCGCAGACATTAAATATCTGTTCTTCTCCGCGTATAAGAAGAAAAAGCGCGAATCATTCTGTAGCATATATTGAATTTGTTGACGTTAAAGTGCATTCTGCAATTTATAATAAGTCCTTCAAACGTTAAAATTTAGATTTGAGAAAACAAAACACTGGTAAAGATTAGCAGGGATTTTTCTATGGTTTTCACTCATACCAGACTAAATTTAAATAAATAAATCAATGTTAATGGACATGTAAATCAAATTAAATTTCCCTTCTTTAACAAGCCTATGAGTATTTAGATTTATTTTTATGAATGTAAATATTCTTAAACACGTTTACAAAATTTGTGAAAGTTATCGTAAGGTATCTATGAACCATAATAATAATTTTTGACTGCTGTATAGAAAATAACATATTTAATATGATGATCTGCTAGTCAGAATTAGGATTTAAAAAAAAATGTTAAATATAATAGTTATTTTCTACAGGATATATTTTATTTTTGCCATAGGCATTAGACATGACTGATTGGTTACAATGAATATCTATAATTTCGTCGACAAATAAAATATTTTGTAAAAGTTTTACAGCATGCAAGTTTCTTTCAGTCGTTAATATTAAACTATTTTAACTCAACAAAGGATTCAAGGAGAACATTTTTCTCTAAAATTTCCTCCAATGTTAAAAACTTATATAGCGATTCTTCAAATTTATTTGAATAAAGCAATATACATATTATAAAATTCCATTCAAAAATAAATACATAATTCAAATAGAAATCTATGCCAAAATAAATATACCATTTTGTGGGATATATGTTATTCAAGTTGCAAGAAATCATTAAATTCATTATACGCTACTGATGCGAAAGAAATGTAATTTTGTTTGGTTACGTTGTTTTCAACAACATCCTGAAAAGTTATCTGACTGCAGAAATCGTAAAATACTGAAACGATGCAGCAGAAGATTTAGAGCTATTACATATTATTAAACACTTTAGGAAGGATAAAGTTTCTACACACTGAAATTAATACCTAAAGAGCAGATGGTGTAATTGAAACAATTTGATTTAAATATATTACTATAAGTAATTTTACTTTTGCAAGATTTTGTTCATTTGATACGCGGAATACGGTGTCAGAGATAAATTTCTATATCGTTTTGGTCTCTCTTCTTTTGTCCGAATTGTAATAATTTTAATGAGGTGTAGCTGCAAACACAATATATACACATTTAACAACAGGCGAACCTAAATGCAAAGTAAATTCCAATGGATACTGCTCTTTACAGTGATATCTCCAAGTTAAAAAGTAATTTTAACTGTTTTTCTGTTAATACTCCTCAGTAATTCACTCAAATCTCGCTTTTATCACATGCCTCGCAACATAAATAAATCCCAGAGGAATATCAGTTGGCATAGCTATTCAAACGGCACTTTCATAATGAATTTCGGGTCCAACTACAGCAGCAAAACTACACGAATTGACGTAAATGATATAAGATTAACATTCCAATACACAATTTTCTGTACAAAACTCAAATTTAAACTAATATCTGAATTCAGACAACAAAACAATTCGAACGAATTAAACCGTTAGAAACCTTCACTTTGACACAATTATGAAAACTATATGCGACACCTCCCAATTTCTTTTGTAGTAGTTGAAGGTGTTTTTCTTTTCATTTGATCTTGAATGCTTAACAAGTAGTTATTTTATTAAATTTCTCTAAATATAAAAATTATGTATACAGGAGCCGGTGCTGGATACGGAGCAGGTTATGGAGCTGGAGCAGGTGTTGGAGCTGGTTCAGGTGCAGGTGCAGGATCAGGTGCAGGTGCGGGATCTGGAAGTGGTGCCGGAGCAGGTTCAGGATCTGGTGCTGGAGCCGGTTCAGGTTCTGGTTCTGGAGCTGGTTCGGGATCTGGTTCTGGAGCTGGTTCGGGATCTGGTGCTGGAGCAGGTTCGGGATCTGGTGCTGGAGCAGGTTCGGGATCTGGCGCTGGAGCAGGTTCAGGATCTGGTGCTGGAGCAGGTAGTGGTTCAGGAGCAGGTGCTGGATCCGGAGCTGGCTTAGGTTATGGTGCTGGTGCTGGTGCAGGTTATGGTGCTGGTGCAGGTGCAGGCGCAGGAGCTGAAACCGGTTATGGAGTTGGAATAGGATATGCATATGGAGGAGGCTATGGACCTAGTTATGGTGCAGGTGCAGGAGCTGGATCTGGAGCAAGTAATTATTAATATTTAATCTAAAATCTCTCCCGTAATTTTCTATGTTAGAAAATGACACATTCATTTTATACAAAATTTAAGAAAAGATAATTTTTAAATATTTTACAATATCTACTTTGACCAATCATTATATAACGACTGGTCTATAATAAAACTTTTTAAAGGTTTTTTATATTTTTAAAATTTTCAGTTTTTGTCATTTCTAAACCTGGTCATTTTAGACAATTCATTATCTGTATTCTAAAAGAATTTTTACTTTTGAAACAGAAGCAAGATCAGGATTTTGAAAATTCTTAATATTTTAGAAAAAGTTACAAGGAACAATTGTACTTCAGTTTTTACAATATTCTGCAAATTAGGTATATTATTATAAATCATTTTATTTTAGAAAAATATTGTTTATTTGATCCACTAAATTTTAGGTCAGAGATAAATTTCAAAGTCGTTTTTATCTCTATTTTTAAACTGAATTCTGAAAATTTTAATAAGGTGTACCCCGGAAAATTTTCTATTTGCGCATGTCGTTATAAAAAATTACATTAGTATATAAAATTTTCAAGGTTTTCGCTTTGTTTCAATTATTACTTCTTGACTGAAAATTTCGCAGACATTAAATATCTGTTCTTCTCCGCGTATAAGAAGAAAAAGCGCGAATCATTCTGTAGCATATATTGAATTTGTTGACGTTAAAGTGCATTCTGCAATTTATAATAAGTCCTTCAAACGTAAAAATTTAGATTTGAGAAAACAAAACACTGGTAAAGAATAGCAGGGATTTTTCTATGGTTTTCACTCATACCAGACTAAATTTAAATAAATAAATGAATGTTAATGGACATGTAAATCAAATTAAATTTCCCTTCTTTAACAAGCCTATGAGTATTTAGATTTATTTTTATGAATGTAAATATTCTTAAACACGTTTACAAAATTTGTGAAAGTTATCGTAAGGTATCTATGAACCATAATAATAATTTTTGACTGCTGTATAGAAAATAACATATTTAATATGATGATCTGCTAGTCAGAATTAGGATTTTAAAAAAAATGTTAAAAATAATAGTTATTTTCTACAGGATATATTTTATTTTTGCCATAGGCATTAGACATGACTGATTGGTTACAATGAATATCTATAATTTCGTCGACAAATAAAATATTTTGTAAAAGTTTTACAGCATGCAAGTTTCTTTCAGTCGTTAATATTAAACTATTTTAACTCAACAAAGGATTCAAAGAGAACATTTTTCTCTAAAATTTCCTCTAATGTTAAAAACTTATATAGCGATTCTTCAAATTTATTTGAATAAAGCAATATACATATTATAAAATTCCATTCAAAAATAAATACATAATTCAAATAGAAATCTATGCCGAAATAAATGTACCATTTTGTGGGATATATGTTATTCAAGTTGCAAGAAATCATTAAATTCATTATACGCTACTGATGCGAAAGAAATGTAATTTTGTTTGGTTACGTTGTTTTCAACAACATCCTGAAAAGTTATCTGACTGCAGAAATCGTAAAATACTGAAACGATGCAGCATAAGATTTAGAGCTATAACATATTATTAAACACTTTAGGAAGGATAAAGTTTCTACACACTGAAATTAATACCTAAAGAGCTGATGGTGTAATTGAAACAATTTGATTTAAATATATTACTATAATTAATTTTACTTTTGCAAGATTTTGTTCATTTGATACGCGGAATACGGTGTCAGAGATAAATTTCTATATCGTTTTGGTCTCTCTTCTTTTGTCCGAATTGTAATAATTTTAATGAGGTGTAGCTGCAAACACAATATATACACATTAATCAACAGGCGAACCTAAATGCAAAGTAAATTCCAATGGATACTGCTCTTTACTGTGATATCTCCAAGTTAAAAAGTAATTTTAAATGTTTTTCTGTTAATACTCCTCAGTAATTCACTCAAATCTCGCTTTTATCACATGCCTCACAACATAAATAAATCTCAGAGGAATATCAGTTGGCATAGCTATTCAAACGGCACTTTCATAAAGAATTTCGGGTCCAACTACAGCAGCAAAACTACACGAATTGACGTAAATGATATAAGATTAACATTCCAATACACAATTTTCTGTACAAAACTCAAATTTAAACTAATATCTGGATTCAGACAACAAAACAATTCGAACGTATTAAACCGTTAGAAACCTTCACTTTGACACAATGAAAACTATATGCGACACCTCCCTATTTCTTTTGTAGTAGTTGAAGGTGTTTTTCTTTTCATTTGATCTTGAATGCTTAACAAGTAGTTATTTTATTAAATTTCTCTAAATATAAAAATTATGTATACAGGAGCCGGTGCTGGATACGGAGCAGGTTATGGAGCTGGAGCAGGTGTTGGAGCTGGTTCAGGTGCAGGTGCAGGATCAGGAGCAGGTGCGGGATCTGGAAGTGGTGCCGGAGCAGGTTCAGGATCTGGTGCTGGAGCAGGTTCAGGTTCTGGTTCTGGAGCTGGTTCGGGATCTGGTTCTGGAGCTGGTTCGGGATCTGGTGCTGGATCAGGTTCGGGATCTGGCGCTGGAGCAGGTTCAGGAACTGGTGCTGGAGCAGGTAGTGGTTCAGGAGCAGGTGCTGGATCTGGAGCTGGCTTAGGTTATGGTGCTGGTGCTGGTGCAGGTTATGGTGCTGGTGCAGGTGCAGGCGCAGGAGCTGGAGCCGGTTATGGAGTTGGAATAGGATATGCATATGGAGGAGGCTATGGACCTAGTTATGGTGCAGGTGCAGGAGCTGGATCTGGAGCAGGTAATTATTAATATTTAATCTAAAATCTCTCCCGTAATTTTCTATGTTAGAAAATGACACATTCATTTTATACAAAATTTAAGAAAAGATAATTTTTAAATATTTTACAATATCTACTTTGACCAATCATTATATAACGACTGGTCTATAATAAAACTTTTTAAAGGTTTTTTATATTTTTAAAATTTTCAGTTTTTGTCATTTCTAAACCTGGTCATTTTAGACAATTCATTAACTGTATTCTAAAAGAATTTTTACTTTTGAAACAGAAGCAAGATCAGGATTTTGAAAATTCTTAGTATTTTAGAAAAAGTTACAAGGAATAATTGTACTTCAGTTTTTACAATATTCTGCAAATTAGGTATATTATTATAAATCATTTTATTTTAGAAAAATATTGTTTATTTGATCCACTGAATTTTAGGTCAGAGATAAATTTCAAAATCATTTTTATCTCTATTTTTAAACTGAATTCTGAAAATTTTAATAAGGTGTACCCCGGAAAATTTTCTATTTGCGCATGTCATTATAAAAAGTTTCATTAGTATATAAAATTTTCAAGGTTTTCGCTTTGTTTCAATTATTACTTCTTGACTGAAAATTTCGCAGACATTAAATATCTGTTCTTCTCCGCGTATAAGAAGAAAAAGCGCGAATCATTCTGTAGCATATATTGAATTTGTTGACGTTAAAGTGCGTTCTGCAATTTATAATAAGTCCTTCAAACGTTAAAATTTAGATTTGAGAAAACAAAACACTGGTAAAGAATAGCAGGGATTTTTCTATGGTTTTCACTCATACCAGACTAAATTTAAATAAATAAATCAATGTTAATGGACATGTAAATTAAATTAAATTTCCCTTCTTTAACAAGCCTATGAGTATTTAGATTTATTTTTATGAATGTAAATATTCTTAAACACGTTTACAAAATTTGTGAAAGTTATCGTAAGGTATCTATGAACCATAATAATAATTTTTGACTGCTGTATAGAAAATAACATATTTAATATGATGATCTGCTAGTCAGAATTAGGATTTTAAAAAAAATGTTAAAAATAATAGTTATTTTCTACAGGATATATTTTATTTTTGCCATAGGCATTAGACATGACTGATTGGTTTCAATGAATATCTATAATTTCGTCGACAAATAAAATATTTTGTAAAAGTTTTACAGCATGCAAGTTTCTTTCAGTCGTTAATATTAAACTATTTTAACTCAACAAAGGATTCAAAGAGAACATTTTTCTCTAAAATTTCCTCTAATGTTAAAAACTTATATAGCGATTCTTCAAATTTATTTGAATAAAGCAATATACATATTATAAAATTCCATTCAAAAATAAATACATAATTCAAATAGAAATCTATGCCGAAATAAATATGCCATTTTGTGGGATATATGTTATTCAAGTTGCAAGAAATCATTAAATTCATTATACGCTACTGATGCGAAAGAAATGTAATTTTGTTTGGTTACGTTGTATTCAACAACATCCTGAAAAGATATCTGACTGCAGAAATCGTAAAATACTGAAACGATGCAGCAGAAGATTTAGAGCTATAACATATTATTAAACACTTTAAGAAGGATAAAGTTTCTACACACTGAAATTAATACCTAAATAGCAGATGGTGTAATTGAAACAATTTGATTTAAATATATTACTATAAGTAATTTTACTTTTGCAAGATTTTGTTCATTTGATACGCGGAATACGGTGTCAGAGATAAATTTCTATATCGTTTTGGTCTCTCTTCTTTTGTCCGAATTGTAATAATTTTAATGAGGTGTAGCTGCAAACACAATATATACACATTAAACAACAGGCGAACCTAAATGCAAAGTAAATTCCAATGGATACTGCTATTTACTGTGATATCTCCAAGTTAAAAAGTAATTTTAAATGTTTTTCTGTTAATACTCCTCAGTAATTCACTCAAATCTCGCTTTTATCACATGCCTCACAACATAAATAAATCTCAGAGGAATATCAGTTGGCATAGCTATTCAAACGGCACTTTCATAAAGAATTTCGGGTCCAACTACAGCAGCATAACTACACGAATTGACGTAAATGATATAAGATTAACATTCCAATACACAATTTTCTGTACAAAACTCAAATTTAAACTAATATCTGGATTCAGACAACAAAATAATTCGAACGAATTAAACCGTTAGAAACCTTCACTTTGACACAATTATGAAAACTATATGCGACACCTCCCAATTTCTTTTGTAGTAGTTGAAGGTGTTTTTCTTTTCATTTGATCTTGAATGCTTAACAAGTAGTTATTTTATTAAATTTCTCTAAATATAAAAATTATGTATACAGGAGCCGGTGCTGGATACGGAGCAGGTTATGGAGCTGGAGCAGGTGTTGGAGCTGGTTCAGGTGCAGGTGCAGGATCAGGAGCAGGTGCGGGATCTGGAAGTGGTGCCGGAGCAGGTTCAGGATCTGGTGCTGGAGCAGGTTCAGGTTCTGGTTCTGGAGCTGGTTCGGGATCTGGTTCTGGAGCTGGTTCGGGATCTGGTGCTGGAGCAGGTTCGGGATCTGGTGCTGGAGCAGGTTCGGGATCTGGCGCTGGAGCAGGTTCAGGATCTGGTGCTGGAGCAGGTAGTGGTTCAGGAGCAGGTGCTGGATCTGGAGCTGGCTTAGGTTATGGTGCTGGTGCTGGTGCAGGTTATGGTGCTGGTGCAGGTTATGGTGCTGGTGCAGGTGCAGGCGCAGGAGCTGGAGCCGGTTATGGAATAGGATATGCATATGGAGGAGGCTATGGACCTAGTTATGGTGCAGGTGCAGGAGCTGGATCTGGAGCAGGTAATTATTAATATTTAATCTAAAATCTCTCCCGTAATTTTCTAAGTTAGAAAATGACACATTCATTTTATACAAAATTTAAGAAAAGATAATTTTTAAATACTTTACAATATCTACTTTGACCAATCATTATATAACGACTGGTCTATAATAAAACTTTTTAAAGGTTTTTTATATTTATAAAATTTTCAGTTTTTGTCATTTCTAAACCTGGTCATTTTAGACAATTCATTATCTGTATTCTAAAAGAATTTTTACTTTTGAAACAGAAGCAAGATCAGGATTTTAAAAATTCTTAATATTTTAGAAAAAGTTACAAGGAATAATTGTACTTCAGTTTTTACAATATTCTGCAAATTAGGTATATTATTATAAATCATTTTATTTTAGAAAAATATTGTTTATTTGATCCACTGAATTTTAGGTCAGAGATAAATTTCAAAATCATTTTTATCTCTATTTTTAAACTGAATTCTGAAAATTTTAATAAGGTATACCCCGGAAAATTTTCTATTTGCGCATGTCGTTATAAAAAATTACATTAGTATATAAAATTTTCAAGGTTTTCGCTTTGTTTCAATTATTACTTCTTGACTGAAAATTTCGCAGACATTAAATATCTGTTCTTCTCCGCGTATAAGAAGAAAAAGCGCGAATCATTCCGTAGCATATATTGAATTTGTTGACGTTAAAGTGCGTTCTGCAATTTATAATAAGTCCTTCAAACGTTAAAATTTAGATTTGAGAAAACAAAACACTGGTAAAGAATAGCAGGGATTTTTCTATGGTTTTCATTCATACCAGACTAAATTTAAATAAATAAATCAATGTTAATGGAAATGTAAATTAAATTAAATTTCCCTTCTTTAACAAGCCTATGAGTATTTAGATTTATTTTTATGAATGTAAATATTCTTAAACACGTTTACAAAATTTGTGAAAGTTATCGTAAGGTATCTATGAACCATAATAATAAATTTTGACTGCTGTATAGAAAATAACATATTTAATATGATGATCTGCTAGTCAGAATTAGGATTTAAAAAAAATGTTAAAAATAATAGTTATTTTCTACAGGATATATTTTATTTTTGCCATAGGCATTAGACATGACTGATTGGTTTCAATGAATATCTATAATTTCGTCGACAAATAAAATATTTTGTAAAAGTTTTACAGCATGCAAGTTTCTTTCAGTCGTTAATATTAAACTATTTTAACTCAACAAAGGATTCAAAGAGAACATTTTTCTCTGAAATTTCCTCTAATGTTAAAAACTTATATAGCGATTCTTCAAATTTATTTGAATAAAGCAATATACATATTATAAAATTCCATTCAAAAATAAATACATAATTCAAATAGAAATCTATGCCGAAATAAATATGCCATTTTGTGGGATATATGTTATTCAAGTTGCAAGAAATCATTAAATTCATTATACGCTACTGATGCGAAAGAAATGTAATTTTGTTTGGTTACGTTGTATTCAACAACATCCTGAAAAGTTATCTGACTGCAGAAATCGTAAAATACTGAAACGATGCAGCAGAAGATTTAGAGCTATAACATATTATTAAACACTTTAGGAAGGATAAAGTTTCTACACACTGAAATTAATACCTAAATAGCAGATGGTGTAATTGAAACAATTTGATTTAAATATATTACTATAAGTAATTTTACTTTTGCAAGATTTTGTTCATTTGATACGCGGAATACGGTGTCAGAGATAAATTTCTATATCGTTTTGGTCTGTCTTCTTTTGTCCGAATTGTAATAATTTTAATGAGGTGTAGCTGCAAACACAATATATACACATTAAACAACAGGCGAACCTAAATGCAAAGTAAATTCCAATGGATACTGCTATTTACTGTGATATCTCCAAGTTAAAAAGTAATTTTAAATGTTTTTCTGTTAATACTCCTCAGTAATTCACTCAAATCTCGCTTTTATCACATGCCTCACAACATAAATAAATCTCAGAGGAATATCAGTTGGCATAGCTATTCAAACGGCACTTTCATAAAGAATTTCGGGTCCAACTACAGCAGCATAACTACACGAATTGACGTAAATGATATAAGATTAACATTCCAATACACAATTTTCTGTACAAAACTCAAATTTAAACTAATATCTGTATTCAGACAACAAAACAATTCGAACGAATTAAACCGTTAGAAACCTTCACTTTGACACAATTTTGAAAACTATATGCGACACCTCCCAATTTCTTTTGTAGTAGTTGAAGGTGTTTTTCTTTTCATTTGATCTTGAATGCTTAACAAGTAGTTATTTTATTAAATTTCTCTAAATATAAAAATTATGTATACAGGAGCCGGTGCTGGATACGGAGCAGGTTATGGAGCTGGAGCAGGTGTTGGAGCTGGTTCAGGTGCAGGTGCAGGATCAGGAGCAGGTGCGGGATCTGGAAGTGGTGCCGGAGCAGGTTCAGGATCTGGTGCTGGAGCAGGTTCAGGTTCTGGTTCTGGAGCTGGTTCGGGATCTGGTTCTGGAGCTGGTTCGGGATCTGGTGCTGGAGCAGGTTCGGGATCTGGTGCTGGAGCAGGTTCGGGATCTGGCGCTGGAGCAGGTTCAGGATCTGGTGCTGGAGCAGGTAGTGGTTCAGGAGCAGGTGCTGGATCTGGAGCTGGCTTAGGTTATGGTGCTGGTGCTGGTGCAGGTTATGGTGCTGGTGCAGGTGCAGGCGCAGGAGCTGGAGCCGGTTATGGAGTTGGAATAGGATATGCATATGGAGGAGGCTATGGACCTAGTTATGGTGCAGGTGCAGGAGCTGGATCTGGAGCAGGTAATTATTAATATTTAATCTAAAATCTCTCCCGTAATTTTCTATGTTAGAAAATGACACATTCATTTTATACAAAATTTAAGAAAAGATAATTTTTAAATATTTTACAATATCTACTTTGACCAATCATTATATAACGACTGGTCTATAATAAAACTTTTTAAAGGTTTTTTATATTTTTAAAATTTTCAGTTTTTGTCATTTCTAAACCTGGTCATTTTAGACAATTCATTATCTGTATTCTAAAAGAATTTTTACTTTTGAAACAGAAGCAAGATCAGGATTTTGAAAATTCTTAATATTTTAGAAAAAGTTACAAGGAATAATTGTACTTCAGTTTTTACAATATTCTGCAAATTAGGTATATTACTATAAATCATTTTATTTTAGAAAAATATTGTTTATTTGATCCACTGAATTTTAGGTCAGAGATAAATTTCAAAATCATTTTTATCTCTATTTTTAAACTGAATTCTGAAAATTTTAATAAGGTATACCCCGGAAAATTTTCTATTTGCGCATGTCGTTATAAAAAATTACATTAGTATATAAAATTTTCAAGGTTTTCGCTTTGTTTCAATTATTACTTCTTGACTGAAAATTTCGCAGACATTAAATATCTGTTCTTCTCCGCGTATAAGAAGAAAAAGCGCGAATCATTCTGTAGCATATATTGAATTTGTTGACGTTAAAGTGCGTTCTGCAATTTATAATAAGTCCTTCAAACGTTAAAATTTAGATTTGAGAAAACAAAACACTGGTAAAGAATAGCAGGGATTTTTCTATGGTTTTCACTCATACCAGACTAAATTTAAATAAATAAATCAATGTTAATGGAAATGTAAATTAAATTAAATTTCCCTTCTTTAACAAGCCTATGAGTATTTAGATTTATTTTTATGAATGTAAATATTCTTAAACACGTTTACAAAATTTGTGAAAGTTATCGTAAGGTATCTATGAACCATAATAATAATTTTTGACTGCTGTATAGAAAATAACATATTTATTATGATGATCTGCTAGTCAGAATTAGGATTTAAAAAAAAATGTTAAAAATAATAGTTATTTTCTACAGGATATATTTTATTTTTGCCATAGGCATTAGACATGACTGATTGGTTACAATGAATATCTATAATTTCGTCGACAAATAAAATATTTTGTAAAAGTTTTACAGCATGCAAGTTTCTTTCAGTCGTTAATATTAAACTATTTTAACTCAACAAAGGATTCAAAGAGAACATTTTTCTATAAAATTTCCTCTAATGTTAAAAACTTATATAGCGATTCTTCAAATTTATTTGAATAAAGCAATATACATATTATAAAATTCCATTCAAAAATAAATACATAATTCAAATAGAAATCTATGCCGAAATAAATATACCATTTTGTGGGATATATGTTATTCAAGTTGCAAGAAATCATTAAATTCATTATATGCTACTGATGCGAAAGAAATGTAATTTTGTTTGGTTACGTTGTTTTCAACAACATCCTGAAAAGTTATCTCACTGCAGAAATCGTAAAATACTGAAACGATGCAGCAGAAGATTTAGAGCTATAACATATAATTAAACACTTTAGGAAGGATAAAGTTTCTACACACTGAAATTAATACCTAAAGAGCAGATGGTGTAATTGAAACAATTTGATTTAAATATATTACTATAAGTAATTTTACTTTTGCAAGATTTTGTTCATTTGATACGCGGAATACGGTGTCAGAGATAAATTTCTATATCGTTTTGGTCTCTCTCCTTTTGTCCGAATTGTAATAATTTTAATGAGGTGTAGCTGCAAACACAATATATACACATTAAACAACAGGCGAACCTAAATGAAAAGTAAATTCCAATGGATACTGCTCTTTACTGTGATATCTCCAAGTTAAAAAGTAATTTTAAATGTTTTTCTGTTAATACTCCTCAGTAATTCACTCAAATCTCGCTTTTATCGCATGCCTCACAACATAAATAAATCTCAGAGGAATATCAGTTGGCATAGCTATTCAAACGGCACTTTCATAAAGAATTTCGTGTCCAACTACAGCAGCAAAACTACACGAATTGACGTAAATGATATAAGATTAACATTACAATACACAATTTTCTGTACAAAACTCAAATTTAAACTAATATCTGGATTCAGACAACAAAACAATTCGAACGAATTAAACCGTTAGAAACCTTCACTTTGACACAATTATGAAAACTATATGCGACACCTCCCAATTTCTTTTGTAGTAGTTGAAGGTGTTTTTCTTTTCATTTGATCTTGAATGCTTAACAAGTAGTTATTTTATTAAATTTCTCTAAATATAAAAATTATGTATACAGGAGCCGGTGCTGGATACGGAGCAGGTTATGGAGCTGGAGCAGGTGTTGGAGCTGGTTCAGGTGCAGGTGCAGGATCAGGAGCAGGTGCGGGATCTGGAAGTGGTGCCGGAGCAGGTTCAGGATCTGGTGCTGGAGCCGGTTCAGGTTCTGGTTCTGGAGCTGGTTCGGGATCTGGTTCTGGAGCTGGTTCGGGATCTGGGGCTGGAGCAGGTTCGGGATCTGGCGCTGGAGCAGGTTCAGGATCTGGTGCTGGAGCAGGTAGTGGTTCAGGAGCAGGTGCTGGATCTGGAGCTGGCTTAGGTTATGGTGCTGGTGCTGGTGCAGGTTATGGTGCTGGTGCAGGTGCAGGCGCAGGAGCTGGAGCCGGTTATGGAGTTGGAATAGGATATGCATATGGAGGAGGCTATGGACCTAGTTATGGTGCAGGTGCAGGAGAAGGTAATTATTAATATTTAATCTAAAATCTCTCCCGTAATTTTCTATGTTAGAAAATGACACATTCATTTTATACAAAATTTAAGAAAAGATAATTTTTAAATATTTTACAATATCTACTTTGACCAATCATTATATAACGACTGGTCTATAATAAAACTTTTTAAAGGTTTTTTATATTTTTAAAATTTTCAGTTTTTGCCATTTCTAAACCTGGTCATTTTAGACAATTCATTATCTGTATTCTAAAAGAATTTTTACTTTTGAAACAGAAGCAAGATCAGGATTTTGAAAATTCTTAATATTTTAGAAAAAGTTACAAGGAATAATTGTACTTCAGTTTTTACAATATTCTGCAAATTAGGTATATTATTATAAATCATTTTATTTTAGAAAAATATTGTTCATTTGATCCACTGAATTTTAGGTCAGAGGTAAATTTCAAAATCATTTTTATCTCTATTTTTAAACTGAATTCTGAAAATTTTAATAAGGTGTACCCCGGAAAATTTTCTATTTGCGCATGTCGTTATAAAAAGTTACATTAGTATATAAAATTTTCAAGGTTTTCGCTTTGTTTCAATTATTACTTCTTGACTGAAAATTTCGCAGACATTAAATATCTCTTCTTCTCCTCGTATAAGAAGAAAAAGCGCGAATCATTCTGTAGCATATATTGAATTTGTTGACGTTAAAGTGCGTTCTGCAATTTATAATAAGTCCTTCAAACGTTAAAATTTAGATTTGAGAAAACAAAACACTGGTAAAGAATAGCAGGGATTTTTCTATGGTTTTCACTCATAACAGACTAAATTTAAATAAATAAATCAATGTTAATGGACATGTAAATTAAATTAAATTTCCCTTCTTTAACAAGCCTATGAGTATTTAGATTTATTTTTATGAATGTAAATATTCTTAAACACGTTTACAAAATTTGTGAAAGTTATCGTAAGGTATCTATGAACCATAATAATAATTTTTGACTGCTGTATAGAAAATAACATATTTATTATGATGATCTGCTAGTCAGAATTAGGATTAAAAAAAAATGTTAAAAATAATAGTTATTTTCTACAGGATATATTTTATTTTTGCCATAGGCATTAGACATGACTGATTGGTTACAATGAATATCTATAATTTCGTCGACAAATAAAATATTTTGTAAAAGTTTTACAGCATGCAAGTTTCTTTCAGTCGTTAATATTAAACTATTTTAACTCAACAAAGGATTCAAAGAGAACATTTTTCTCTAAAATTTCCTCTAATGTTAAAAACTTATATAGCGATTCTTCAAATTTATTTGAATAAAGCAATATACATATTATAAAATTCCATTCAAAAATAAATACATAATTCAAATAGAAATCTATGCCGAAATAAATATACCATTTTGTGGGATATATGTTATTCAAGTTGCAAGAAATCATTAAATTCATTATATGCTACTGATGCGAAAGAAATGTAATTTTGTTTGGTTACGTTGTTTTCAACAACATCCTGAAAAGTTATCTCACTGCAGAAATCGTAAAATACTGAAACGATGCAGCAGAAGATTTAGAGCTATAACATATAATTAAACACTTTAGGAAGGATAAAGTTTCTACACACTGAAATTAATACCTAAAGAGCAGATGGTGTAATTGAAACAATTTGATTTAAATATATTACTATAAGTAATTTTACTTTTGCAAGATTTTGTTCATTTGATACGCGGAATACGGTGTCAGAGATAAATTTCTATATCGTTTTGGTCTCTCTCCTTTTGTCCGAATTGTAATAATTTTAATGAGGTGTAGCTGCAAACACAATATATACACATTAAACAACAGGCGAACCTAAATGAAAAGTAAATTCCAATGGATACTGCTCTTTACTGTGATATCTCCAAGTTAAAAAGTAATTTTAAATGTTTTTCTGTTAATACTCCTCAGTAATTCACTCAAATCTCGCTTTTATCGCATGCCTCACAACATAAATAAATCTCAGAGGAATATCAGTTGGCATAGCTATTCAAACGGCACTTTCATAAAGAATTTCGGGTCCAACTACAGCAGCATAACTACACGAATTGACGTAAATGATATAAGATTAACATTACAATACACAATTTTCTGTACAAAACTCAAATTTAAACTAATATCTGGATTCAGACAACAAAACAATTCGAACGAATTAAACCGTTAGAAACCTTCACTTTGACACAATTATGAAAACTATATGCGACACCTCCCAATTTCTTTTGTAGTAGTTGAAGGTGTTTTTCTTTTCATTTGATCTTGAATGCTTAACAAGTAGTTATTTTATTAAATTTCTCTAAATATAAAAATTATGTATACAGGAGCCGGTGCTGGATACGGAGCAGGTTATGGAGCTGGAGCAGGTGTTGGAGCTGGTTCAGGTGCAGGTGCAGGATCAGGAGCAGGTGCGGGATCTGGAAGTGGTGCCGGAGCAGGTTCAGGATCTGGTGCTGGAGCCGGTTCAGGTTCTGGTTCTGGAGCTGGTTCGGGATCTGGTTCTGGAGCTGGTTCGGGATCTGGGGCTGGAGCAGGTTCGGGATCTGGCGCTGGAGCAGGTTCAGGATCTGGTGCTGGAGCAGGTAGTGGTTCAGGAGCAGGTGCTGGATCTGGAGCTGGCTTAGGTTATGGTGCTGGTGCTGGTGCAGGTTATGGTGCTGGTGCAGGTGCAGGCGCAGGAGCTGGAGCCGGTTATGGAGTTGGAATAGGATATGCATATGGAGGAGGCTATGGACCTAGTTATGGTGCAGGTGCAGGAGCAGGTAATTATTAATATTTAATCTAAAATCTCTCCCGAAATTTTCTATGTTAGAAAATGACACATTCATTTTATACAAAATTTAAGAAAAGATAATTTTTAAATATTTTACAATATCTACTTTGACCAATCATTATATAACGACTGGTCTATAATAAAACTTTTTAAAGGTTTTTTATATTTTTAAAATTTTCAGTTTTTGCCATTTCTAAACCTGGTCATTTTAGACAATTCATTATCTGTATTCTAAAAGAATTTTTACTTTTGAAACAGAAGCAAGATCAGGATTTTGAAAATTCTTAATATTTTAGAAAAAGTTACAAGGAATAATTGTACTTCAGTTTTTACAATATTCTGCAAATTAGGTGTATTATTATAAATCATTTTATTTTAGAAAAATATTGTTCATTTGATCCACTGAATTTTAGGTCAGAGGTAAATTTCAAAATCATTTTTATCTCTATTTTTAAACTGAATTCTGAAAATTTTAATAAGGTGTACCCCGGAAAATTTTCTATTTGCGCATGTCGTTATAAAAAGTTACATTAGTATATAAAATTTTCAAGGTTTTCGCTTTGTTTCAATTATTACTTCTTGACTGAAAATTTCGCAGACATTAAATATCTCTTCTTCTCCTCGTATAAGAAGAAAAAGCGCGAATCATTCTGTAGCATATATTGAATTTGTTGACGTTAAAGTGCGTTCTGCAATTTATAATAAGTCCTTCAAACGTTAAAATTTAGATTTGAGAAAACAAAACACTGGTAAAGAATAGCAGGGATTTTTCTATGGTTTTCACTCATAACAGACTAAATTTAAATAAATAAATCAATGTTAATGGACATGTAAATTAAATTAAATTTCCCTTCTTTAACAAGCCTATGAGTATTTAGATTTATTTTTATGAATGTAAATATTCTTAAACACGTTTACAAAATTTGTGAAAGTTATCGTAAGGTATCTATGAACCGTAATAATAATTTTTGACTGCTGTATAGAAAATAACATATTTAATATGATGATCTGCTAGTCAGAATTAGGATTTTAAAAAAAATGTTAAAAATAATAGTTATTTTCTACTGGATATATTTTATTTTTGCCATAGGCATTAGACATGACTGATTGGTTACAATGAATATCTATAATTTCGTCGACAAATAAAATATTTTGTAAAAGTTTTACAGCATGCAAGTTTCTTTCAGTCGTTAATATTAAACTATTTTAACTCAACAAAGGATTCAAAGAGAACATTTTTCTATAAAATTTCCTCTAATGTTAAAAACTTATATAGCGATTCTTCAAATTTATTTGAATAAAGCAATATACATATTATAAAATTCCATTCAAAAATAAATACATAATTCAAATAGAAATCTATGCCGAAATAAATATACCATTTTGTGGGATATATGTTATTCAAGTTGCAAGAAATCATTAAATTCATTATATGCTACTGATGCGAAAGAAATGTAATTTTGTTTGGTTACGTTGTTTTCAACAACATCCTGAAAAGTTATCTGACTGCAGAAATCGTAAAATACTGAAACGATGTAGCAGAAGATTTAGAGCTATAACATATTATTAAACACTTTAGGAAGGATAAAGTTTCTACACACTGAAATTAATACCTAAAGAGCAGATGGTGTAATTGAAACAATTTGATTTAAATATATTACTATAAGTAATTTTACTTTTGCAAGATTTTGTTCATTTGATACGCGGAATACGGTGTCAGAGATAAATTTCTATATCGTTTTGGTCTCTCTTCTTTTGTCCGAATTGTAATAATTTTAATGAGGTGTAGCTGCAAACACAATATATACACATTAAACAACAGGCGAACCTAAATGCAAAGTAAATTCCAATGGATACTGCTCTTTACAGTGATATCTCCAAGTTAAAAAGTAATTTTAAATGTTTTTCTGTTAATACTCCTCAGTAATTCACTCAAATCTCGCTTTTATCACATGCCTCACAACATAAATAAATCTCAGAGGAATATCAGTTGGCATAGCTATTCAAACGGCACTTTCATAAAGAATTTCGGGTCCAACTACAGCAGCAAAACTACACGAATTGACGTAAATGATATAAGATTAACATTCCAATACACAATTTTCTGTACAAAACTCAAATTTAAACTAATATCTGGATTCAGACAACAAAACAATTCGAACGAATTAAACCGTTAGAAACCTTCACTTTGACACAATTATGAAAACTATATGCGACACCTCCCAATTTCTTTTGTAGTAGTTGAAGGTGTTTTTCTTTTCATTTGATCTTGAATGCTTAACAAGTAGTTATTTTATTAAATTTCTCTAAATGTAAAAATTATGTATACAGGAGCCGGTGCTGGATACGGAGCAGGTTATGGAGCTGGAGCAGGTGTTGGAGCTGGTTCAGGTGCAGGTGCAGGATCAGGAGCAGGTGCGGGATCTGGAAGTGGTGCCGGAGCAGGTTCAGGATCTGGTGCTGGAGCAGGTTCAGGTTCTGGTTCTGGAGCTGGTTCGGGATCTGGTTCTGGAGCTGGTTCGGGATCTGGTGCTGGAGCAGGTTCGGGATCTGGCGCTGGAGCAGGTTCAGGATCTGGTGCTGGAGCAGGTAGTGGTTCAGGAGCAGGTGCTGGATCTGGAGCTGGCTTAGGTTATGGTGCTGGTGCTGGTGCAGGTTATGGTGCTGGTGCAGGTGCAGGCGCAGGAGCTGGAGCCGGTTATGGAGTTGGAATAGGATATGCATATGGAGGAGGCTATGGACCTAGTTATGGTGCAGGTGCAGGAGCTGGATCTGGAGCAGGTAATTATTAATATTTAATCTAAAATCTCTCCCGTAATTTTCTATGTTAGAAAATGACACATTCATTTTATACAAAATTTAAGAAAAGATAATTTTTAAATATTTTACAATATATGTACTTTGACCAATCATTATATAACGACTGGTCTATAATAAAACTTTTTAAAGGTTTTTTATATTTTTAAAATTTTCAGTTTTTGTCATTTCTAAACCTGGTCATTTTAGACAATTCATTATCTGTATTCTAAAAGAGTTTTTACTTTTGAAACAGAAGCAAGATCAGGATTTTGAAAATTCTTAATATTTTAGAAAAAGTTACAAGGAATAATTGTACTTCAGTTTTTACAATATTCTGCAAATTAGGTATATTATTATAAATCATTTTATTTTTGAAAAATATTGTTTATTTGATCCACTAAATTTTAGGTCAGAGATAAATTTCAAAATCGTTTTTATCTCTATTTTTAAACTGAATTCTGAAAATTTTAATAAGGTGTACCCCGGAAAATTTTCTATTTGCGCATGTCGTTATAAAAAATTACATTAGTATATAAAATTTTCAAGGTTTTCGCTTTGTTTCAATTATTACTTCTTGACTGAAAATTTCGCAGACATTAAATATCTGTTCTTCTCCGCGTATAAGAAGAAAAAGCGCGAATCATTCTGTAGCATATATTGAATTTGTTGACGTTAAAGTGCATTCTGCAATTTATAATAAGTCCTTCAAACGTTAAAATTTAGATTTGAGAAAACAAAACACTGGTAAAGAATAGCAGGGATTTTTCTATGGTTTTCACTCATACCAGACTAAATTTAAATAAATAAATCAATGTTAATGGACATGTAAATCAAATTAAATTTCCCTTCTTTAACAAGCCTATGAGTATTTAGATTTATTTTTATGAATGTAAATATTCTTAAACACGTTTACAAAATTTGTGAAAGTTATCGTAAGGTATCTATGAACCATAATAATAATTTTTGACTGCTGTATAGAAAATAACATATTTAATATGATGATCTGCTAGTCAGAATTAGGATTTAAAAAAAAATGTTAAAAATAATAGTTATTTTCTACAGGATATATTTTATTTTTGCCATAGGCATCAGACATGACTGATTGGTTACAATGAATATCTATAATTTCGTCGACAAATAAAATATTTTGTAAAAGTTTTACAGCATGCAAGTTTCTTTCAGTCGTTAATATTAAACTATTTTAACTCAACAAAGGATTCAAAGAGAACATTTTTCTCTAAAATTTCCTCTAATGTTAAAAACTTATATAGCGATTCTTCAAATTTATTTGAATAAAGCAATATACATATTATAAAATTCCATTCAAAAATAAATACATAATTCAAATAGAAATCTATGCCGAAATAAATACCATTTTGTGGGATATATGTTATTCAAGTTGCAAGAAATCATTAAATTCATTATACGCTACTGATGCGAAAGAAATGTAATTTTGTTTGGTTACGTTGTTTTCAACAACATCCTGAAAAGTTATCTGACTGCAGAAATCGTAAAATACTGAAACGATGCAGCAGAAGATTTAGAGCTATTACATATTATTAAACACTTTAGGAAGGATAAAGTTTCTACACACTGAAATTAATACCTAAAGAGCAGATGGTGTAATTGAAACAATTTGATTTAAATATATTACTATAAGTAATTTTACTTTTGCAAGATTTTGTTCATTTGATACGCGGAATACGGTGTCAGAGATAAATTTCTATATCGTTTTGGTCTCTCTTCTTTTGTCCGAATTGTAATAATTTTAATGAGGTGTAGCTGCAAACACAATATATACACATTAAACAACAGGCGAACCTAAATGCAAAGTAAATTCCAATGGATACTGCTCTTTACAGTGATATCTCCAAGTTAAAAAGTAATTTTAAATGTTTTTCTGTTAATATTCCTCAGTAATTCACTCAAATCTCGCTTTTATCACATGCCTCACAACATAAATAAATCTCAGAGGAATATCAGTTGGCATAGCTATTCAAACGGCACTTTCATAAAGAATTTCGGGTCCAACTACAGCAGCAAAACTACACGAATTGACGTAAATGATATAAGATTAACATTCCAATACACAATTTTCGGTACAAAACTCAAATTTAAACTAATATCTGGATTCAGACAACAAAACAATTCGAACGAATTAAACCGTTAGAAACCTTCACTTTGACACAATTATGAAAACTATATGCGACACCTCCCAATTTCTTTTGTAGTAGTTGAAGGTGTTTTTCTTTTCATTTGATCTTGAATGCTTAACAAGTAGTTATTTTATTAAATTTCTCTAAATATAAAAATTATGTATACAGGAGCCGGTGCTGGATACGGAGCAGGTTATGGAGCTGGAGCAGGTGTTGGAGCTGGTTCAGGTGCAGGTGCAGGATCAGGAGCAGGTGCGGGATCTGGAAGTGGTGCCGGAGCAGGTTCAGGATCTGGTGCTGGAGCCGGTTCAGGTTCTGGTTCTGGAGCTGGTTCGGGATCTGGTTCTGGAGCTGGTTCGGGATCTGGTGCTGGAGCAGGTTCGGGATCTGGTGCTGGAGCAGGTTTGGGATCTGGCGCTGGAGCAGGTTCAGGATCTGGTGCTGGAGCAGGTAGTGGTTCAGGAGCAGGTGCTGGATCCGGAGCTGGCTTAGGTTATGGTGCTGGTGCTGGTGCAGGTTATGGTGCTGGTGCAGGTGCAGGCGCAGGAGCTGGAGCCGGTTATGGAGTTGGAATAGGATATGCATATGGAGGAGGGTATGGACCTAGTTATGGTGCAGGTGCAGGAGCTGGATCTGGAGCAGGTAATTATTAATATTTAATCTAAAATCTCTCCCATAATTTTCTATGTTAGAAAATGACACATTCATTTTATACAAAATTTAAGAAAAGATAATTTTTAAATATTTTACAATATCTACTTTGACCAATCATTATATAACGACTGGTCTATAATAAAACTTTTTAAAGGTTTTTTATATTTTTAAAATTTTCAGTTTTTGTCATTTCTAAACCTGGTCATTTTAGACAATTCATTATCTGTATTCTAAAAGAATTTTTACTTTTGAAACAGAAGCAAGATCAGGATTTTGAAAATTCTTAATATTTTAGAAAAAGTTACAAGAAATAATTGTACTTCAGTTTTTACAATATTCTGCAAATTAGGTATATTATTATAAATCATTTTATTTTAGAAAAATATTGTTTATTTGATCCACTAAATTTTAGGTCAGAGATAAATTTCAAAGTCGTTTTTATCTCTATTTTTAAACTGAATTCTGAAAATTTTAATAAGGTGTACCCCGGAAAATTTTCTATTTGCGCATGTCGTTATAAAAAATTACATTAGTATATAAAATTTTCAAGGTTTTCGCTTTGTTTCAATTATTACTTCTTGACTGAAAATTTCGCAGACATTAAATATCTGTTCTTCTCCGCGTATAAGAAGAAAAAGCGCGAATCATTCTGTAGCATATATTGAATTTGTTGACGTTAAAGTGCATTCTGCAATTTATAATAAGTCCTTCAAACGTTAAAATTTAGATTTGAGAAAACAAAACACTGGTAAAGAATAGCAGGGATTTTTCTATGGTTTTCACTCATACCAGACTAAATTTAAATAAATAAATGAATGTTAATGGACATGTAAATCAAATTAAATTTCCCTTCTTTAACAAGCCTATGAGTATTTAGATTTATTTTTATGAATGTAAATATTCTTAAACACGTTTACAAAATTTGTGAAAGTTATCGTAAGGTATCTATGAACCATAATAATAATTTTTGACTGCTGTATAGAAAATAACATATTTAATATGATGATCTGCTAGTCAGAATTAGGATTTAAAAAAAAATGTTAAAAATAATAGTTATTTTCTACAGGATATATTTTATTTTTGCCATAGGCATTAGACATGACTGATTGGTTACAATGAATATCTATAATTTCGTCGACAAATAAAATATTTTGTAAAAGTTTTACAGCATGCAAGTTTCTTTCAGTCGTTAATATTAAACTATTTTAACTCAACAAAGGATTCAAAGAGAACATTTTTCTCTAAAATTTCCTCTAATGTTAAAAACTTATATAGCGATTCTTCAAATTTATTTGAATAAAGCAATATACATATTATAAAATTCCATTCAAAAATAAATACATAATTCAAATAGAAATCTATGCCGAAATAAATATACCATTTTGTGGGATATATGTTATTCAAGTTGCAAGAAATCATTAAATTCATTATACGCTACTGATGCGAAAGAAATGTAATTTTGTTTGGTTACGTTGTTTTCAACAACATCCTGAAAAGTTATCTGACTGCAGAAATCGTAAAATACTGAAACGATGCAGCATAAGATTTAGAGCTATAACATATTATTAAACACTTTAGGAAGGATAAAGTTTCTACACACTGAAATTAATACCTAAAGAGCAGATGGTGTAATTGAAACAATTTGATTTAAATATATTACTATAAGTAATATTACTTTTGCAAGATTTTGTTCATTTGTTACGCGGAATACGGTGTCAGAGATAAATTTCTATATCGTTTTGGTCTCTCTTCTTTTGTCCGAATTGTAATAATTTTAATGAGGTGTAGCTGCAAACACAATATATACACATTAAACAACAGGCGAACCTAAATGCAAAGTAAATTCCAATGGATACTGCTCTTTACTGTGATATGTCCAAGTTAAAAAGTAATTTTAAATGTTTTTCTGTTAATACTCCTCAGTAATTCACTCAAATCTCGCTTTTATCACATGCCTCACAACATAAATAAATTTCAGAGGAATATCAGTTGGCATAGCTATTCAAACGGCACTTTCATAAAGAATTTCGCGTCCAACTACAGCAGCAAAACTACACGAATTGACGTAAATGATATAAGATTAACATTCCAATACCCAATTTTCTGTACAAAACTCAAATTTAAACTAATATCTGGATTCAGACAACAAAACAATTCCAACGAATTAAACCGTTAGAAACCTTCACTTTGACACAATTATGAAAACTGTATGCGACACCTCCCAATTTCTTTTGTAGTAGTTGAAGGTGTTTTCCTTTTCATTTGATCTTGAATGCTTAACAAGTAGTTATTTTATTAAATTTCTCTAAATATAAAAATTATGTATACAGGAGCAGGTGCTGGATACGGAGCAGGTTATGGAGCTGGAGCAGGTGTTGGAGCTGGTTCAGGTGCAGGTGCAGGATCAGGAGCAGGTGCGGGATCTGGAAGTGGTGCCGGAGCAGGTTCAGGATCTGGTGCTGGAGCAGGTTCAGGTTCTGGTTCTGGAGCTGGTTCGGGATCTGGTTCTGGAGCTGGTTCGGGATCTGGTGCTGGAGCAGGTTCGGGATCTGGCGCTGGAGCAGGTTCAGGATCTGGTGCTGGAGCAGGTAGTGGTTCAGGAGCAGGTGCTGGATCTGGAGCTGGCTTAGGTTATGGTGCTGGTGCTGGTGCAGGTTATGGTGCTGGTGCAGGCGCAGGAGCTGGAGCCGGTTATGGAGTTGGAATAGGATATGCATATGGAGGAGGCTATGGACCTAGTTATGGTGCAGGTGCAGGAGCTGGATCTGGAGCAGGTAATTATTAATATTTAATCTAAAATCTCTCCCGTAATTTTCTATGTTAGAAAATGACACATTCATTTTATACAAAATTTAAGAAAAGATAATTTTTAAATATTTTACAATATCTACTTTGACCAATCATTATATAACGACTGGTCTATAATAAAACTTTTTAAAGGTTTTTTATATTTTTAAAATTTTCAGTTTTTGACATTTCTAAACCTGGTCATTTTAGACAATTCATTATCTGTATTCTAAAAGAATTTTTACTTTTGAAACAGAAGCAAGATCAGGATTTTGAAAATTCTTAATATTTTAGAAAAAGTTACAAGGAATAATTGTACTTCAGTTTTTACAATATTCTGCAAATTAGGTATATTATTATAAATCATTTTATTTTAGAAAAATATTGTTCATTTGATCCACTGAATTTTAGGTCAGAGGTAAATTTCAAAATCATTTTTATCTCTATTTTTAAACTGAATTCTGAAAATTTTAATAAGGTGTACCCCGGAAAATTTTCTATTTGCGCATGTCGTTATAAAAAGTTACATTAGTATATAAAATTTTCAAGGTTTTCGCTTTGTTTCAATTATTACTTCTTGACTGAAAATTTCGCAGACATTAAATATCTGTTCTTCTCCGCGTATAAGAAGAAAAAGCGCGAATCATTCTGTAGCATATATTGAATTTGTTGACGTTAAAGTGCGTTCTGCAATTTATAATAAGTCCTTCAAACGTTAAAATTTAGATTTGAGAAAACAAAACACTGGTAAAGAATAGCAGGGATTTTTCTATGGTTTTCACTCATACCAGACTAAATTTAAATAAATAAATCAATGTTAATGGACATGTAAATTAAATTAAATTTCCCTTCTTTAACAAGCCTATGAGTATTTAGATTTATTTTTATGAATGTAAATATTCTTAAACACGTTTATAAAATTTGTGAAAGTTATCGTAAGGTATCTATGAACCATAATAATAATTTTTGTCTGCTGTATAGAAAATAACATATTTAATATGATGATCTGCTAGTCAGAATTAGGATTTTAAAAAAAATGTTAAAAATAATAGTTATTTTCTACAGGATATATTTTATTTTTGCCATAGGCATTAGACATGACTGATTGGTTTCAATGAATATCTATAATTTCGTCGACAAATAAAATATTTTGTAAAAGTTTTACAGCATGCAAGTTTCTTTCAGTCGTTAATATTAAACTATTTTAACTCAACAAAGGATTCAAAGAGAACATTTTTCCTCTAAAATTTCCTCTAATGTTAAAAACTTATATAGCGATTCTTCAAATTTATTTGAATAAAGCAATATACATATTATAAAATTCCATTCAAAAATAAATACATAATTCAAATAGAAATCTATGCCGAAATAAATATACCATTTTGTGGGATATATGTTATTCAAGTTGCAAGAAATCATTAAATTCATTATAGGCTACTGATGCGAAAGAAATGTAATTTTGTTTGGTTACGTTGTTTTCAACAACATCCTGAAAAGTTATCTGACTGCAGAAATCGTAAAATACTGAAACGATGCAGCAGAAGATTTAGAGCTATAACATATTATTAAACACTTTAGGAAGGATAAAGTTTCTACACACTGAAATTAATACCTAAAGAGCAGATGGTGTAATTGAAACAATTTGATTTAAATATATTACTATAAGTAATTTTACTTTTGCAAGATTTTGTTCATTTGATACGCGGAATACGGTGTCAGAGATAAATTTCTATATCGTTTTGGTCTCTCTTCTTTTGTCTGAATTGTAATAATTTTAATGAGGTGTAGCTGCAAACACAATATATACACATTAAACAACAGGCGAACCTAAATGCAAAGTAAATTCCAATGGATACTGCTCTTTACTGTGATATCTCCAAGTTAAAAAGTAATTTTAAATGTTTTTCTGTTAATACTCCTCAGTAATTCATTCAAATCTCGCTTTTATCACATGCCTCACAACATAAATAAATCTCAGAGGAATATCAGTTGGCATAGCTATTCAAACGGCACTTTCATAAAGAATTTCGGGTCCAACTACAGCAGCAAAACTACACGAATTGACGTAAATGATATAAGATTAACATTCCAATACCCAATTTTCTGTACAAAACTCAAATTTAAACTAATATCTGGATTCAGACAACAAAACAATTCGAACGAATTAAACCGTTAGAAAACTTCACTTTGACACAATTATGAAAACTATATGCGACACCTCCCAATTTCTTTTGTAGTAGTTGAAGGTGTTTTTCTTTTCATTTGATCTTGAATGCTTAACAAGTAGTTATTTTATTAAATTTCTCTAAATATAAAAATTATGTATACAGGAGCAGGTGCTGGATACGGAGCAGGTTATGGAGCTGGAGCAGGTGTTGGAGCTGGTTCAGGTGCAGGTGCAGGATCAGGAGCAGGTGCGGGATCTGGAAGTGGTGCCGGAGCAGGTTCAGGATCTGGTGCTGGAGCAGGTTCAGGTTCTGGTTCTGGAGCTGGTTCGGGATCTGGTTCTGGAGCTGGTTCGGGATCTGGTGCTGGAGCAGGTTCGGGATCTGGCGCTGGAGCAGGTTCAGGATCTGGTGCTGGAGCAGGTAGTGGTTCAGGAGCAGGTGCTGGATCTGGAGCTGGCTTAGGTTATGGTGCTGGTGCAGGTGCAGGCGCAGGAGCTGGAGCCGGTTATGGAGTTGGAATAGGATATGCATATGGAGGAGGCTATGGACCTAGTTATGGTGCTGGTGCAGGAGCTGGATCTGGAGCAGGTAATTATTAATATTTAATCTAAAATCTCTCCCGTAATTTTCTATGTTAGAAAATGACACATTCATTTTATACAAAATTTAAGAAAAGATAATTTTTAAATATTTTACAATATCTACTTTGACCAATCATTATATAACGACTGGTCTATAATAAAACTTTTTAAAGGTTTTTTATATTTTTAAAATTTTCAGTTTTTGACATTTCTAAACCTGGTCATTTTAGACAATTCATTATCTGTATTCTAAAAGAATTTTTACTTTTGAAACAGATGCAAGATCAGGATTTTGAAAATTCTTAATATTTTAGAAAAAGTTACAAGGAATAATTGTACTTCAGTTTTTACAATATTCTGCAAATTAGGTATATTATTATAAATCATTTTATTTTAGAAAAATATTGTTCATTTGATCCACTGAATTTTAGGTCAGAGGTAAATTTCAAAATCATTTTTATCTCTATTTTTAAACTGAATTCTGAAAATTTTAATAAGGTGTACCCCGGAAAATTTTCTATTTGCGCATGTCGTTATAAAAAGTTACATTAGTATATAAAATTTTCAAGGTTTTCGCTTTGTTTCAATTATTACTTCTTGACTGAAAATTTCGCAGACATTAAATATCTGTTCTTCTCCGCGTATAAGAAGAAAAAGCGCGAATCATTCTGTAGCATATATTGAATTTGTTGACGTTAAAGTGCGTTCTGCAATTTATAATAAGTCCTTCAAACGTTAAAATTTAGATTTGAGAAAACAAAACACTGGTAAAGAATAGCAGGGATTTTTCTATGGTTTTCACTCATACCAGACTAAATTTAAATAAATAAATCAATGTTAATGGACATGTAAATTAAATTAAATTTCCCTTCTTTAACAAGCCTATGAGTATTTAGATTTATTTTTATGAATGTAAATATTCTTAAACACGTTTACAAAATTTGTGAAAGTTATCGTAAGGTATCTATGAACCATAATAATAATTTTTGTCTGCTGTATAGAAAATAACATATTTAATATGATGATCTGCTAGTCAGAATTAGGATTTTTAAAAAAATGTTAAAAATAATAGTTATTTTCTACAGGTTATATTTTATTTTTGCCATAGGCATTAGACATGACTGATTGGTTACAATGAATATCTATAATTTCGTCGACAAATAAAATATTTTGTAAAAGTTTTACAGCATGCAAGTTTCTTTCAGTCGTTAATATTAAACTATTTTAACTCAACAAAGGATTCAAAGAGAACATTTTTCTCTAAAATTTCCTCTAATGTTAAAAACTTATATAGCGATTCTCCAAATTTATTTGAATAAAGCAATATACATATTATAAAATTCCATTCAAAAATAAATACGTAATTCAAATAGAAATCTATGCCGAAATAAATATACCATTTTGTGGGATATATGTTATTCAAGTTGCAAGAAATCATTAAATTCATTATAGGCTACTGATGCGAAAGAAATGTAATTTTGTTTGGTTACGTTGTTTTCAACAACATCCTGAAAAGTTATCTGACTGCAGAAATCGTAAAATACTGAAACGATGCAGCAGAAGATTTAGAGCTATAACATATTATTAAACACTTTAGGAAGGATAAAGTTTCTACACACTGAAATTAATACCTAAAGAGCAGATGGTGTAATTGAAACAATTTGATTTAAATATATTACTATAAGTAATTTTACTTTTGCAAGATTTTGTTCATTTGATACGCGGAATACGGTGTCAGAGATAAATTTCTATATCGTTTTGGTCTCTCTTCTTTTGTCGGAATTGTAATAATTTTAATGAGGTGTAGCTGCAAACACAATATATACACATTAAACAACAGGCGAACCTAAATGCAAAGTAAATTCCAATGGATACTGCTCTTTACTGTGATATCTCCAAGTTAAAAAGTAATTTTAAATGTTTTTCTGTTAATACTCCTCAGTAATTCATTCAAATCTCGCTTTTATCACATGCCTCACAACATAAATAAATCTCAGAGGAATATCAGTTGGCATAGCTATTCAAACGGCACTTTCATAAAGAATTTCGGGTCCAACTACAGCAGCAAAACTACACGAATTGACGTAAATGATATAAGATTAACATTCCAATACACAATTTTCTGTACAAAACTCAAATTTAAACTAATATCTGGATTCAGACAACAAAACAATTCGAACGAATTAAACCGTTAGAAACCTTCACTTTGACACAATTATGAAAACTATATGCGACACCTCCCAATTTCTTTTGTAGTAGTTGAAGGTGTTTTTCTTTTCATTTGATCTTGAATGCTTAACAAGTAGTTATTTTATTAAATTTCTCTAAATATAAAAATTATGTATACAGGAGCCGGTGCTGGATACGGAGCAGGTTATGGAGCTGGAGCAGGTGTTGGAGCTGGTTCAGGTGCAGGTGCAGGATCAGGAGCAGGTGCGGGATCTGGAAGTGGTGCCGGAGCAGGTTCAGGATCTGGTGCTGGAGCAGGTTCAGGTTCTGGTTCTGGAGCTGGTTCGGGATCTGGTTCTGGAGCTGGTTCGGGATCTGGTGCTGGAGCAGGTTCGGGATCTGGTGCTGGAGCAGGTTCGGGATCTGGCGCTGGAGCAGGTTCAGGATCTGGTGCTGGAGCAGGTAGTGGTTCAGGAGCAGGTGCTGGATCTGGAGCTGGCTTAGGTTATGGTGCTGGTGCTGGTGCAGGTTATGGTGCTGGTGCAGGTGCAGGCGCAGGAGCTGGAGCCGGTTATGGAGTTGGAATAGGATATGCATATGGAGGAGGCTATGGACCTAGTTATGGTGCAGGTGCAGGAGCTGGATCTGGAGCAGGTAATTATTAATATTTAATCTAAAATCTCTCCCGTAATTTTCTATCTTAGAAAATGACACATTCATTTTATACAAAATTTAAGAAAAGATAATTTTTAAATATTTTACAATATCTACTTTGACCAATCATTATATAACGACTGGTCTATAATAAAACTTTTTAAAGGTTTTTTATATTTTTAAAATTTTCAGTTTTTGTCATTTCTAAACCTGGTCATTTTAGACAATTCATTATCTGTATTCTAAAAGAATTTTTACTTTTGAAACAGAAGCTAGATCAGGATTTTGAAAATTCTTAATATTTTAGAAAAAGTTACAAGGAATAATTGTACTTCAGTTTTTACAATATTCTGCAAATTAGGTATATTATTATAAATCATTTTATTTTAGAAAAATATTGTTTATTTGATCCACTAAATTTTAGGTCAGAGATAAATTTCAAAATCGTTTTTATCTCTATTTTTAAATTGAATTCTGAAAAATTTAATAAGGTGTACCCCGGAAAATTTTCTATTTGTGCATGTCGTTATAAAAAATTACATTAGTATATAAAATTTTCAAGGTTTTCGCTTTGTTTCAATTATTACTTCTTGACTGAAAATTTCGCAGACATTAAATATCTATTCTTCTCCGCGTATAAGAAGAAAAAGCGCGAATCATTCTGTAGCATATATTGAATTTGTTGACGTTAAAGTGCATTCTGCAATTTATAATAAGTCCTTCAAACGTTAAAATTTAGATTTGGGAAAACAAAACACTGGTAAAGAATAGCAGGGATTTTTCTATGGTTTTCACTCATACCAGACTAAATTTAAATAAATAAATCAATGTTAATGGACATGTAAATCAAATTAAATTTCCCTTCTTTAACAAGCCTATGAGTATTTAGATTTATTTTTATGAATGTAAATATTCTTAAACACGTTTACAAAATTTGTGAAAGTTATCGTAAGGTTTCTATGAACCATAATAATAATTTTTGACTGCTGTATAGAAAATAACATATTTAATATGATGATCTGCTAGTCAGAATTAGGATTTTTAAAAAAATGTTAAAAATAATAGTTATTTTCTACAGGATATATTTTATTTTTGCCATAGGCATTAGACATGACTGATTGGTTACAATGAATATCTATAATTTCGTCGACAAATAAAATATTTTGTAAAAGTTTTACAGCATGCAAGTTTCTTTCAGTCGTTAATATTAAACTATTTTAACTCAACAAAGGATTCAAAGAGAACATTTTTCTCTAAAATTTCCTCTAATGTTAAAAACTTATATAGCGATTCTCCAAATTTATTTGAATAAAGCAATATACATATTATAAAATTCCATTCAAAAATAAATACATTATTCAAATAGAAATCTATGCCGAAATAAATATACCATTTTGTGGGATATATGTTATTCAAGTTGCAAGAAATCATTAAATTCATTATACGCTACTGATGCGAAAGAAATGTAATTTTGTTTGGTTACGTTGTTTTCAACAACATCCTGAAAATTTATCTGACTGCAGAAATCGTAAAATACTGAAACGATGCAGCAGAAGATTTAGAGCTATAACATATTATTAAACACTTTAGGAAGGATAAAGTTTCTACACACTGAAATTAATACCTAAAGAGCAGATGGTGTAATTGAAACAATTTGATTTAAATATATTACTATAATTAATTTTACTTTTGCAAGATTTTGTTCATTTGATACGCGGAATACGGTGTCAGAGATAAATTTCTATATCGTTTTGGTCTCTCTTCTTTTGTCCGAATTGTAATAATTTTAATGAGGTGTAGCTGCAAACACAATATATACACATTAATCAACAGGCGAACCTAAATGCAAAGTAAATTCCAATGGATACTGCTCTTTACTGTGATATCTCCAAGTTAAAAAGTAATTTTAAATGTTTTTCTGTTAATACTCCTCAGTAATTCACTCAAATCTCGCTTTTATCACATGCCTCACAACATAAATAAATCTCAGAGGAATATCAGTTGGCATAGCTATTCAAACGGCACTTTCATAAAGAATTTCGGGTCCAACTACAGCAGCAAAACTACACGAATTGACGTAAATGATATAAGATTAACATTCCAATACACAATTTTCTGTACAAAACTCAAATTTAAACTAATATCTGGATTCAGACAACAAAACAATTCGAACGAATTAAACCGTTAGAAACCTTCACTTTGACACAATTATGAAAACTATATGCGACACCTCCCAATTTCTTTTGTAGTAGTTGAAGGTGTTTTTCTTTTCATTTGATCTTGAATGCTTAACAAGTAGTTATTTTATTAAATTTCTCTAAATATAAAAATTATGTATACAGGAGCCGGTGCTGGATACGGAGCAGGTTATGGAGCTGGAGCAGGTGTTGGAGCTGGTTCAGGTGCAGGTGCAGGATCAGGAGCAGGTGCGGGATCTGGAAGTGGTGCCGGAGCAGGTTCAGGATCTGGTGCTGGAGCAGGTTCAGGTTCTGGTTCTGGAGCTGGTTCGGGATCTGGTTCTGGAGCTGGTTCGGGATCTGGTGCTGGAGCAGGTTCGGGATCTGGCGCTGGAGCAGGTTCAGGATCTGGTGCTGGAGCAGGTAGTGGTTCAGGAGCAGGTGCTGGATCTGGAGCTGGCTTAGGTTATGGTGCTGGTGCTGGTGCAGGTTATGGTGCTGGTGCAGGTGCAGGCGCAGGAGCTGGAGCCGGTTATGGAGTTGGAATAGGATATGCATATGGAGGAGGCTATGGACCTAGTTATGGTGCAGGTGCAGGAGCTGGATCTGGAGCAGGTACTTATTAATATTTAATCTAAAATCTCTCCCGTAATTTTCTATGTTAGAAAATGACACATTCATTTTATACAAAATTTAAGAAAAGATAATTTTTAAATATTTTACAATATCTACTTTGACCAATCATTATATAACGACTGGTCTATAATAAAACTTTTTAAAGGTTTTTTATATTTTTAAAATTTTCAGTTTTTGTCATTTCTAAACCTGGTCATTTTAGACAATTCATTATCTGTATTCTAAAAGAATTTTTACTTTTGAAACAGAAGCAAGATCAGGATTTTGAAAATTCTTAATATTTCAGAAAAAGTTACAAGGAATAATTGTACTTCAGTTTTTACAATATTCGGCAAATTAGGTATATTATTATAAATCGTTTTATTTTAGAAAAATATTGTTCATTTGATCCACTGAATTTTAGGTCAGAGGTAAATTTCAAAATCATTTTTATCTCTATTTTTAAACTGAATTCTGAAAATTTTAATAAGGTGTACCCCGGAAAATTTTCTATTTGCGCATGTCGTTACAAAAAAGTTACATTAGTATATAAAATTTTCAAGGTTTTCGCTTTGTTTCAATTATTACTTCTTGACTGAAAATTTCGCAGACATTAAATATCTGTTCTTCTCCGCGTATAAGAAGAAAAAGCGCGAATCATTCTGTAGCATATATTGAATTTGTTGACGTTAAAGTGCGTTCTGCAATTTATAATAAGTCCTTCAAACGTTAAAATTTAGATTTGAGAAAACAAAACACTGGTAAAGAATAGCAGGGATTTTTCTATGGTTTTCACTCATACCAGACTAAATTTAAATAAATAAATCAATGTTAATGGACATGTAAATTAAATTAAATTTCCCTTCTTTAACAAGCCTATGAGTATTTAGATTTATTTTTATGAATGTAAATATTCTTAAACACGTTTATAAAATTTGTGAAAGTTATCGTAAGGTATCTATGAACCATAATAATAATTTTTGTCTGCTGTATAGAAAATAACATATTTAATATGATGATCTGCTAGTCAGAATTAGGATTTTAAAAAAAATGTTAAAAATAATAGTTATTTTCTACAGGATATATTTTATTTTTGCCATAGGCATTAGACATGACTGATTGGTTTCAATGAATATCTATAATTTCGTCGACAAATAAAATATTTTGTAAAAGTTTTACAGCATGCAAGTTTCTTTCAGTCGTTAATATTAAACTATTTTAACTCAACAAAGGATTCAAAGAGAACATTTTTCCTCTAAAATTTCCTCTAATGTTAAAAACTTATATAGCGATTCTTCAAATTTATTTGAATAAAGCAATATACATATTATAAAATTCCATTCAAAAATAAATACATAATTCAAATAGAAATCTATGCCGAAATAAATATACCATTTTGTGGGATATATGTTATTCAAGTTGCAAGAAATCATTAAATTCATTATAGGCTACTGATGCGAAAGAAATGTAATTTTGTTTGGTTACGTTGTTTTCAACAACATCCTGAAAAGTTATCTGACTGCAGAAATCGTAAAATACTGAAACGATGCAGCAGAAGATTTAGAGCTATAACATATTATTAAACACTTTAGGAAGGATAAAGTTTCTACACACTGAAATTAATACCTAAAGAGCAGATGGTGTAATTGAAACAATTTGATTTAAATATATTACTATAAGTAATTTTACTTTTGCAAGATTTTGTTCATTTGATACGCGGAATACGGTGTCAGAGATAAATTTCTATATCGTTTTGGTCTCTCTTCTTTTGTCTGAATTGTAATAATTTTAATGAGGTGTAGCTGCAAACACAATATATACACATTAAAGAACAGGCGAACCTAAATGCAAAGTAAATTCCAATGGATACTGCTCTTTACTGTGATATCTCCAAGTTAAAAAGTAATTTTAAATGTTTTTCTGTTAATACTCCTCAGTAATTCATTCAAATCTCGCTTTTATCACATGCCTCACAACATAAATAAATCTCAGAGGAATATCAGTTGGCATAGCTATTCAAACGGCACTTTCATAAAGAATTTCGGGTCCAACTACAGCAGCAAAACTACACGAATTGACGTAAATGATATAAGATTAACATTCCAATACCCAATTTTCTGTACAAAACTCAAATTTAAACTAATATCTGGATTCAGACAACAAAACAATTCGAACGAATTAAACCGTTAGAAAACTTCACTTTGACACAATTATGAAAACTATATGCGACACCTCCCAATTTCTTTTGTAGTAGTTGAAGGTGTTTTTCTTTTCATTTGATCTTGAATGCTTAACAAGTAGTTATTTTATTAAATTTCTCTAAATATAAAAATTATGTATACAGGAGCAGGTGCTGGATACGGAGCAGGTTATGGAGCTGGAGCAGGTGTTGGAGCTGGTTCAGGTGCAGGTGCAGGATCAGGAGCAGGTGCGGGATCTGGAAGTGGTGCCGGAGCAGGTTCAGGATCTGGTGCTGGAGCAGGTTCAGGTTCTGGTTCTGGAGCTGGTTCGGGATCTGGTTCTGGAGCTGGTTCGGGATCTGGTGCTGGAGCAGGTTCGGGATCTGGCGCTGGAGCAGGTTCAGGATCTGGTGCTGGAGCAGGTAGTGGTTCAGGAGCAGGTGCTGGATCTGGAGCTGGCTTAGGTTATGGTGCTGGTGCAGGTGCAGGCGCAGGAGCTGGAGCCGGTTATGGAGTTGGAATAGGATATGCATATGGAGGAGGCTATGGACCTAGTTATGGTGCTGGTGCAGGAGCTGGATCTGGAGCAGGTAATTATTAATATTTAATCTAAAATCTCTCCCGTAATTTTCTATGTTAGAAAATGACACATTCATTTTATACAAAATTTAAGAAAAGATAATTTTTAAATATTTTACAATATCTACTTTGACCAATCATTATATAACGACTGGTCTATAATAAAACTTTTTAAAGGTTTTTTATATTTTTAAAATTTTCAGTTTTTGACATTTCTAAACCTGGTCATTTTAGACAATTCATTATCTGTATTCTAAAAGAATTTTTACTTTTGAAACAGATGCAAGATCAGGATTTTGAAAATTCTTAATATTTTAGAAAAAGTTACAAGGAATAATTGTACTTCAGTTTTTACAATATTCTGCAAATTAGGTATATTATTATAAATCATTTTATTTTAGAAAAATATTGTTCATTTGATCCACTGAATTTTAGGTCAGAGGTAAATTTCAAAATCATTTTTATCTCTATTTTTAAACTGAATTCTGAAAATTTTAATAAGGTGTACCCCGGAAAATTTTCTATTTGCGCATGTCGTTATAAAAAGTTACATTAGTATATAAAATTTTCAAGGTTTTCGCTTTGTTTCAATTATTACTTCTTGACTGAAAATTTCGCAGACATTAAATATCTGTTCTTCTCCGCGTATAAGAAGAAAAAGCGCGAATCATTCTGTAGCATATATTGAATTTGTTGACGTTAAAGTGCGTTCTGCAATTTATAATAAGTCCTTCAAACGTTAAAATTTAGATTTGAGAAAACAAAACACTGGTAAAGAATAGCAGGGATTTTTCTATGGTTTTCACTCATACCAGACTAAATTTAAATAAATAAATCAATGTTAATGGACATGTAAATTAAATTAAATTTCCCTTCTTTAACAAGCCTATGAGTATTTAGATTTATTTTTATGAATGTAAATATTCTTAAACACGTTTACAAAATTTGTGAAAGTTATCGTAAGGTATCTATGAACCATAATAATAATTTTTGTCTGCTGTATAGAAAATAACATATTTAATATGATGATCTGCTAGTCAGAATTAGGATTTTTAAAAAAATGTTAAAAATAATAGTTATTTTCTACAGGTTATATTTTATTTTTGCCATAGGCATTAGACATGACTGATTGGTTACAATGAATATCTATAATTTCGTCGACAAATAAAATATTTTGTAAAAGTTTTACAGCATGCAAGTTTCTTTCAGTCGTTAATATTAAACTATTTTAACTCAACAAAGGATTCAAAGAGAACATTTTTCTCTAAAATTTCCTCTAATGTTAAAAACTTATATAGCGATTCTCCAAATTTATTTGAATAAAGCAATATACATATTATAAAATTCCATTCAAAAATAAATACGTAATTCAAATAGAAATCTATGCCGAAATAAATATACCATTTTGTGGGATATATGTTATTCAAGTTGCAAGAAATCATTAAATTCATTATAGGCTACTGATGCGAAAGAAATGTAATTTTGTTTGGTTACGTTGTTTTCAACAACATCCTGAAAAGTTATCTGACTGCAGAAATCGTAAAATACTGAAACGATGCAGCAGAAGATTTAGAGCTATAACATATTATTAAACACTTTAGGAAGGATAAAGTTTCTACACACTGAAATTAATACCTAAAGAGCAGATGGTGTAATTGAAACAATTTGATTTAAATATATTACTATAAGTAATTTTACTTTTGCAAGATTTTGTTCATTTGATACGCGGAATACGGTGTCAGAGATAAATTTCTATATCGTTTTGGTCTCTCTTCTTTTGTCGGAATTGTAATAATTTTAATGAGGTGTAGCTGCAAACACAATATATACACATTAAACAACAGGCGAACCTAAATGCAAAGTAAATTCCAATGGATACTGCTCTTTACTGTGATATCTCCAAGTTAAAAAGTAATTTTAAATGTTTTTCTGTTAATACTCCTCAGTAATTCATTCAAATCTCGCTTTTATCACATGCCTCACAACATAAATAAATCTCAGAGGAATATCAGTTGGCATAGCTATTCAAACGGCACTTTCATAAAGAATTTCGGGTCCAACTACAGCAGCAAAACTACACGAATTGACGTAAATGATATAAGATTAACATTCCAATACACAATTTTCTGTACAAAACTCAAATTTAAACTAATATCTGGATTCAGACAACAAAACAATTCGAACGAATTAAACCGTTAGAAACCTTCACTTTGACACAATTATGAAAACTATATGCGACACCTCCCAATTTCTTTTGTAGTAGTTGAAGGTGTTTTTCTTTTCATTTGATCTTGAATGCTTAACAAGTAGTTATTTTATTAAATTTCTCTAAATATAAAAATTATGTATACAGGAGCCGGTGCTGGATACGGAGCAGGTTATGGAGCTGGAGCAGGTGTTGGAGCTGGTTCAGGTGCAGGTGCAGGATCAGGAGCAGGTGCGGGATCTGGAAGTGGTGCCGGAGCAGGTTCAGGATCTGGTGCTGGAGCAGGTTCAGGTTCTGGTTCTGGAGCTGGTTCGGGATCTGGTTCTGGAGCTGGTTCGGGATCTGGTGCTGGAGCAGGTTCGGGATCTGGTGCTGGAGCAGGTTCGGGATCTGGCGCTGGAGCAGGTTCAGGATCTGGTGCTGGAGCAGGTAGTGGTTCAGGAGCAGGTGCTGGATCTGGAGCTGGCTTAGGTTATGGTGCTGGTGCTGGTGCAGGTTATGGTGCTGGTGCAGGTGCAGGCGCAGGAGCTGGAGCCGGTTATGGAGTTGGAATAGGATATGCATATGGAGGAGGCTATGGACCTAGTTATGGTGCAGGTGCAGGAGCTGGATCTGGAGCAGGTAATTATTAATATTTAATCTAAAATCTCTCCCGTAATTTTCTATCTTAGAAAATGACACATTCATTTTATACAAAATTTAAGAAAAGATAATTTTTAAATATTTTACAATATCTACTTTGACCAATCATTATATAACGACTGGTCTATAATAAAACTTTTTAAAGGTTTTTTATATTTTTAAAATTTTCAGTTTTTGTCATTTCTAAACCTGGTCATTTTAGACAATTCATTATCTGTATTCTAAAAGAATTTTTACTTTTGAAACAGAAGCTAGATCAGGATTTTGAAAATTCTTAATATTTTAGAAAAAGTTACAAGGAATAATTGTACTTCAGTTTTTACAATATTCTGCAAATTAGGTATATTATTATAAATCATTTTATTTTAGAAAAATATTGTTTATTTGATCCACTAAATTTTAGGTCAGAGATAAATTTCAAAATCGTTTTTATCTCTATTTTTAAATTGAATTCTGAAAAATTTAATAAGGTGTACCCCGGAAAATTTTCTATTTGCGCATGTCGTTATAAAAAATTACATTAGTATATAAAATTTTCAAGGTTTTCGCTTTGTTTCAATTATTACTTCTTGACTGAAAATTTCGCAGACATTAAATATCTATTCTTCTCCGCGTATAAGAAGAAAAAGCGCGAATCATTCTGTAGCATATATTGAATTTGTTGACGTTAAAGTGCATTCTGCAATTTATAATAAGTCCTTCAAACGTTAAAATTTAGATTTGGGAAAACAAAACACTGGTAAAGAATAGCAGGGATTTTTCTATGGTTTTCACTCATACCAGACTAAATTTAAATAAATAAATCAATGTTAATGGACATGTAAATCAAATTAAATTTCCCTTCTTTAACAAGCCTATGAGTATTTAGATTTATTTTTATGAATGTAAATATTCTTAAACACGTTTACAAAATTTGTGAAAGTTATCGTAAGGTTTCTATGAACCATAATAATAATTTTTGACTGCTGTATAGAAAATAACATATTTAATATGATGATCTGCTAGTCAGAATTAGGATTTTTAAAAAAATGTTAAAAATAATAGTTATTTTCTACAGGATATATTTTATTTTTGCCATAGGCATTAGACATGACTGATTGGTTACAATGAATATCTATAATTTCGTCGACAAATAAAATATTTTGTAAAAGTTTTACAGCATGCAAGTTTCTTTCAGTCGTTAATATTAAACTATTTTAACTCAACAAAGGATTCAAAGAGAACATTTTTCTCTAAAATTTCCTCTAATGTTAAAAACTTATATAGCGATTCTCCAAATTTATTTGAATAAAGCAATATACATATTATAAAATTCCATTCAAAAATAAATACATTATTCAAATAGAAATCTATGCCGAAATAAATATACCATTTTGTGGGATATATGTTATTCAAGTTGCAAGAAATCATTAAATTCATTATACGCTACTGATGCGAAAGAAATGTAATTTTGTTTGGTTACGTTGTTTTCAACAACATCCTGAAAATTTATCTGACTGCAGAAATCGTAAAATACTGAAACGATGCAGCAGAAGATTTAGAGCTATAACATATTATTAAACACTTTAGGAAGGATAAAGTTTCTACACACTGAAATTAATACCTAAAGAGCAGATGGTGTAATTGAAACAATTTGATTTAAATATATTACTATAATTAATTTTACTTTTGCAAGATTTTGTTCATTTGATACGCGGAATACGGTGTCAGAGATAAATTTCTATATCGTTTTGGTCTCTCTTCTTTTGTCCGAATTGTAATAATTTTAATGAGGTGTAGCTGCAAACACAATATATACACATTAATCAACAGGCGAACCTAAATGCAAAGTAAATTCCAATGGATACTGCTCTTTACTGTGATATCTCCAAGTTAAAAAGTAATTTTAAATGTTTTTCTGTTAATACTCCTCAGTAATTCACTCAAATCTCGCTTTTATCACATGCCTCACAACATAAATAAATCTCAGAGGAATATCAGTTGGCATAGCTATTCAAACGGCACTTTCATAAAGAATTTCGGGTCCAACTACAGCAGCAAAACTACACGAATTGACGTAAATGATATAAGATTAACATTCCAATACACAATTTTCTGTACAAAACTCAAATTTAAACTAATATCTGGATTCAGACAACAAAACAATTCGAACGAATTAAACCGTTAGAAACCTTCACTTTGACACAATTATGAAAACTATATGCGACACCTCCCAATTTCTTTTGTAGTAGTTGAAGGTGTTTTTCTTTTCATTTGATCTTGAATGCTTAACAAGTAGTTATTTTATTAAATTTCTCTAAATATAAAAATTATGTATACAGGAGCCGGTGCTGGATACGGAGCAGGTTATGGAGCTGGAGCAGGTGTTGGAGCTGGTTCAGGTGCAGGTGCAGGATCAGGAGCAGGTGCGGGATCTGGAAGTGGTGCCGGAGCAGGTTCAGGATCTGGTGCTGGAGCAGGTTCAGGTTCTGGTTCTGGAGCTGGTTCGGGATCTGGTTCTGGAGCTGGTTCGGGATCTGGTGCTGGAGCAGGTTCGGGATCTGGCGCTGGAGCAGGTTCAGGATCTGGTGCTGGAGCAGGTAGTGGTTCAGGAGCAGGTGCTGGATCTGGAGCTGGCTTAGGTTATGGTGCTGGTGCTGGTGCAGGTTATGGTGCTGGTGCAGGTGCAGGCGCAGGAGCTGGAGCCGGTTATGGAGTTGGAATAGGATATGCATATGGAGGAGGCTATGGACCTAGTTATGGTGCAGGTGCAGGAGCTGGATCTGGAGCAGGTACTTATTAATATTTAATCTAAAATCTCTCCCGTAATTTTCTATGTTAGAAAATGACACATTCATTTTATACAAAATTTAAGAAAAGATAATTTTTAAATATTTTACAATATCTACTTTGACCAATCATTATATAACGACTGGTCTATAATAAAACTTTTTAAAGGTTTTTTATATTTTTAAAATTTTCAGTTTTTGTCATTTCTAAACCTGGTCATTTTAGACAATTCATTATCTGTATTCTAAAAGAATTTTTACTTTTGAAACAGAAGCAAGATCAGGATTTTGAAAATTCTTAATATTTTAGAAAAAGTTACAAGGAATAATTGTACTTCAGTTTTTACAATATTCGGCAAATTAGGTATATTATTATAAATCGTTTTATTTTAGAAAAATATTGTTCATTTGATCCACTGAATTTTAGGTCAGAGGTAAATTTCAAAATCATTTTTATCTCTATTTTTAAACTGAATTCTGAAAATTTTAATAAGGTGTACCCCGGAAAATTTTCTATTTGCGCATGTCGTTACAAAAAAGTTACATTAGTATATAAAATTTTCAAGGTTTTCGCTTTGTTTCAATTATTACTTCTTGACTGAAAATTTCGCAGACATTAAATATCTGTTCTTCTCCGCGTATAAGAAGAAAAAGCGCGAATCATTCTGTAGCATATATTGAATTTGTTGACGTTAAAGTGCGTTCTGCAATTTATAATAAGTCCTTTAAACGTTAAAATTTAGATTTGAGAAAACAAAACACTGGTAAAGAATAGCAGGGAGGATTTTTCTATGGTTTTCACTCATACCAGACTAAATTTAAATAAATAAATCAATGTTAATGGACATGTAAATTAAATTAAATTTCCCTTCTTTAACAAGCCTATGAGTATTTAGATTTATTTTTATGAATGTAAATATTCTTAAACACGTTTACAAAATTTGTGAAAGTTATCGTAAGGTATCTATGAACCACAATAATAATTTTTGACTGCTGTATAGAAAATAACATATTTAATATGATGATCTGCTAGTCAGAATTAGGATTTAAAAAAAAAATGTTAAAAATAATAGTTATTATCTACAGGATATATTTTATTTTTGCCATAGGCATTAGACATGACTGATTGGTTTCAATGAATATCTATAATTTCGTCGACAAATAAAATATTTTGTAAAAGTTTTGCAGCATGCAAGTTTCTTTCAGTCGTTAATATTAAACTATTTTAACTCAACAAAGGATTCAAAGAGAACATTTTTCCTCTAAAATTTCCTCTAATGTTAAAAACTTATATAGCGATTCTTTAAATTTATTTGAATAAAGCAATATACATATTATAAAATAGCATTCAAAAATAAATACATAATTCAAATAGAAATCTATGCCGAAATAAATATACCATTTTGTGGGATATATGTTATTCAAGTTGCAAGAAATCATTAAATTCATTATAGGCTACTGATGCGAAAGAAATGTAATTTTGTTTGGTTACGTTGTTTTCAACAACATCCTGAAAAGTTATCTGACTGCAGAAATCGTAAAATACTGAAACGATGCAGCAGAAGATTTAGAGCTATAACATATTATTAAACACTTTAGGAAGGATAAAGTTTCTACACACTGAAATTAATACCTAAAGAGCAGATGGTGTAATTGAAACAATTTGATTTAAATATATTACTATAAGTAATTTTACTTTTGCAAGATTTTGTTCATTTGATACGCGGAATACGGTGTCAGAGATAAATTTCTATATCGTTTTGGTCTCTCTTCTTTTGTCTGAATTGTAATAATTTTAATGAGGTGTAGCTGCAAACACAATATATACACATTAAACAACAGGCGAACCTAAATGCAAAGTAAATTCCAATGGATACTGCTCTTTACTGTGATATCTCCAAGTTAAAAAGTAATTTTAAATGTTTTTCTGTTAATACTCCTCAGTAATTCATTCAAATCTCGCTTTTATCACATGCCTCACAACATAAATAAATCTCAGAGGAATATCAGTTGGCACAGCTATTCAAACGGCACTTTCATAAAGAATTTCGGGTCCAACTACAGCAGCAAAACTACACGAATTGACGTAAATGATATAAGATTAACATTCCAATACACAATTTTCTGTACAAAACTCAAATTTAAACTAATATCTGGATTCAGACAACAAAACAATTCGAACGAATTAAACCGTTAGAAACCTTCACTTTGACACAATTATGAAAACTATATGCGACACCTCCCAATTTCTTTTGTAGTAGTTGAAGGTGTTTTTCTTTTCATTTGATCTTGAATGCTTAACAAGTAGTTATTTTATTAAATTTCTCTAAATATAAAAATTATGTATACAGGAGCCGGTGCTGGATACGGAGCAGGTTATGGAGCTGGAGCAGGTGTTGGAGCTGGTTCAGGTGCAGGTGCAGGATCAGGAGCAGGTGCGGGATCTGGAAGTGGTGCCGGAGCAGGTTCAGGATCTGGTGCTGGAGCAGGTTCAGGTTCTGGTTCTGGAGCTGGTTCGGGATCTGGTTCTGGAGCTGGTTCGGGATCTGGTGCTGGAGCAGGTTCGGGATCTGGTGCTGGAGCAGGTTCGGGATCTGGCGCTGGAGCAGGTTCAGGATCTGGTGCTGGAGCAGGTAGTGGTTCAGGAGCAGGTGCTGGATCTGGAGCTGGCTTAGGTTATGGTGCTGGTGCTGGTGCAGGTTATGGTGCTGGTGCAGGTGCAGGCGCAGGAGCTGGAGCCGGTTATGGAGTTGGAATAGGATATGCATATGGAGGAGGCTATGGACCTAGTTATGGTGCAGGTGCAGGAGCTGGATCTGGAGCAGGTAATTATTAATATTTAATCTAAAATCTCTCCCGTAATTTTCTATCTTAGAAAATGACACATTCATTTTATACAAAATTTAAGAAAAGATAATTTTTAAATATTTTACAATATCTACTTTGACCAATCATTATATAACGACTGGTCTATAATAAAACTTTTTAAAGGTTTTTTATATTTTTAAAATTTTCAGTTTTTGTCATTTCTAAACCTGGTCATTTTAGACAATTCATTATCTGTATTCTAAAAGAATTTTTACTTTTGAAACAGAAGCTAGATCAGGATTTTGAAAATTCTTAATATTTTAGAAAAAGTTACAAGGAATAATTGTACTTCAGTTTTTACAATATTCTGCAAATTAGGTATATTATTATAAATCATTTTATTTTAGAAAAATATTGTTTATTTGATCCACTAAATTTTAGGTCAGAGATAAATTTCAAAATCGTTTTTATCTCTATTTTTAAATTGAATTCTGAAAAATTTAATAAGGTGTACCCCGGAAAATTTTCTATTTGCGCATGTCGTTATAAAAAATTACATTAGTATATAAAATTTTCAAGGTTTTCGCTTTGTTTCAATTATTACTTCTTGACTGAAAATTTCGCAGACATTAAATATCTATTCTTCTCCGCGTATAAGAAGAAAAAGCGCGAATCATTCTGTAGCATATATTGAATTTGTTGACGTTAAAGTGCATTCTGCAATTTATAATAAGTCCTTCAAACGTTAAAATTTAGATTTGGGAAAACAAAACACTGGTAAAGAATAGCAGGGATTTTTCTATGGTTTTCACTCATACCAGACTAAATTTAAATAAATAAATCAATGTTAATGGACATGTAAATCAAATTAAATTTCCCTTCTTTAACAAGCCTATGAGTATTTAGATTTATTTTTATGAATGTAAATATTCTTAAACACGTTTACAAAATTTGTGAAAGTTATCGTAAGGTTTCTATGAACCATAATAATAATTTTTGACTGCTGTATAGAAAATAACATATTTAATATGATGATCTGCTAGTCAGAATTAGGATTTTTAAAAAAATGTTAAAAATAATAGTTATTTTCTACAGGATATATTTTATTTTTGCCATAGGCATTAGACATGACTGATTGGTTACAATGAATATCTATAATTTCGTCGACAAATAAAATATTTTGTAAAAGTTTTACAGCATGCAAGTTTCTTTCAGTCGTTAATATTAAACTATTTTAACTCAACAAAGGATTCAAAGAGAACATTTTTCTCTAAAATTTCCTCTAATGTTAAAAACTTATATAGCGATTCTCCAAATTTATTTGAATAAAGCAATATACATATTATAAAATTCCATTCAAAAATAAATACATTATTCAAATAGAAATCTATGCCGAAATAAATATACCATTTTGTGGGATATATGTTATTCAAGTTGCAAGAAATCATTAAATTCATTATACGCTACTGATGCGAAAGAAATGTAATTTTGTTTGGTTACGTTGTTTTCAACAACATCCTGAAAATTTATCTGACTGCAGAAATCGTAAAATACTGAAACGATGCAGCAGAAGATTTAGAGCTATAACATATTATTAAACACTTTAGGAAGGATAAAGTTTCTACACACTGAAATTAATACCTAAAGAGCAGATGGTGTAATTGAAACAATTTGATTTAAATATATTACTATAATTAATTTTACTTTTGCAAGATTTTGTTCATTTGATACGCGGAATACGGTGTCAGAGATAAATTTCTATATCGTTTTGGTCTCTCTTCTTTTGTCCGAATTGTAATAATTTTAATGAGGTGTAGCTGCAAACACAATATATACACATTAATCAACAGGCGAACCTAAATGCAAAGTAAATTCCAATGGATACTGCTCTTTACTGTGATATCTCCAAGTTAAAAAGTAATTTTAAATGTTTTTCTGTTAATACTCCTCAGTAATTCACTCAAATCTCGCTTTTATCACATGCCTCACAACATAAATAAATCTCAGAGGAATATCAGTTGGCATAGCTATTCAAACGGCACTTTCATAAAGAATTTCGGGTCCAACTACAGCAGCAAAACTACACGAATTGACGTAAATGATATAAGATTAACATTCCAATACACAATTTTCTGTACAAAACTCAAATTTAAACTAATATCTGGATTCAGACAACAAAACAATTCGAACGAATTAAACCGTTAGAAACCTTCACTTTGACACAATTATGAAAACTATATGCGACACCTCCCAATTTCTTTTGTAGTAGTTGAAGGTGTTTTTCTTTTCATTTGATCTTGAATGCTTAACAAGTAGTTATTTTATTAAATTTCTCTAAATATAAAAATTATGTATACAGGAGCCGGTGCTGGATACGGAGCAGGTTATGGAGCTGGAGCAGGTGTTGGAGCTGGTTCAGGTGCAGGTGCAGGATCAGGAGCAGGTGCGGGATCTGGAAGTGGTGCCGGAGCAGGTTCAGGATCTGGTGCTGGAGCAGGTTCAGGTTCTGGTTCTGGAGCTGGTTCGGGATCTGGTTCTGGAGCTGGTTCGGGATCTGGTGCTGGAGCAGGTTCGGGATCTGGCGCTGGAGCAGGTTCAGGATCTGGTGCTGGAGCAGGTAGTGGTTCAGGAGCAGGTGCTGGATCTGGAGCTGGCTTAGGTTATGGTGCTGGTGCTGGTGCAGGTTATGGTGCTGGTGCAGGTGCAGGCGCAGGAGCTGGAGCCGGTTATGGAGTTGGAATAGGATATGCATATGGAGGAGGCTATGGACCTAGTTATGGTGCAGGTGCAGGAGCTGGATCTGGAGCAGGTACTTATTAATATTTAATCTAAAATCTCTCCCGTAATTTTCTATGTTAGAAAATGACACATTCATTTTATACAAAATTTAAGAAAAGATAATTTTTAAATATTTTACAATATCTACTTTGACCAATCATTATATAACGACTGGTCTATAATAAAACTTTTTAAAGGTTTTTTATATTTTTAAAATTTTCAGTTTTTGTCATTTCTAAACCTGGTCATTTTAGACAATTCATTATCTGTATTCTAAAAGAATTTTTACTTTTGAAACAGAAGCAAGATCAGGATTTTGAAAATTCTTAATATTTTAGAAAAAGTTACAAGGAATAATTGTACTTCAGTTTTTACAATATTCGGCAAATTAGGTATATTATTATAAATCGTTTTATTTTAGAAAAATATTGTTCATTTGATCCACTGAATTTTAGGTCAGAGGTAAATTTCAAAATCATTTTTATCTCTATTTTTAAACTGAATTCTGAAAATTTTAATAAGGTGTACCCCGGAAAATTTTCTATTTGCGCATGTCGTTACAAAAAAGTTACATTAGTATATAAAATTTTCAAGGTTTTCGCTTTGTTTCAATTATTACTTCTTGACTGAAAATTTCGCAGACATTAAATATCTGTTCTTCTCCGCGTATAAGAAGAAAAAGCGCGAATCATTCTGTAGCATATATTGAATTTGTTGACGTTAAAGTGCGTTCTGCAATTTATAATAAGTCCTTTAAACGTTAAAATTTAGATTTGAGAAAACAAAACACTGGTAAAGAATAGCAGGGAGGATTTTTCTATGGTTTTCACTCATACCAGACTAAATTTAAATAAATAAATCAATGTTAATGGACATGTAAATTAAATTAAATTTCCCTTCTTTAACAAGCCTATGAGTATTTAGATTTATTTTTATGAATGTAAATATTCTTAAACACGTTTACAAAATTTGTGAAAGTTATCGTAAGGTATCTATGAACCACAATAATAATTTTTGACTGCTGTATAGAAAATAACATATTTAATATGATGATCTGCTAGTCAGAATTAGGATTTAAAAAAAAAATGTTAAAAATAATAGTTATTATCTACAGGATATATTTTATTTTTGCCATAGGCATTAGACATGACTGATTGGTTTCAATGAATATCTATAATTTCGTCGACAAATAAAATATTTTGTAAAAGTTTTGCAGCATGCAAGTTTCTTTCAGTCGTTAATATTAAACTATTTTAACTCAACAAAGGATTCAAAGAGAACATTTTTCCTCTAAAATTTCCTCTAATGTTAAAAACTTATATAGCGATTCTTTAAATTTATTTGAATAAAGCAATATACATATTATAAAATAGCATTCAAAAATAAATACATAATTCAAATAGAAATCTATGCCGAAATAAATATACCATTTTGTGGGATATATGTTATTCAAGTTGCAAGAAATCATTAAATTCATTATAGGCTACTGATGCGAAAGAAATGTAATTTTGTTTGGTTACGTTGTTTTCAACAACATCCTGAAAAGTTATCTGACTGCAGAAATCGTAAAATACTGAAACGATGCAGCAGAAGATTTAGAGCTATAACATATTATTAAACACTTTAGGAAGGATAAAGTTTCTACACACTGAAATTAATACCTAAAGAGCAGATGGTGTAATTGAAACAATTTGATTTAAATATATTACTATAAGTAATTTTACTTTTGCAAGATTTTGTTCATTTGATACGCGGAATACGGTGTCAGAGATAAATTTCTATATCGTTTTGGTCTCTCTTCTTTTGTCTGAATTGTAATAATTTTAATGAGGTGTAGCTGCAAACACAATATATACACATTAAACAACAGGCGAACCTAAATGCAAAGTAAATTCCAATGGATACTGCTCTTTACTGTGATATCTCCAAGTTAAAAAGTAATTTTAAATGTTTTTCTGTTAATACTCCTCAGTAATTCATTCAAATCTCGCTTTTATCACATGCCTCACAACATAAATAAATCTCAGAGGAATATCAGTTGGCACAGCTATTCAAACGGCACTTTCATAAAGAATTTCGGGTCCAACTACAGCAGCAAAACTACACGAATTGACGTAAATGATATAAGATTAACATTCCAATACACAATTTTCTGTACAAAACTCAAATTTAAACTAATATCTGGATTCAGACAACAAAACAATTCGAACGAATTAAACCGTTAGAAACCTTCACTTTGACACAATTATGAAAACTATATGCGACACCTCCCAATTTCTTTTGTAGTAGTTGAAGGTGTTTTTCTTTTCATTTGATCTTGAATGCTTAACAAGTAGTTATTTTATTAAATTTCTCTAAATATAAAAATTATGTATACAGGAGCCGGTGCTGGATACGGAGCAGGTTATGGAGCTGGAGCAGGTGTTGGAGCTGGTTCAGGTGCAGGTGCAGGATCAGGAGCAGGTGCGGGATCTGGAAGTGGTGCCGGAGCAGGTTCAGGATCTGGTGCTGGAGCAGGTTCAGGTTCTGGTTCTGGAGCTGGTTCGGGATCTGGTTCTGGAGCTGGTTCGGGATCTGGTGCTGGAGCAGGTTCGGGATCTGGTGCTGGAGCAGGTTCGGGATCTGGCGCTGGAGCAGGTTCAGGATCTGGTGCTGGAGCAGGTAGTGGTTCAGGAGCAGGTGCTGGATCTGGAGCTGGCTTAGGTTATGGTGCTGGTGCTGGTGCAGGTTATGGTGCTGGTGCAGGTGCAGGCGCAGGAGCTGGAGCCGGTTATGGAGTTGGAATAGGATATGCATATGGAGGAGGCTATGGACCTAGTTATGGTGCAGGTGCAGGAGCTGGATCTGGAGCAGGTAATTATTAATATTTAATCTAAAATCTCTCCCGTAATTTTCTATCTTAGAAAATGACACATTCATTTTATACAAAATTTAAGAAAAGATAATTTTTAAATATTTTACAATATCTACTTTGACCAATCATTATATAACGACTGGTCTATAATAAAACTTTTTAAAGGTTTTTTATATTTTTAAAATTTTCAGTTTTTGTCATTTCTAAATCTGGTCATTTTAGACAATTCATTATCTGTATTCTAAAAGAATTTTTACTTTTGAAACAGAAGCTAGATCAGGATTTTGAAAATTCTTAATATTTTAGAAAAAGTTACAAGGAATAATTGTACTTCAGTTTTTACAATATTCTGCAAATTAGGTATATTATTATAAATCATTTTATTTTAGAAAAATATTGTTTATTTGATCCACTAAATTTTAGGTCAGAGATAAATTTCAAAATCGTTTTTATCTCTATTTTTAAACTGAATTCTGAAAAATTTAATAAGGTGTACCCCGGAAAATTTTCTATTTGCGCATGTCGTTATAAAAAATTACATTAGTATATAAAATTTTCAAGGTTTTCGCTTTGTTTCAATTATTACTTCTTGACTGAAAATTTCGCAGACATTAAATATCTATTCTTCTCCGCGTATAAGAAGAAAAAGCGCGAATCATTCTGTAGCATATATTGAATTTGTTGACGTTAAAGTGCATTCTGCAATTTATAATAAGTCCTTCAAACGTTAAAATTTAGATTTGGGAAAACAAAACACTGGTAAAGAATAGCAGGGATTTTTCTATGGTTTTCACTCATACCAGACTAAATTTAAATAAATAAATCAATGTTAATGGACATGTAAATCAAATTAAATTTCCCTTCTTTAACAAGCCTATGAGTATTTAGATTTATTTTTATGAATGTAAATATTCTTAAACACGTTTACAAAATTTGTGAAAGTTATCGTAAGGTTTCTATGAACCATAATAATAATTTTTGACTGCTGTATAGAAAATAACATATTTAATATGATGATCTGCTAGTCAGAATTAGGATTTTTAAAAAAATGTTAAAAATAATAGTTATTTTCTACAGGATATATTTTATTTTTGCCATAGGCATTAGACATGACTGATTGGTTACAATGAATATCTATAATTTCGTCGACAAATAAAATATTTTGTAAAAGTTTTACAGCATGCAAGTTTCTTTCAGTCGTTAATATTAAACTATTTTAACTCAACAAAGGATTCAAAGAGAACATTTTTCTCTAAAATTTCCTCTAATGTTAAAAACTTATATAGCGATTCTCCAAATTTATTTGAATAAAGCAATATACATATTATAAAATTCCATTCAAAAATAAATACATTATTCAAATAGAAATCTATGCCGAAATAAATATACCATTTTGTGGGATATATGTTATTCAAGTTGCAAGAAATCATTAAATTCATTATACGCTACTGATGCGAAAGAAATGTAATTTTGTTTGGTTACGTTGTTTTCAACAACATCCTGAAAATTTATCTGACTGCAGAAATCGTAAAATACTGAAACGATGCAGCAGAAGATTTAGAGCTATAACATATTATTAAACACTTTAGGAAGGATAAAGTTTCTACACACTGAAATTAATACCTAAAGAGCAGATGGTGTAATTGAAACAATTTGATTTAAATATATTACTATAATTAATTTTACTTTTGCAAGATTTTGTTCATTTGATACGCGGAATACGGTGTCAGAGATAAATTTCTATATCGTTTTGGTCTCTCTTCTTTTGTCCGAATTGTAATAATTTTAATGAGGTGTAGCTGCAAACACAATATATACACATTAATCAACAGGCGAACCTAAATGCAAAGTAAATTCCAATGGATACTGCTCTTTACTGTGATATCTCCAAGTTAAAAAGTAATTTTAAATGTTTTTCTGTTAATACTCCTCAGTAATTCACTCAAATCTCGCTTTTATCACATGCCTCACAACATAAATAAATCTCAGAGGAATATCAGTTGGCATAGCTATTCAAACGGCACTTTCATAAAGAATTTCGGGTCCAACTACAGCAGCAAAACTACACGAATTGACGTAAATGATATAAGATTAACATTCCAATACACAATTTTCTGTACAAAACTCAAATTTAAACTAATATCTGGATTCAGACAACAAAACAATTCGAACGAATTAAACCGTTAGAAACCTTCACTTTGACACAATTATGAAAACTATATGCGACACCTCCCAATTTCTTTTGTAGTAGTTGAAGGTGTTTTTCTTTTCATTTGATCTTGAATGCTTAACAAGTAGTTATTTTATTAAATTTCTCTAAATATAAAAATTATGTATACAGGAGCCGGTGCTGGATACGGAGCAGGTTATGGAGCTGGAGCAGGTGTTGGAGCTGGTTCAGGTGCAGGTGCAGGATCAGGAGCAGGTGCGGGATCTGGAAGTGGTGCCGGAGCAGGTTCAGGATCTGGTGCTGGAGCAGGTTCAGGTTCTGGTTCTGGAGCTGGTTCGGGATCTGGTTCTGGAGCTGGTTCGGGATCTGGTGCTGGAGCAGGTTCGGGATCTGGCGCTGGAGCAGGTTCAGGATCTGGTGCTGGAGCAGGTAGTGGTTCAGGAGCAGGTGCTGGATCTGGAGCTGGCTTAGGTTATGGTGCTGGTGCTGGTGCAGGTTATGGTGCTGGTGCAGGTGCAGGCGCAGGAGCTGGAGCCGGTTATGGAGTTGGAATAGGATATGCATATGGAGGAGGCTATGGACCTAGTTATGGTGCAGGTGCAGGAGCTGGATCTGGAGCAGGTACTTATTAATATTTAATCTAAAATCTCTCCCGTAATTTTCTATGTTAGAAAATGACACATTCATTTTACACAAAATTTAAGAAAAGATAATTTTTAAATATTTTACAATATCTACTTTGACCAATCATTATATAACGACTGGTCTATAATAAAACTTTTTAAAAGTTTTTTATATTTTTAAAATTTTCAGTTTTTGTCATTTCTAAACCTGGTCATTTTAGACAATTCATTATCTGTATTCTAAAAGAATTTTTACTTTTGAAACAGAAGCAAGATCAGGATTTTGAAAATTCTTAATATTTTAGAAAAAGTTACAAGGAATAATTGTACTTCAGTTTTTACAATATTCTGCAAATTAGGTATATTATTATAAATCGTTTTATTTTAGAAAAATATTGTTCATTTGATCCACTGAATTTTAGGTCAGAGGTAAATTTCAAAATCATTTTTATCTCTATTTTTAAACTGAATTCTGAAAATTTTAATAAGGTGTACCCCGGAAAATTTTCTATTTGCGCATGTCGTTACAAAAAAGTTACATTAGTATATAAAATTTTCAAGGTTTTCGCTTTGTTTCAATTATTACTTCTTGACTGAAAATTTCGCAGACATTAAATATCTGTTTTTCTCCGCGTATAAGAAGAAAAAGCGCGAATCATTCTGTAGCATATATTGAATTTGTTGACGTTAAAGTGCGTTCTGCAATTTATAATAAGTCCTTTAAACGTTAAAATTTAGATTTGAGAAAACAAAACACTGGTAAAGAATAGCAGGGAGGATTTTTCTATGGTTTTCACTCATACCAGACTAAATTTAAATAAATAAATCAATGTTAATGGACATGTAAATTAAATTAAATTTCCCTTCTTTAACAAGCCTATGAGTATTTAGATTTATTTTTATGAATGTAAATATTCTTAAACACGTTTACAAAATTTGTGAAAGTTATCGTAAGGTATCTATGAACCATAATAATAATTTTTGACTGCTGTATAGAAAATAACATATTTAATATGATGATCTGCTAGTCAGAATTAGGATTTAAAAAAAAAATGTTAAAAATAATAGTTATTATCTACAGGATATATTTTATTTTTGCCATAGGCATTAGACATGACTGATTGGTTTCAATGAATATCTATAATTTCGTCGACAAATAAAATATTTTGTAAAAGTTTTGCAGCATGCAAGTTTCTTTCAGTCGTTAATATTAAACTATTTTAACTCAACAAAGGATTCAAAGAGAACATTTTTCCTCTAAAATTTCCTCTAATGTTAAAAACTCATTTAGCGATTCTTTAAATTTATTTGAATAAAGCAATATACATATTATAAAATAGCATTCAAAAATAAATACATAATTCAAATAGAAATCTATGCCGAAATAAATATACCATTTTGTGGGATATATGTTATTCAAGTTGCAAGAAATCATTAAATTCATTATACGCTACTGATGCGAAAGAAATGTAATTTTGTTTGGTTACGTTGTTTTCAACAACATCCTGAAAAGTTATCTGACTGCAGAAATCGTAAAATACTGAAACAATGCAGCAGAATATTTAGAGCTATAACATATTATTAAACACTTTAGGAAGGATAAAGTTTCTACACACTGAAATTAATACCTAAAAAGCAGATGGTGTGATTGAAACAATTTGATTTAAATATATTACTATAAGTAATTTTACTTTTGCAAGATTTTGTTCATTTGATACGCGGAATACGGTGTCAGAGATAAATTTCTATATCGTTTTGGTCTCTCTTCTTTTGTCTGAATTGTAATAATTTTAATGAGGTGTAGCTGCAAACACAATATATACACATTAAACAACAGGCGAACCTAAATGCAAAGTAAATTCCAATGGATACTGCTCTTTACTGTGATATCTCCAAGTTAAAAAGTAATTTTAAATGTTTTTCTGTTAATACTCCTCAGTAATTCACTCAAATCTCGCTTTTATCACATGCCTCACAACATAAATAAATCTCAGAGGAATATCAGTTGGCATAGCTATTAAAACGGCACTTTCATAAAGAATTTCGGGTCCAACTACAGCAGCAAAACTACACGAATTGACGTAAATGATATAAGATTAACATTCCAATACACAATTTTCTGTACAAAACTCAAATTTAAACTAATATCTGGATTCAGACAACAAAACAATTCGAACGAATTAAACCGTTAGAAACCTTCACTTTGACACAATTATGAAAACTATATGCGACACCTCCCAATTTCTTTTGTAGTAGTTGAAGGTGTTTTTCTTTTCATTTGATCTTGAATGCTTAACAAGTAGTTATTTTATTAAATTTCTCTAAATATAAAAATTATGTATACAGGAGCCGGTGCTGGATACGGAGCAGGTTATGGAGCTGGAGCAGGTGTTGGAGCTGGTTCAGGTGCAGGTGCAGGATCAGGAGCAGGTGCGGGATCTGGAAGTGGTGCCGGAGCAGGTTCAGGATCTGGTGCTGGAGCAGGTTCAGGTTCTGGTTCTGGATCTGGTTCGGGATCTGGTTCTGGAGCTGGTTCGGGATCTGGTGCTGGAGCAGGTTCGGGATCTGGCGCTGGAGCAGGTTCAGGATCTGGTGCTGGAGCAGGTAGTGGTTCAGGAGCAGGTGCTGGATCTGGAGCTGGCTTAGGTTATGGTGCTGGTGCTGGTGCAGGTTATGGTGCTGGTGCAGGTGCAGGCGCAGGAGCTGGAGCCGGTTATGGAGTTGGAATAGGATATGCATATGGAGGAGGCTATGGACCTAGTTATGGTGCAGGTGCAGGAGCTGGATCTGGAGCAGGTAATTATTAATATTTAATCTAAAATCTCTCCCGTAATTTTCTATGTTAGAAAATGACACATTCATTTTATACAAAATTTAAGAAAAGATAATTTTTAAATATTTTACAATATCTACTTTGACCAATCATTATATAACGACTGGTCTATAATAAAACTTTTTAAATGTTTTTTATATTTTTAAAATTTTCAGTTTTTGTCATTTCTAAACCTGGTCATTTTAGACAATTCATTATCTGTATTCTAAAAGAATTTTTACTTTTGAAACAGAAGCAAGATCAGGATTTTGAAAATTCTTAATATTTTAGAAAAAGTTACAAGGAATAATTGTACTTCAGTTTTTACAATATTCTGCAAATTAGGTATATTATTATAAATCGTTTTATTTTAGAAAAATATTGTTCATTTGATCCACTGAATTTTAGGTCAGAGGTAAATTTCAAAATCATTTTTATCTCTATTTTTAAACTGAATTCTGAAAATTTTAATAAGGTGTACCCCGGAAAATTTTCTATTTGCGCATGTCGTTACAAAAAAGTTACATTAGTATATAAAATTTTCAAGGTTTTCGCTTTGTTTCAATTATTACTTCTTGACTGAAAATTTCGCAGACATTAAATATCTGTTCTTCTCCGCGTATAAGAAGAAAAAGCGCGAATCATTCTGTAGCATATATTGAATTTGTTGACGTTAAAGTGCGTTCTGCAATTTATAATAAGTCCTTCAAACGTTAAAATTTAGATTTGAGAAAACAAAACACTGGTAAAGAATAGCAGGGATTTTTCTATGGTTTTCACTCATACCAGACTAAATTTAAATAAATAAATCAATGTTAATGGACATGTAAATTAAATTAAATTTCCCTTCTTTAACAAGCCTATGAGTATTTAGATTTATTTTTATGAATGTAAATATTCTTAAACACGTTTACAAAATTTGTGAAAGTTATCGTAAGGTATCTATGAACCATAATAATAATTTTTGACTGCTGTATAGAAAATAACATATTTAATATGATGATCTGCTAGTCAGAATTGGGATTTTAAAAAAAAATGTTAAAAATAATAGTTATTATCTACAGGATATATTTTATTTTTGCCATAGGCATTAGACATGACTGATTGGTTTCAATGAATATCTATAATTTCGTCGACAAATAAAATATTTTGTAAAAGTTTTGCAGCATGCAAGTTTCTTTCAGTCGTTAATATTAAACTATTTTAACTCAACAAAGGATTCAAAGAGAACATTTTTCCTCTAAAATTTCCTCTAATGTTAAAAACTTATATAGCGATTCTTCAAATTTATTTGAATAAAGCAATATACATATTATAAAATAGCATTCAAAAATAAATACATAATTCAAATAGAAATCTATGCCGAAATAAATATACCATTTTGTGGTATATATGTTATTCAAGTTGCAAGAAATCATTAAATTCATTATACGCTACTGATGCGAAAGAAATGTAATTTTGTTTGGTTACGTTGTTTTCAACAACATCCTGAAAAGTTATCTGACTGCAGAAATCGTAAAATACTGAAACGATGCAGCAGAATATTTAGAGCTATAACATATTATTAAACACTTTAGGAAGGATAAAGTTTCTACACACTGAAATTAATACCTAAAAAGCAGATGGTGTGATTGAAACAATTTGATTTAAATATATTACTATAAGTAATTTTACTTTTGCAAGATTTTGTTCATTTGATACGCGGAATACGGTGTCAGAGATAAATTTCTATATCGTTTTGGTCTCTCTTCTTTTGTCTGAATTGTAATAATTTTAATGAGGTGTAGCTGCAAACACAATATATACACATTAAACAACAGGCGAACCTAAATGCAAAGTAAATTCCAATGGATACTGCTCTTTACTGTGATATCTCCAAGTTAAAAAGTAATTTTAAATGTTTTTCTGTTAATACTCCTCAGTAATTCACTCAAATCTCGCTTTTATCACATGCCTCACAACATAAATAAATCTCAGAGGAATATCAGTTGGCATAGCTATTCAAACGGCACTTTCATAAAGAATTTCGGGTCCAACTACAGCAGCAAAACTACACGAATTGACGTAAATGATATAAGATTAACATTCCAATACACAATTTTCTGTACAAAACTCAAATTTAAACTAATATCTGGATTCAGACAACAAAACAATTCGAACGAATTAAACCGTTAGAAACCTTCACTTTGACACAATTATGAAAACTATATGCGACACCTCCCAATTTCTTTTGTAGTAGTTGAAGGTGTTTTTCTTTTCATTTGATCTTGAATGCTTAACAAGTAGTTATTTTATTAAATTTCTCTAAATATAAAAATTATGTATACAGGAGCTGGTGCTGGATACGGAGCAGGTTATGGAGCTGGAGCAGGTGTTGGAGCTGGTTCAGGTGCAGGTGCAGGATCAGGAGCAGGTGCGGGATCTGGAAGTGGTGCCGGAGCAGGTTCAGGATCTGGTGCTGGAGCAGGTTCAGGTTCTGGTTCTGGAGCTGGTTCGGGATCTGGTTCTGGAGCTGGTTCGGGATCTGGTGCTGGAGCAGGTTCGGGATCTGGCGCTGGAGCAGGTTCAGGATCTGGTGCTGGAGCAGGTAGTGGTTCAGGAGCAGGTGCTGGATCTGGAGCTGGCTTAGGTTATGGTGCTGGTGCTGGTGCAGGTTATGGTGCTGGTGCAGGTGCAGGCGCAGGAGCTGGAGCCGGTTATGGAGTTGGAGTAGGATATGCATATGGAGGAGGCTATGGACCTAGTTATGGTGCAGGTGCAGGAGCTGGATCTGGAGCAGGTAATTATTAATATTTAATCTAAAATCTCTCCCGTAATTTTCTATGTTAGAAAATGACACATTCCTTTTATACAAAATTTAAGAAAAGATAATTTTTAAATATTTTACAATATCTACTTTGACCAATCATTATATAACGACTGGTCTATAATAAAACTTTTTAAAGGTTTTTTATATTTTTAAAATTTTCAGTTTTTGTCATTTCTAAACCTGGTCATTTTAGACAATTCATTATCTGTATTCTAAAAGAATTTTTACTTTTGAAACAGAAGCAAGATTAGGATTTTGAAAATTCTTAATATTTTAGAATAAGTTACAAGGAATAATTGTACTTCAGTTTTTACAATATTCTGCAAATTAGGTATATTATTATAAATCATTTTATTTTAGAAAAATATTGTTCATTTGATCCACTGAATTTTAGGTCAGAGGTAAATTTCAAAATCATTTTTATCTCTATTTTTAAACTGAATTCTGAAAATTTTAATAAGGTGTACCCCGGAAAATTTTCTATTTGCGCATGTCGTTATGAAAAGTTACATTAGTATATAAAATTTTCAAGGTTTTCGCTTTGTTTCAATTATTACTTCTTGACTGAAAATTTCGCAGACATTAAATATCTGTTCTTCTCCGCGTATAAGAAGAAAAAGCGCGAATCATTCTGTAGCATATATTGAATTTGTTGACGTTAAAGCGCGTTCTGCAATTTATAATAAGTCCTTCAAACGTTAAAATTTAGATTTGAGAAAACAAAACACTGGTAAAGAATAGCAGGGAGGATTTTTCTATGGTTTTCACTCATACCAGACTAAATTTAAATAAATAAATCAATGTTAATGGACATGTAAATTAAATTAAATTTCCCTTCTTTAAAAGGCCTATGAGTATTTAGATTTATTTTTATGAATGTAAATATTCTTAAACACGTTTACAAAATTTGTGAAAGTTATCGTAAGGTATCTATGAACCATAATAATAATTTTTGACTGCTGTATAGAAAATCACATATTTAATATGATGATCTGCTAGTCAGAATTAGGATTTTAAAAAAAAATGTTAAAAATAATAGTTATTATCTACAGGATATATTTTATTTTTGCCATAGGCATTAGACATGACTGATTGGTTTCAATGAATATCTATAATTTCGTCGACAAATAAAATATTTTGTAAAAGTTTTGCAGCATGCAAGTTTCTTTCAGTCGTTAATATTAAACTATTTTAACTCAACAAAGGATTCAAAGAGAACATTTTTCCTCTAAAATTTCCTCTAATGTTAAAAACTTATATAGCGATTCTTCAAATTTATTTGAATAAAGCAATATACATATTATAAAATTCCATTCAAAAATAAATACATAATTCAAATAGAAATTTATGCCGAAATAAATATACCATTTTGTTGCAAGAAATCATTAAATTCATTATACGCTACTGATGCAAAAGAAATGTAATTTTGTTTGGTTACGTTGTTTTCAACAACATCCTGAAAAGTTATCTGACTGCAGAAATCGTAAAATACTGAAACGATGCAGCAGAAGATTTAGAGCTATAACATATTATTGAACACTTTAGGAAGGATAAAGTTTCTACACACTGAAATTAATACCTAAAGAGCAGATGGTGTAATTGAAACAATTTGATTGAAATATATTGCTATAAGTAATTTTACTTTTGCAAGATTTTGTTCATTTGATACGCGGAATACGGTGTCAGAGATAAATTTCTATATCGTTTTGGTCTCTCTTCTTTTGTCCGAATTGTAATAATTTTAATGAGGTCTAGCTGCAAACACAATATATACACATTAAACAACAGGCGAACCTAAATGCAAAGTAAATTCCAATGGATACTGCTCTTTACTGTGATATCTCCAAGTTAAAAAGTAATTTTAAATGTTTTTCTGTTAATACTCCTCAGTAATTCACTCAAATCTCGCTTTTATCACATGCCTCACAACATAAATAAATCTCAGAGGAATATCAGTTGGCATAGCTATTCAAACGGCACTTTCATAAAGAATTTCGGGTCCAACTACAGCAGCAAAACTACACGAATTGACGTAGATGATATAAGATTAACATTCCAATACACAATTTTCTGTACAAAACTCAAATTTAAACTAATATCTGGATTCAGACAACAAAACAATTCGAACGAATTAAACCGTTAGAAACCTTCACTTTGACACAATTATGAAAACTATATGCGACACCTCCCAATTTCTTTTGTAGTAGTTGAAGGTGTTTTTCTTTTCATTTGATCTTGAATGCTTAACAAGTAGTTATTTTATTAAATTTCTCTAAATATAAAAATTATGTATACAGGAGCCGGTGCTGGATACGGAGCAGGTTATGGAGCTGGAGCAGGTGTTGGAGCTGGTTCAGGTGCAGGTGCAGGATCAGGAGCAGGTGCGGGATCTGGAAGTGGTGCCGGAGCAGGTTCAGGATCTGGTGCTGGAGCAGGTTCAGGTTCTGGTTCTGGAGCTGGTTCGGGATCTGGTGCTGGAGCTGGTTCGGGATCTGGTGCTGGAGCAGGTTCGGGATCTGGCGCTGGAGCAGGTTCAGGATCTGGTGCTGGAGCAGGTAGTGGTTCAGGAGCAGGTGCTGGATCTGGAGCTGGCTTAGGTTATGGTGCTGGTGCTGGTGCAGGTTATGGTGCTGGTGCAGGTGCAGGCGCAGGAGCTGGAGCCGGTTATGGAGTTGGAATAGGATATGCATATGGAGGAGGCTATGGACCTAGTTATGGTGCAGGTGCAGGAGCTGGATCTGGAGCAGGTACTTATTAATATTTAATCTAAAATCTCTCCCGTAATTTTCTATGTTAGAAAATGACACATTCATTTTATACAAAATTTAAGAAAAGATAATTTTTAAATATTTTACAATATCTACTTTGACCAATCATTATATAACGACTGGTCTATAATAAAACTTTTTAAAGGTTTTTTATATTTTTAAAATTTTCAGTTTTTGTCATTTCTAAACCTGGTCATTTTAGACAATTCATTATCTGTATTCTAAAAGAATTTTTACTTTTGAAACAGAAGCAAGATTAGGATTTTGAAAATTCTTAATATTTTAGAAAAAGTTACAAGGAATAATTGTACTTCAGTTTTTACAATATTCTGCAAATTAAGTATATTATTATAAATCATTTTATTTTAGAAAAATATTGTTCATTTGATCCACTGAATTTTAGGTCAGAGGTAAATTTCAAAATCATTTTTATCTCTATTTTTAAACTGAATTCTGAAAATTTTAATAAGGTGTACCCCGGAAAATTTTCTATTTGCGCATGTCGTTATGAAAAGTTACATTAGTATATAAAATTTTCAAGGTTTTCGCTTTGTTTCAATTATTACTTCTTGACTGAAAATTTCGCAGACATTAAATATCTGTTCTTCTCCGCGTATAAGAAGAAAAAGCGCGAATCATTCTGTAGCATATATTGAATTTGTTGACGTTAAAGTGCGTTCTGCAATTTATAATAAGTCCTTCAAACGTTAAAATTTAGATTTGAGAAAACAAAACACTGGTAAAGAATAGCAGGGAGGATTTTTCTATGGTTTTCACTCATACCAGACTAAATTTAAATAAATAAATCAATGTTAATGGACATGTAAATTAAATTAAATTTCCCTTCTTTAACAAGCCTATGAGTATTTAGATTTATTTTTATGAATGTAAATATTCTTAAACACGTTTACAAAATTTGTGAAAGTTATCGTAAGGTATCTATGAACCATAATAATAATTTTTGACTGCTGTATAGAAAATAACATATTTAATATGATGATCTGCTAGACAGAATTAGGATTTAAAAAAAAAAATGTTAAAAATAATAGTTATTATCTACAGGATATATTTTATTTTTGCCATAGGCATTAGACATGACTGATTGGTTTCAATGAATATCTATAATTTCGTCGACAAATAAAATATTTTGTAAAAGTTTTGCAGCATGCAAGTTTCTTTCAGTCGTTAATATTAAACTATTTTAACTCAACAAAGGATTCAAAGAGAACATTTTTCCTCTAAAATTTTCTCTAATGTTAAAAACTTATATAGCGATTCTCCAAATTTATTTGAATAAAGCAATATACATATTATAAAATTCCATTCAAAAATAAATACATAATTCAAATAGAAATCTATGCCGAAATAAATATACCATTTTGTGGGATATATGTTATTCAAGTTGCAAGAAATCATTAAATTCATTATACGCTACTGATGCGAAAGAAATGTAATTTTGTTTGGTTACGTTGTTTTCAACAACATCCTGAAAAGTTATCTGACTGCAGAAATCGTAAAATACTGAAACGATGCAGCAGAAGATTTAGAGCTATAACATATTATTGAACACTTTAGGAAGGATAAAGTTTCTACACACTGAAATTAATACCTAAAGAGCAGATGGTGTAATTGAAACAATTTGATTTAAATATATTGCTATAAGTAATTTTACTTTTGCAAGATTTTGTTCATTTGATACGCGGAATACGGTGTCAGAGATAAATTTCTATATCGTTTTGGTCTCTCTTCTTTTGTCCGAATTGTAATAATTTTAATGAGGTGTAGCTGCAAACACAATATATACACATTAAACAACAGGCGAACCTAAATGCAAAGTAAATTCCAATGGATACTGCTCTTTACTGTGATAGCTCCTAGTTAAAAAGTAATTTTAAATGTTTTTCTCTTAATACTCCTCAGTAATTCACTCAAAACTCGCTTTTATCAAATGCCTTGCATCATAAATAAATCTCAGAGGAATATCAGTTGGCATAGCTATTCAAACGGCACTTTCATAAAGAATTTCGGGTCCAACTACAGCAGCAAAACTACACGAATTGACGTAAATGATATAAGATTAACATTGCAATACACAATTTTCTGTACAAAACTCAAATTTAAACTAATATCTGGATTCAGACAACAAAACAATTTGAACGAATTAAACCGTTAGAAACCTTCACTTTGACACAATTATGAAAACTGTATGCGACACCTCCCAATTTCTTTTATAGTAGTTGAAGGTGTTTTTCTTTTCATTTGATCTTGAATGCTTAACAAGTAGTTATTTTATTAAATTTCTCTAAATATAAAAATTATGTATACAGGAGCCGGTGCTGGATACGGAGCAGGTTATGGAGCTGGAGCAGGTGTTGGAGCTGGTTCAGGTGCAGGTGCAGGATCAGGAGCAGGTGCGGGATCTGGAAGTGGTGCCGGAGCAGGTTCAGGATCTGGTGCTGGAGCAGGTTCAGGTTCTGGTTCTGGAGCTGGTTCGGGATCTGGTTCTGGAGCTGGTTCGGGATCTGGTGCTGGAGCAGGTTCGGGATCTGGCGCTGGAGCAGGTTCAGGATCTGGTGCTGGAGCAGGTAGTGGTTCAGGAGCAGGTGCTGGATCTGGAGCTGGCTTAGGTTATGGTGCTGGTGCTGGTGCAGGTTATGGTGCTGGTGCAGGTGCAGGCGCAGGAGCTGGAGCCGGTTATGGAGTTGGAATAGGATATGCATATGGAGGAGGCTATGGGCCTAGTTATGGTGCAGGTGCAGGAGCTGGATCTGGAGCAGGTAATTATTAATATTTAATCTAAAATCTCTCCCGTAATTTTTTATGTTAGAAAATGACACATTCATTTTATACAAAATTTAAGAAAAGATAATTTTAAAATATTTTACAATATCTACTTTGACCAATCATTATATAACGACTGGTGTATAATAAAACTTTTTAAATGTTTTTTATATATTTAAAATTTTCAGTTTTTGTCATTTCTAAACCTGGTCATTTTAGACAATTCATTACCTGTATTCTAAAAGAATTTTTACTTTTGAAGCAGAAGCAAGATCAGGATTTTTAAAATTCTTAATATTTTAGAAAAAGTTACAAGGAATAATTGTATTTCAGTTTTTACAATATTCTGCAAATTAGGTATATTATTATAAATCATTTTATTTTAGAAAAATATTGTTCATTTGATCCACTGAATTTTAGGTCAGAGGTAAATTTCAAAATCATTTTTATCTCTATTTTTAAACTGAATTCTGAAAATTTTAATAAGGCGTACCCCGGAAAACTTTCTTTTTGCGCATGTCGTTATAAAAAGTTACATTAGTATATAAAATTTTCAAGGTTTTCGCTTTGTTTTAATTATTACTTCTTGACTGAAAATTTCGCAGACATTAAATATCTATTTTTCTCCGCGTATAAGAAGAAAAAACGCGAATCATTCTGTAGCATATATTGAATTTGTTGACATTATATTTTGAAACAGCGTTCTGCAATTTATAATAAGTCCTTCAAACGTTAAAATATAGATTTTTGAAAACAAAACACTGGTAAAGAATAGCAGGGATTTTTCGATGGTTTTCACTCATACCAGACTAAATTTAAATAAATAAATCAATGTTAATGGTCAATTAAATTAAATTAAATTTCCCTTCTTCTTTAACAAGCCTATGAGTATTTAGATTTATTTTTATGAATGTAAATATTCTTAAACACGTTTACAAAATTTGTGAAAGTTATCGTAAAGTATCTATGAACCAATCTAATATCTTGATTCAGACAACAAAACAATTGGAACGAATTAAGCCGTTAGAAACCTTCACTTTGACGCATTTATGATAACTATATGCGACACCTCCCAATTTATTTTGTAGTAGTTTAAAGTGTTTCTCTTTTCATTTGATCTTGAATGCTTAACAAATAGTTAACGTAAATCATATATGATTAACCTTAGTTTAAAGTTATAAACCCATAATTTAAACACGTTTAAACCCAATATCATGCAGAAATATCTAAGTGCAGAAATTGTAAAATATAGAAACGATTTAGAATAAGGTTTAAAGCTTTAATAGATTATGAAACAATTTAGGAAGAGTAAAATTTCTACCCGCTAATATTAATGCTAAAGTAGCAGATGGTGGAATTGAAACTGAGTTTCATTTAAATATACTTATTATGATAAATAATTTTATTTCTGCAGAATATTGTTCATTCGATATGCTGAATTTGGAGCCAGAGATAAATTTCTACATCGTTTTGGTATTCGTTCTCTAATCAGAATTCGGAAAATTTTGATGAAGAGTAACAAACACAGTAAGTTCACGTTAACAAAAGGTGGAAATGAATATAAAGTAACATTTGCTGGATAGTGCTCTTTACCGTGATATCTCTTAGCTAAAAAGTCTATTTAAACGTTTTTTTTTAGTACTCTCCAGTATTTTACTTAAATCTCACTTTTAACGAAAGTCTCCAAACATAAATACATCTTAGAGGAATATCACTTTGCATGGCTATTGAAACGGAACATGGCATAAACAATTTCGAGTCCAATTATAGCAGGAAAACATCTCGAATTGATGAAAATTCCCATTCCCTAAGATTAACGCCCCAATACACAATTTTCTGTATAAAACTCAAATTTAAGCTAATATCTTGATTTAGGTAACAAAACAATTCGACGAATTTGACCTTTAGAAACCTTCTCTTTTCCACTTCTATGAAAAATGTATGCGACACCTCATAATTTAAAGTGATCTTTTCATTTGATCTTGAATGCTTAACAAATTGTTATTTTATTAAATTTTTTGAATATAAAAATTGTGTATTCTGGTGCAGGTGCTGGATATGGAGCAGGTTTTGGAGCTGGTTCAGGGGCAGGAACAGGAGCAGGTGCGGGAGCTGCAACTGGTGCCGTAGCAAGTTCGGGATCTGGTGCTGGATCTACTGCGTCTTCTCGTGTTTCTTCTGCTGTTTCACATATTGTGTCAAGTGGAGGAATCAATGTTGGCTCTCTTTCGAATGTTATGTCGAATATTGCTTCTTCTGTTCGTGAAGCGCAACCTGGACTTTCCCAATGTGAAATACTTGTACAAACCTTGTCGGAAGTAGTTTCTGCCTTAGTTCACATACTGAACTCAGACGATTTGAGCAATGTTAATGCTTATTCTGCTGGACAGAGTTTTGATACAGTTAATTCTGCGATTTATTCTGCCATGGGATAAAGTTTTTTAAAAATCTCCCATTATACTTTGTTTATTATTTTCTTCTGAAAATATGTGCAATGACGTTAAAATGTGGAAATAAATATTTTGATCGAAGTTTGTAGTATGATTTTTTGACACCATAAATTCGTGTACTTCTTTCTTATTTGAATAACACGTTGTTGAATGGTTGGATATCGTTTCTTTATAAAACAGAATTTTAGAAAAGATATTTTGATTTTTCGGAAGTTTAAATGAAACAAAGTGGATTCAAAAAAGAAGGAAATTTATCTATTATAATGTTTTTAAATTAAAAATTGATATCATTTGAAAAATATTGATGTGTAACAGATAAACTTTTAAACAGTGTAATTTTTCTTTTTAAATAGAAGAGAAATAAATTCCATAAATTTGTAAATTTTGTGCCAAAATGCTTCGAGGTATTTTTTATTTTTAGCATTCTTAAAATGCCAATTTTTAAGCATTCATTAACTTTTTTTTTTCTGCAAAAAATTATACTACCTCTATAATATTATCTTTGCAAATAAAGTCTTACGCAGTGCTTTTAGTAATAAGAGTAGGTTTATTTAATGAACTATTATGCAATGCAGAACAAACAAAAAAATATTTATTGTTTAGATTTAAGGCAAAAGAATAATTAGTTGTGCACCTACTGTGCCTTACTAGTTCAAAGCACGCTGCATCAGTAGTACTAACGATATAAAAAAATTTTAAAGGTTATATTAGGTGTTTCTATGACTCATGTTACGTTTGTGATACTCAGATTTAAATTTCCTGTTTTTTGCTCCTTATTACCATGTTTTTATTAACTTCGATTCTTGTTTGGGGGTTTGTTTGTTTGGGGGTTTGTCATCAGGGACAAATCTTGCAATCGATTTTTAACTAACTTCCCGACTAGCTAGATATTTGAAATTTTCAAGACAGCTCACAACACGGTGACAATACATTTTTCTAATAATTTTAGTCAACTATTTCAAGTGCCGCTGCCTTCGGCAGCGCTTATATGATTCGCTAGAAAATTAATTTAACTAACTTCCCGACTAGCTAGACATTTGAAACTTTCAGAATAGTTCAGAACACATTGAAAATGCATTTTCTTAATACCTTTAGCCAACTGTTTCGGGTTCCTGCTGCCAACGGCAGCGTTATCAGTACAAAGCTTGCAATCGATTTTTCACTAACTTTCCGACTACCTAGATATTTGAAACTTTCAGGACAGCTCACAACACGGTGACAATACATTTTTCTAATAATTTTAGTCAACTATTTCAGGTCCCGCTGCCATCGGCAGCGCTTATATAATTCGACAGAACCTTTATTTTACTAACTTTCCGACTAGCTAGACATTTGAAACTTTCAGAATAGTTCAGAACACGGCGAAAATGCAATTTTTAAATATTCTTAACCAACTGCTTCGGGTTCCTGCTGCCTTTGACAGCGTTATCCGTACAAGGCTTGCAATCGATTTTTCACTAACTTTCCGACTAGCTAGACATTTGAAACTTTCAGGCTAGCTCATAACACGGTGAAAATACTTTTTTAAAAACTTTTAGTCAACTGCTTCAGGTCCCTACTGCTTTCGGCAGCGTTTATATGATTCAACAGAAATTTTATTTAGCTAACTTCCTGACTAGCTAGACATTTGAAACTTTCACAATAGTTCAGAACCGGGTGAAAATGCATTTTTTAATACTTTTAGCCAACTGTTTCGGGTTCCTGCTGCCTTCGGCAGCGTTACCAGTACAAAGCTTGCAATCGATTTTTCACTAACTTCCCGACTAGCTAGATATTTGAAATTTTCAGGATAGCTCATAACACGGGGGCAATCCATTTTTTTAAATACTTTTAGTCAACTGTTTCAGGTCCCTACTGTAGTACTGACAGCGTTCATATGATTCAACAGAAAATTTATTTAACTAACTTCCCGAGTAGCTAGACATTTGAAACTTTCGGAATACGGTAAAAATGTTTTTAAAAATATTTTTATCCAATTGCTTCGGTACCCTTCTGCCTTCGGCAGCGTTTCCAGTACAAAGCTTGCAATAATCTTTTAACTAACTTCCCGGCTAGATATAGCCATTTGAAACTTTTATAATAGCTCAAAAGACGATAGCAAGGAATTTTTTTAATACTTTTATCAAATTGCTGGGGTTCCGGCTGCCTTCAGTAGCGTTTATATGATTCAACAGAAAATTTAAAAAAGATGGTTTATAATTTTTTTTTTTTAATCTTATAATTGTTTTTAAAATAATAACCACTCTCTTAATTAATAACAAAAATCTGCTGTAAGAATTGCCTTAAGGAATCCTGTTGGAAATAGTAGCATCAAAATAAAATTAAAATCTGATCTCTTATTTTGACTAATATATATATATATACGTTACATAATTACTATTCCCTGAATTTATAAATTATTGAATCGAAATATGAATCTCATTTCAGTTACTTTGTTGTAAAAAAAATTCTTTGTCTAATTTTGCATTTTCTATTGAATTTTGTTGAATCGCCATTACACTTCATGAGATCTACAGTCAGTTAGAAATGATTAAAAAAGCAAAACTTCAGCTTGAAACAAAAAAAAAAAAAAAAAAAAAAAAAAAAAAACTTCTGGACTTTGTTTACCTTATAGAAAATGCAACTAAAAAACTACGACGTGTGTCTAAAGTTTTCAGTTAATGATGCAAAATAAAAATTTATATGGTATTTAGAAACGCTGGGCTGTTCATATTAAAAAAGAGACATGTAAACAAGCGCGACATGGTACTGAAATTACAACTTTAAAGCAGTGTCTTTATATGAGCACAGGGCCAGATTAAGGCATGGGCACATGGGGCACGAGCCCAAAGCACTCAAATTTGGGGGTATCAAATCTACAAATGATGTTTCAAAAATTTTCACTGTTTTTATGTTAAACTATAGAAAAATGTAAACATTAAATCATGATTTTTCTTATTAACATTATTTGAAAATTGTTAAGCTAAATTAGATATAGTAATAAGCTACAATATTGTTGCGTACTTGGGGGTTCGTGAGTTGTCCGAGAATGAAAGGCGAAACTTACAAAAATTCAATAATTTATTCTCTGAAATTTCCAGAAAAATACAGGTCTATAAAGCAAGTATCACCTTCAATTCAGCCAGCAAACACAGCTTAAACAACAGCTGTCAATAGCAAACCACAGTATAAACTGTATAACAATAACACATAAAGCAAGTCACTTTCAAAGAGGCTCAAAGGAATGCAAGCATTAGCGAAACTGACTGACTCTGATCTCAGACTGAACTGAAATGACTCGCCTTAGCGAGAAAGCGCTCCTTATATACTGTTCCATTGAACCCAGACTTTTCGAGAAAACTCTAGAAAGTGGTCAGCCAATCAACTTACAGCTTCCATATTTGGTATATCCCTAATAAGGATTTTCTCGCCAAGGTCGCTAAAAAAATCAACAAGGAGGGAAAACGTCGCCAAATTTGGCGCCAAATCCATTACCTGCCTTTTTGGGGCTTTTTAATGCGTTTTTAAAAGAAAATAAGGCTATTTCAACGCTAAAACGACTAAAAATGCACAAAATTAGCAATTTATCAACTTACTAAGCCTCTTTGAAAGAATTTATACAAAAATGAACACAATTACAGTGCGTGTCGAAATGATAGGTCCACCAGTAAAAATGAAAGTTATGTTGGTAAAAAAGGTTTTATTGTGTACAAAGTACTATTTTATAAACTACATTACTTCATTCAATGTAAAATAATACATGAATAATATACAAATAATAGGAATAATAAGGAAAACAAAAATTACATGAAAAAGCTGTTTCAAAAAGATAGGTCCACTGAACCAAGCATCAAATTAATGTTGAATTAATAAGAAAATTTTCCACCTTGTTTCAGAATAAGCTCATAAATCCTATTCGACATGGTTTCTACAAGTTTTTGCAAACACTTTTTCTCGATTTTTGTCCATTCGGAGGAAATAGCCTTTTTCAAGTCTGCAGTATTGTTGTACTGCCTTCCGCCTGCATACACCGCTCTTGCGAGTATACCCCACATGTTTTCTACAGGATTCAGGTCGGGGCTGCAAGGTGGCCAATCGATAACATGTACACCATTATCCAGAAACCATATAAAAGTGGACTTTGCAGTGTGCACAGGAGCATTGTCCTGTTGGAACATGAAGAATGGACCCCCAATGTGCTCTGCTTGTGGAAGAAAATATTGTTTAAGCAGCTGTTGATAGCCTGCAGCATTCAAACGATTGTCTACAAATGCTAGATCAGTTTTTCCTGCACCTCCGATTCCGGCCCATACCATAACGGAACCACCACCAGCTTGCCTCTTCGAGAATATCTGTCTACCATTACGCAGATCGTGCCAGTAGTACTGCCAGCCATCTGGAACATCCAGGTTGAATTTCTTTTCATCACTGAATATCACACGATGCCAATCTTGTTTCCAGGATATCACTTCATGTGCGAATTTCAATCTCTTTTCTTTGTGCTTTTTAGTCAATTTTGGAGCCGCTTTTCTCTTCACGTAAACCATATTGCCGAACTTCTTTACCACTCTATGGACTGTAGATTTTGATATTGGAGGGTTTTGTTGTCTGGCCACAGTGGATAAGCTCATTTTTCCAAATTTTAACTCCTTTACGATAGTCCTTTTTTGTCGTGGTGTCACTTTTGATGGGCAGCAAGATGATTTTTTACTGCCATAAGCATTTCTAAGTCGCAAATAATTGTTTACAACATTATGTGATCTGTTTAAAAGTTTACCTATTTCTCTATTCGATTTTCCACATGTTTTAAATGCATAAATTTTCCCCTGCTCAACCAGCGAAACACTGCAAAGACGACCCATTTCGTTTGATTACAACGTGATGTTCAAATCTGTTTAAATACCTCCACAGCAGCCAGCATAATCCCGCAGTAAGACTAAGCAACGATATTTATGCAAATTTTTTGGAAATAAATGTGATTGGTGCAAAATTTCTGAAGGCGGACCTATCTTTTTGAAACGGTCTTAAAATGAAAATTTGCATAAAATAAAAAGGAATTATTTATTTTAAAGAAATTTCTTCATAAATAGTTATAACAATTACTGATTAATTATCTCTATCAAAAAAGTGATTCTTATTCTCAATTAAGAGTCGAAATTTTGAAAAATGTGGGTGGACCTATCATTTCGATACGCACTGTATTTACAATTTTGTAAAATTGTAAAAAATTGCTAAGCTAAATTAGATGTAGTAATAAGCTACAATATCTACATAGGTTCAAGCATTTTGAGTCTGTTTTGCATTTTTCCTCCTTAATAATGCCAAAGTGGGAATTTAACTGTTGAAAAGTTCACATGTAGATCGGCTGTGTTTTGTCATAAAAAATGTGGTAAATGACAATATGCCAATAGAATGTTTTCTGACATTACTCCTCGCTTATATAGTCATAGTATAAAATATTTGTTCAAAATAATTACTAATTATATTTTGAGTGTGGATTTGGATTTATTAAATTACTGCGGTGAGAGCTACGGCTATGACCTGAGAGCTTTTTCTTTGCCATAAGATAAGAAATAAGAATAAACACACACTCCCCCCCCCCTTCCGTTTCAGGATACTAGCGCCTAAAAATTAATTAAAATTGCTTTATTTATTTATTTTAAGACAGTATGTTTTTCAGAGTTGTAATTTAATTTTGGAAATGTACCCATGTTGCTTGCCTGTTTTAGAAAACTCACAAAATTTAGCACTTAAAATCCATTTATTCTACCTTCGATGTTATTGTGTGTATGAAAGCATCCTAATCCTATGTTGCTGTATATTGAAAATATTATAGATAAATCTGATATTTTATTGTGCTCCAAAGAAAGATTTTCTCAATTTTATTTTATTTTTTTCTTAAAATTGATTTTAAAGAAATATATTTTCATGCGTGATTCACAATAATTTAATTTTAATTATAACATTCAAACTGTTCATTGCATATAAAAGTCCTATAAGACATAATACACTTAAAAAAGCATCTAAATGTACATACTTGTGTGTGTGTGTGTGTAGGAAGGCACCATATAAAACTTGTGACTCCAAAAGTCATAGTTGGGCCCTGTATGAGCATTCGAACGGAGGACATTTGCATTATTAGCCAAATATTTTAGAGTTGCCTTGTAATATAAATTTCAAGAATATTGAGAATTCTAGATTTTTTTCCTTTTTAGATTTAGAACGTGTCTAATATTTTAATTTCTTTAACAAATAAAACCCATAAATTAATAAGAAAGTAGTATTAAATATTATTTTGTAGAGGATTTTAAATTAATTATTTGCATTTTATTGTAGACCTAAATAAAAGTAATGCCGAAACATTTTGTAAACCAGAAACTTTAAATTCATTATAGACAGGAATACTGTACTTGAGCTTCTGTGCATTATCCAGAGACCTTTCAAGGGAGCTCCCTCGAAAGGTCTCTGGAAATTCTATTAATGGCAACGAGCCGACCGTAGGATTGTACCAATCGTGGCAACATTTAATACAACAACAAAGAGAAAGGAAGAGGCTTGCCGAAAGAAGCGGACCACCAAAGAAATCCACCGATGATGGGGGGGGGGGAGCTCCTTCGAAAGGTCTCTGGATAATGCACAGAAGCTTAAGTAAGGTTTTCCCGTCTGTAATAAAAGTAATGCCATTTCAACAACCTTCGACTGTAAATTGAAAAATTAGAAACTAAGTTGTACAATTTTTTTAACGAAATTACTGAAACATGCTTCATATTTTGTTTTAGTAATTGCTAATTAACATCGTTAACTTAAAATAATTTAAAAGCTCATGATAGGAATCGTGTTCTGTTTATGAATTTTACGGTACAATGATTTATATTAAGCAATTACAATAACAAAGAGTGAAGCCTCTGTTACAGTTAATTCCTTAAAAAAAAAAAAAAAAAAACTTTAATTTCTACTTCGGCAGTATTTTATCGATTTTTCTTTTAACGACATTTACTGATTCAAACTTACAGTCACTTGCAAATCATTAACATTAAAAAACTAAAAAAAATATTTTTCCGTATAAAAAAGGCAATTACGAAACAAATACGAGGTTCTGAAATTTTGGAAATGTGTAGTCTGTTTATAAAGATTCGAAATATCTCCAATACACAACATTTTTAACCGTTAAAAGCCCCAAATAAATAAGTAGTAGAAACATTATCGAAATTATGAATAAAAACTGATCAAATGTTAATATGATATATCGATGTGAATCTCAGACCGTCTCCAATAGACAACTAGGCAGCTCTAGTGCGATGTTAATCAGCCGAACCCAACCTTAACCTATTTCTCAATAAGTTTTTTATACACACACCTAAATATACGCCGCTGAAACACAGTTATACTGTTGCATTTACTACTATTGAACTACTAGACTTATAATACTCTTATAAATATCATTGAATTGTAATTCTCATAAATAAAATTTCTGTTCACAACGTTGGGGAAAAATTTATATGACTTCCAAATGGGTTGGTGGCTTCCGAGGGTTGATGGCTTCAGACTACTTCCGAATAGCTAAATTAAAAAAAAATATATATATGAAAATGCATTACATAATTTTATTCGGTCACCAAAAGAAGTATATATATATATATATATATATATTATTGATCACTTTAATACAGAAAGAAATATTTTTAGAAGTAAGCTACTAAGAGTTTTTTCATCTCGTCATATCAACACACATACACATTTTTTTTATACCTACTTATTCATTTGTTTTAATTAATTAATTAATTAATTTTTGCAAGATTTTTAAGCGCAAACTTTGCATTTATATACAAATTTTAGACTCAATCTGCATTTCAGTTACAGAGATTGGAATAGGCCAAGTTTAATTATGGTCAGCATGTATACAGCTAGTGAAAACGCATTTCCGACAATGAGGTACATAAAATTTTGTCTGCCAGCTTTAATTAAAAAAACTGATGAATTAAAAACAATATATTTTTTGAAAAGAACTTTTAAAGTTAATATATTTTATGAACACAATATGCATTTAGTTGTTAGTTAAAAAGGTATTTGCTTAAAAACTGCATAAGTGAAGAAAGTTTTTTGCTTTTATCTTAAAGAAAATGTAATATTAAAAAAAAAAAAAAAATGTCTAATATTAAAGAAATGGGGAAAAAAATTAAAAATTATCTGTTGGAATCCAAGAAGAGGCAAATTTTGATTTACAGCGCATGTATTCACCATTCGTAACGTAAGCAGTGTTGTGCAAGTGTGCGCTCACTTGAGAGCACTCGTGAGTTTAACCCCTTAACGCGCGCTGTCTTCGCTGCGAGGACGCAAAATTTAAGATCCAGCTGCAAAAATTCATCCCGGAAACTTTTTAGCAAAAATTTACGTTTATAACATAACAGAAAAGGCAGGTTTTTTAAACCTTAAAATTAAAATATTCTTTTAGTTTAATTTAGTTCAGGAATTCCGGTGGCAGTATAATTTAAATAATCCGAATTCTCTTGCGCCGCAAAGGGTTAACTCAAAAATTTTGAGTTTTGAGTTGAATTTCGCTCATTTTTTAAGTTGTGAACTTGAATTGACCAAAATTAATTTTCTCATCAAGAAAAAAAGAGCGGAAAAAAAAAAGCAATTTAAACTCAAACTCCGTTTATCCTATCTTCTTCGGGGTATCGTGCCCTTACCTCATCGATCAAGAGTAAAAAGAGCGATAAAGTCCGACTATGGGAGCATCTCTTCCTCATTTTTATTTAAATAAGTTCCCTTTCTCGTTCAAGATAAACTGGTACCGGAAATAAACAATTACTTGTATTTAGGCAATTACTTGTGTTTAGGCAATTACTTGTATTTTAAAAATCATTTGGCTAGTTGCAATCCAGTGTGAAACTGAAAGATGGAAATATTCTACAATCTCCAAAAAAGAATATATCTATATTTTAAATCTTTTACGTAACATATGGTTTCATATTCATAAGGTATGTATATAATATTCATAACTTGAATAGTAATAATTAGATTTTAAGGGAATTATTTTTGCTTAATTATTGACGACTAGCCGCCATCGGCGGCCAGCTGGTTCGCGATCCTTGAAGAATCTGACCGTTTTAAAGTCCGGCTCGGTAGTGCCTGCGGTGCCTTCTTCCCGTTTCAGGACTTACAACAGCTTATTTGCTTATTGTTCAAGTACCTTTATTCAGGATTTTAACTATAGCAAATTCCCGCTTAGTAGCGCCTGCGGCGGCGTATTCCCTTTTCATGATCTAAACAGCCTGTTCTTTCATCGTGCAAGCGAACCTTGAAAACTCTCACCGTATTAAACTTCCGCTCCATGGCGCCTTCTTTACGTTTTAGAATCTACAACATCTTGCTCGCTCATAGTGCAAATACCTTTGAAAATTCTAATTCTTGCAAATATCCGCATTGTGGCGACTGCGACGCCCCTTTGCGTTTCAGGACATGAAAAAATCTATTCGTTCCTCGTGCAAACGACCCTTCAAAATTATGATCGTATCAAATCCCCAACCCGGTGGCGGCTATGATCTAATCTATCCTATATAAGTACTTTAACCATAATCGGAATTAGAGATTTTGAAATTTTAAAATATTAAAGCGTCATCTAGAAACAGAGATTTGCGACGTCTACTCTTGAAATTCAATTCAAATAGGTTTTAAAATGATATATTACTTTTGAAATTAGGCTAATTAGAAGCTCAGATACAAAAATAATATAAATAGTATTATAAAAAGATTTATGTCTGACTTTTTGGTGGATTTTCCCGAAACTTGCGTAATTCAGGGCTAAATACTGTTAAAAATCCTTAGTATGAAATGTGAACGGTGTATCAGAATTCGAAACTCAGCAAAATATAAAAGAATAAAGGCGTTCTGGGTTTTTCTTCGTTTTTTCCCAAACTCCCATTCTTTCTCTATATTTTTGCCCCTTCGCCTACTTCTTTTCAGCCTCTCCTAATAATTATATACACTTAAAAATATCCGAAATCGATTTATTTTGCCTTAAAACCTAATAATACCAATTTCAAACGCTGTAACTCCCCCCCCCCCCCCCCCTTAAGCCTTTCTTAAGAATTCTGCCCTTTCAAAAATATTCATAATCGAATTATCTGGCGTTTAAACCAAATATTACGCAATTTCAACGGCATGTCTCAATTTAAAATATTGCAAAATATGAAAGAAAACTTAATCTTACATTGTCTTTTGATCGCGTGAGTCGTGATAAATATAAGTCCCAATAAAAATGTAATTATTATTATTATTATTATTATTATTTTATTTATTCACATATTTTGAAGAAAATTGAACTGTAGCTTTATAATATGCTATCTAGGCCGAATAAAATTGAAATGTACGTGATTGAAAGTTTCCAGAAAATTTTGTAGCTAGTTTTTCAAAACTATGAACTGCCGGATTTTATTTTTATTATTTGGCTTTTTTTTTATTAAGTTTTATTCATTTTTCCCCATATTTTATGTACTTGCTCTGATCTGGAACGGTAGGTAGGTAAGTTTATTTGTGAATGTCATGCTAGAAAAAAGGGAAAATACATTAGAAAATTAGAAAATGGATTAGAAATGTCAGTCGTATAGTTACAAATAAGGTATCAAATGAAAGGGGCAATTTTTTTTTAATCTAACGGATTAAACAACTTATCTATCGGACAATTAGATTTTTTTTAAATTAACTAAAGTATTAAAATTAGGTGACAACAGCAAAAGATTGTATGGAAACCGTTTGGAGAGAAAAGAAAACATCATCTTTTGAAGTGAAAAATTGCAGTTTTCAATTTTTTTTTAAAATTTTCTCTCACGAACACAAAAATTAATATATAGCCTGTACAACACAAGAGCAACTTGCAGTTCAAATTTCATCAATTTTGGTTAATAAACAAAAAAGTAAAAAAAAAAAAAAAAATCCAAATAAAATTTTATTCTAATTTCGAAAAGATTTATGTAATAGGATACATTAAGAATTTGGGTTTTAAAAGTTTTTTTTAAATAGATTATTATCTCTTGATAGATCAGGACATAGTTTTCTGATGGGATGTCTAAACTCAAACTCTGATTGTCGGGCCAACTAGGACATAATCCTGTCGTTTTTTAATAGGAATTTTTCTCTGAAGATTGTGTAATTTTCGATGTTTCTAGAACATAATCCTGTCGTTTTTTGGTAGAAATTTTTCTCTGAGGATTATGTAATTTTCGATGTTGGAATCTAGTCTCTGATTGGTTCTCCGGACTCATCTCATAACTTACCTTCCGGATGATATCTGGGGATCTGGTCAAGTTTCAAAATTCAATTTTCTTTAGGATTTTTACTTTCTTTACTTTTATTAAAATATATGGCCTCATTTTTTCACTAATTGCGGGACGCTCAGCAGTTTTCCGTGTACTTTTGAGGCGCCCTGATCAACTCCTTGTTTTCTTTTCGCCGTCCAAACTCGTCTCGTCAACGTACGCAACAAATCCTCTGTTGCACTTAGGATTTCTCAATGAAGTTTTTTTTTTCTTATTGTGGAAAAATATCTGATCACGCAGGGATTTTTTATTTTTTTCAGAGAACTAATTCCAAATTAAAAATCTATTTGACTTTTTTTTTTCTTCTGAAAATTTAGCTTTATGTTTTTTATACTTTCCATGGAGGTACGCATTGGTCGTGACCATATGCAGGTACCCCAAAGCTCTCACGACAACCTTGACATTTGCGTTTAATTCGCCCTTGTAAATCTTTAGGAGCATATTTTTTATTCGCACAGTAGATCCGTGAATTTTTCCGACATCAGTTTTTGTATGAATTTTTTTTTGAACAAAACGAGGCGATTTGTATTATTTTAAATAAATCGAAACTTAATACTCTTTTAAGAACGTTTTTAGAATCCAGTGATTAAAATTACATGTATTAGCTTAAATTTTTGCAGCTTAATTTATGATTTTGATCAATCCGATGTAGGTTGACCAATCAGACAGAGCCTTTGACGCGTACGCCCTACGACGTATTTGCTAATTTTTGAATTATTAAACACAATTAAAAACTAAGAGTCTTGCTTTTAAAATTTCGCCCTAAGCCCTATATTCTATATTATTATCAACAGTGTTTTTCTTTTTTTTATTAGCTTACACTTTGGTTGAAGTTTGGCTTAAAGGTTGAATTTAATTTTAATATTAAAGTTATTTATTTATTTATTTATTTATTTATTAATGAAAAAAATTGATAACTTTATTTTACATTATTGCAGATCGATGGTTCAACCATTCGTTTTAAAAGTATTGGCGAGCTCTTTTGAAAGATACCCATCATGAAAATTTACTCCCCTGGAGGGGATTTCCCCCCAGGGGGGAGGGGGTGCGGCGAGGCTCTCACATACACAATTTTTTTCCCACTATCTCTATTACAAAAAATATATATTCGTTTCATTTGGTTAGTACAGTCTATAGATGTTAAACTCTACTTACCTGCAGTTTTCCCTATAGATGTAATGTATTCGAATATTTTTGAATGCCCCTGTGCATGAACCATTTGCTTCATCTGAACGAAAAGCTTACTGTAGCATCGCTATATAATACACATTTAGAATACCGAGTTTAGAATGTCTGCTACTATTTGTTCTTGAGATATGCTGATAAACATCCACACAGACATCCACACAGACAGACACACACCATTCGCTAAAAACATGATTTCGTATGCAGGGGACCTTGGAACATGTAAATATAACAAAAACTCACGTTCGAAAATTTGACCCTAAAACAATACTTTCAAGACCCTATGGGTAAGAGAAAGTAAAAAAAAAAAAAAAAAACTAATAGTCCTCCGTACTACACTAAATTCTGCTTTTGCCAGAATTTCATCAAAATCTTTTTCTTTTTTTAGAGAAAAAAAATGAAAATTATTAATAAGGAGTTTGGAAACGGACAGCATCTAAAAGTTTTTTTTTTTTTTTTAATAATTTTGAAAAAGTGCACGTGCAAAATGAAATAAAAAATAAAATAAGACTTATAAATGGACAATATTTAAGCTCGTGGACCCAGTTTAAAGATATAATAATAATAAAAAAAAAAAAAAACACGACATTAGTATAATAAGATTAACTTTTTTTTTTTTTTTTTTAATAACTTTCTCTACAAAATCGAATTATTATTATTATTATTATTATTATTATTTTTTTTTTTTTTTGTGTGTGTGTGTGTGTGCGTGTGTTAGTTTAAATGTACTATTCCGACTAATATCGTAAGGACTGTTTATAAAACGTTTGATTTTCTTTTTCTGGTCATTTTATAAGATCTGCAAAAACATAATAACAGAATAAATCTTTCCAAATTATATTTTTATGCCCATTTATGCCGTGGATAACTGTCACAGAAACCGAAAGGAAATTAAAAAAGTAATTACCCTGATTTCACTTCTTCCTTAACTTCTAAGTAATATTTTTAAAAAGAGAACTGATATCGAGGTTTTGGCACTTAACCAATCAAGTTCGTACCGATAAGTTTTTTTTTTTTTTTGTTATCATACTTTTTATATTCATATATTTTCTTATCGAAAAGAGCAATTAGTTAAGAGAAAACTGGAATGAAATTTAGGGTAATTCATATAAAATGTGTAGCAAAAATATTCTAACGAGAACAATTAATAAGGAATTTTAAATAAAATCAGAGACGCTTATTTGAAATTCTAACAATACTGGAGAACTTGAAGATATAATTTAATGATTTTTATTCTTTTAAATGTCTTGATACTTATTCTGGCATTTAAACCTAAAATTATTATTAACCTTCATAGGGTGTTCGGGTCTTTTTTGACCCAAATCGAATTTATTTCGCAGATATTTCCAACATTTTTGGGAATTTTTAAAAAAATACTTCCAAATACTTCTTTGATTTTAAGGCTGCAGTGAATACGCACGTACTTTTTTTTAATTTTTCAACTGGTAGTTTTTTCGTAGTAAAAATAGTAACACATAAGTTGTTCGGGTCTTTTTTGACCCGAATGGACTGTTTACGGTAAAGCAATGATAGCGCTATACCTTTCAATAAATTATTCAATTATTATTGCTGTGAGAATGTATTTGTCTCCTCACTCTTATCTAGTACGTATTTTTCGTTATCCGTAGCCATAATAGATGGCGCTACTAGATAGATACTACATCAGTAACTGTAAGTTTCAGAGAGCGGCATTTTTTCCCGCACTTTCTTTCCTGCTTCCGTATAGTACGTTGTTCTTTTCATAGTTCATTTTGTTGCGCATTTTGTTAGACACACAGTAAAGTCTATGATATGGCCAATCGTGGACTTACTAAAGAAGAAATAGATGAGTTATGGCTTGCGATGTCAGACGAAGAAGAAGTTGTTTCAGAAATTGAAGATCATGTTTCGGAAAGCGAAGAGACATCCGATAACGACACAGATGAAGAATCTGATCAGTCGATAATTCAGAGGGAAACTTTAGTTAGCAAAGATGGTAAAATTGAGTGGAAATCTGAACCACAAGCTTTAGGTGGTAGGCGTAAAGCAGAAAATATTTTGAATATGACTCCAGGGGATCTATTCTCCGATCCGACCGCCATAGCGACCGTCCTTAAACAACGACAGTCGTTAAATTCCACTTTTACCGACTTTCTTTCCTCCCACTGCTAAAGAGCGATTCTCCCCCCAAGGTTGTTATCTAAGGTAATAATAAAAGCAGTCTTCTTCCGAGGCTAAGGATGTCAGTGATTTCAGCCAATGGCGTGTTGACGTAGACGCTACACCTGTGAATAGACGTCGTGTAAGAAAAACAACTTTGCAAGGCAATATGAGGATCGCACATCCAGAAATGCGCATTCTAAAAAAATTCATTGTTCAGAGTTTGCGTTCCTTTATTATCAATACTGCGTAAAAAATTTCATTACAAGAATTATTATATGTTAAAATTTTATCTTTACTAATATGAGGAGATAAAGCTGTTAGAGTGTACAAATTAAATAGGAGAAAAATAAACTAAAGTACCACAAAGTTCTTTTTTTAATATGGCTTTTTCGTTTTTTCTCTTCCTTTTTTTTTTTTTTTTCTATTTCTTATCTCTCTCTTATTTTTCTTTTTCTTTTTTTTTCTTTTGGCGGTTTAAATTATTTTGATAAGTTTGTTTATTTAAAAAATGTTTTCATCTGCAGAAGTAAGATTACTTATTAGAAAATGTAATTCAACTCAAATCTATATATAATGCAATTATTATTATATATATTTTTATTATTTGTGTTAACCTACTTGTTTCATAACATAAAATTCCGCTTAATTTATTAATAAAATCTACAATATATTAAGGTGTGTGTTAAATAATAAATAAAATTCAACATGGAAATAAGATGTAGAAATGAAATGTTTTGCCCACAATACGAGTAAAATATAAATAGATTATTTTGAAGCAAAGTTAAATTAATTTTTCGAACTCCTTATATTCAAATCAACACTATTATAAAACTATTTAAATGATTTAATCATTTTATTTTATTCACAAATAGCTGGTAAACTGAACTTAAATTTAGTTTATTATTATTATTTATTTATGTTATATATTGAAACTAAACATGATAGAAATCTGAATTTTTTTTATTTTAACTTTATATGAAACTTCATTTTATGCGTAGCATAAATGCACTTTTAAAATTAATATTATGATTTTTTAAGCATCTTCTATTGGGAGCTTCATTACTCCAAAACTGACTTTTTAAAAAAAATCTGAAAATTTGTTAATTCGAACCTCTCTCTATCTGTGCTTAATAAATATATTATAAATAAATACTGCGTTTTTACTTTTTTATAAGATTTTATACATTTTTATTTAAAAAGTAATATGTTTTTCATAGGATTAAGAATACAAAGATTTTCCAATTATATTGAATACACAAAGAAAATAATTCTTACGTAAACAAAATACAGACTAATGTAGGTAATTATTATAGTTCAAAAAATATTTAGCCTTAAATAATAAGTAATAAAAAGCATTAAAAAATTGCATTAAACAAATTCGATTTTTTTTTTTTTTTTTTTTTTTTTTTTTTTTTTAAATAACATTCTGAAAACCAGTAAAGTTCAAAAACTTTTCATTAGAAATATTTAATATGTATATAAAGAGTGAGTAAATAAACTATATGTAACTTCAGTTTAACAGTTACTTTGAAAGAAAAAAAAATCGAATGAATAAATTACATATTTTTTAAACAATGATCATTTTAAAAGAAAGAGTTTTTCTGATTTTCCGGCACATTTTTGCACAGTTGGAAAATCATATTTTAATGTTAACACTTCAGTTAGGATTAAAATGTACCATTCAGTTCGGTTACTTTTTAATTTTGAAAAGCTTATATTAAGCTTAAAGCTCTTATATTATTATTAAAAATTTTTTTAATTATATAGGTCTGCTTTTCAAAAATAATATTGGGGAGAGGGAGGATAAACTAACCTCACAATACCAATTTATATATTGATAAACTGATATTTCCCACGAGAATTGAAGAAAATAGGGACGAGTCTTTATTATACGGACAGCATGAAGGAGTCGTTATCATAAGGACTGAAACAAACCGGATCTTCACCGCAAATTTCTATGACTGAGAGGGGAGAATAGCAAAAAGTTGGAATGTCACGTCACGTGATCAAAATAACGACTTTGACAGTTGGAATTGGGATACAGTCGGATCGGAGAATAGACCCCCAGGTCCTACGAAGTATGCTACGTCTAGAATTCAAGATGAATACTCTGCATTTATGTTGGTTTTCCCACCATCAATAGTTAATATTATACTAAAAAATAGTAACATAGAAGGAAAAAATTTATTTGGTGACCGATGGAAGAATTTAAATAACTCTGACTTGGAAGCCTTTATTGGCTTGTTGCTGCTGTCTGGTGTATATAAATCTCGTAATGAGTCCACAGAGAGTCTGTGGGATGCCACAACGAGACGGAGTATATTCAGGGCTACTATGTCCTTAGAAAAATCCAAACTGATATCGAAGGTTCTTCGATTTGATGATAAACAGACCCGACAAAGAAGAAGGGAAACTGACAAATTCGCAGCCATAAGAGAGCTTTGGGACAAGTGGGTGGAAATATTGCCAATGTTGTATAATCCCGAGATGTACGTTACTGTGGATGAGCAGCTAGTTGCTTTCCGTGGAAAGTGCCCATTTCGTCAGTACATGCTCAGCAAACCAGCCAAGTACGGCATAAAATTTTGGTTACTTTGCGATAACGCTACCAGTTATGTTTGGAATATACAACCGTACCTTGGAAAGAATCCTGGTTCTGCATCAGAAAAAAACCAAGGTCTCAGGGTTGTTAACGATCTTGTTCAAGGCTTGAAAGGTCACAATGTAACTTGTGATAACTTTTTCACGTCTTATGACCTTGGACAGCTTCTTCTGAAAAAAAAAAAAAAACTGACAATGATTGGAACAATCAGAAAAAATAAGACAACAATTCCTCTTCAGTTGCTTCTAAAAAAGGCTCCAATGTACTCCTCAAAATTTGCGTTCACGAAGGACATGACTCTAGTATCGTACGTCCCGAAGAGAGGCAAGTGCGTAGTCCTCCAAAGCACTCTTCATCATGACAAGAAGCTTGCTGACACAGATACAAAGAAACCTGAAATCATTCTGGATTATAACAGCACAAAAGGAGGAGTAGATATGTTAGATAAACTAGTATCTAACTATTCTTGTCGGAGGAAGACCAACAGGTGGCCCATCATTGTTTTTTCCAATATCTTAGATATTTCTGCATATAATGCATTCGTACTCTTCATAAAAGTCAATCCAACATGGAAGATGAATTCATTTCACAAAAGGAGGCTCTTCATTGAAAAGCTCGGCATGACTTTGGTTACTCAACAAATCGAAAAACGAAAACATCTGCCCAGAGCAAGAGCTGCCCGAGAATTAGCGATGAGTATTCAAAATTCAGAACGGACTGAACTCGCTCCTGAACTATCAGGAAGTTTATCAACTACCAATAAAAGGGGAAGATGCCACTTGTGCACACGGACTGATAACAAAAGTTCTGTAAAATGTTTCAAATGTGAACATTTCACTTGTAAGAAACATTTTATTCAAGTGTGCAACAATTGTGTATAAAAGGTAATCTCTTTTCTATATTGTTCTATTTTTTCAGTATTTCCTACACATAATTTTCTAGTATATTCCTGTTATACAAATTGAGAAATGTGTAGATTAAAAGATAAATAAATAATTGCATATCCATATTTAGAATTTTTTTTTTCAAATATTATGATGCAAATTCAACTTTTCAAAAAAGCAGTTATTTGTCCCCTAAAGGGTTAAGCTATATAAAAATACAGAAAAGGGTAAAAAAATGATAATTACATAAAAAAATTGTATTTCCATTTTTATAATAGAAAATTTTCAAAAATTCTGTGGAAAATTTAACATTTCAAAAAAGAAATTCCTTGAACTGCAAAGGGTTAAATTATCATTTGATCTACCATTTTCTATAATTTTGTATAACTACTTAATTATCTACATTACCAATATTCATAACGTGTGCCTAGAATTCGAAAAAATTGAAAATTATAATATGGGTCTTTTTTGACCCGAACACCTTAGGTGTATGCTACATTGGAACACCGTATGAAGGTTAAAAAAAAAAAAAAAAAAAAAAAAAAAGAAAAGAAAAGATAAATAATCGAATTATATCACTTAAAAAAAAATAATAATAATCAAACCCTCTTCTTTTTCAATAATTAAATAATTATAATAAATAACTAAATTTATGTTTTATTAAGAAATGTTTATTCATTTATTCAGAAACTTTATAATTTTTCTGCATTTATTGTTACTGTCTTCAATATTCCATCGAAGAAAGTACTGATTACGTGAAAAATTTTGATTTCGAAAAATTTCGAGTTTTTGGGGGTCACATTTTGAGACAACACGGTTTAACAAGGTTTAACACTACAACACGGTTTAACCATTTTTACAAAATGTTTGTTTCTCTGTTTTTGTGTGACAAAATTTTTGTGTCTAATGTATGTCAAGAACTACTGTATAGAAATGCATACAAATTGATGTGTAGCTGTACCCTGACATAAATAAGTTTCTGTAAACCTTTGTTGTAAATAACCCTGTGTGTTCGTATATAGTATTTTATTTCTAAATTTTTAACATTGCAGTATAGAACAAAATTTCCTATAAATGGGAACGATATAAATATTACTTTTTACGAATCATTACGAAATAAATATATTATTAATAACTAGCAAACCCGTGCGAAATATTCGCATTTTATTTCTTTTCTTATTTACCTTTAAAATTTGAAACTCATAAATTTTATACCAATTTCAAAAACTAATTAAAATTTCAATTTACCAGAAGCCAAATTATTAATAAAACCAAATTAATATTGTACAATAGTGAAACCAAAATCATTCAAAGAAAGGTTACCAAATAAAATTCATGGTTAACGACCCAATTTTCATACTTTCACGGGCAGTACAATTTTAACGACGCCTTTTAAATTTTTGTCATGTTGGCGATGACTTTTTATTTATTTTGGTACATTTTTTTTTTTTTAAACAAATAAATAAATAAAATAAAATAATTCTTAATTTGATTATATTTTTTATGATTGTGTTTTTTAGTCAATTTATGATACGAAAGTTCGTATTCTGTATATATCTTTAAAATATTGCTAGGTTTAAAACGACGCTTGCAAATATTCTAAAGAAACAACTGTTAAAAATACATTTTTTTTTTCTTAGAATAATCTCATCAGACAAATGTCTTCATTTTTTCTTATTAATCCATTGAGCTAAGTCCGCGTGCTTAAATATTGTTCATGTATAAATATTATTTTTTTTATCCTCGCGTATCGTATCGTTTCGACAAAAAATAATTGAAACTGGTCCATGTTAGAGAAATATTATATAGATTGTAACAGTCAACTAGGAAAAAAAGTTTCTGCATGTAAGAGTAAGACTCCCCCAACACCCCCGACCCTAAGGAGACAAATTTTCATTACAGGTATCTTTCCATGAAATATTTTTTTTTAATTAGAAAAAAAAAAGAAAAAAATGCATTATTTAAAAATATTGTTAGCAGAGCAGAAGATCAACTTTATATTTCACTGGGATGGAAATCATCTGCATTCACTGTACATACAAATTTATTAAATAATAACTTTCATAAATAATTTACACTGCGTGATCTTGCATATGAAAATATAGAAGAAAATTTTGGGATGGCCACAAAACATACTAGTTTAATTTTTGTCGCCTTGAATCAAACAGTTTCTGCATATTTATAAGGAAAAATACCAATGTCATGTTAATTATATTTTTACTTTCTTCAATGTTGATAAGAGGATATTATATTCGTAAAATTTTTAAATTTTATTTTTAGTACTAAAAACGAAAAATATAAATTTATTCTTTGGCAAGAGCAAATGGGTCATGGCATCATCATTTTGCCCTTCGATGAGTCAAATTTCAATATGAGTATTTTCAAAGAGAACTCGTTAATACCTTGAAAATGAGTTATTTAAGCATATATATGAAATAATTTGTATCATAGTTAGCGATTTTGTTTTACAAGAAAAAGTTATTTTTTCTGTAATTTCATCTATCTCCGGAACTACTGCTCAGAATTGTATATAATTTTATATATGAATGCATCTTAACCTAAATTAGTGCTTATCAACTTTTGGTGTCAACCGCTCAACAGGTGGCGCTGCTATACAGCGACTTTCGCAATTTAAGGGAGGGCTATAACTCAGTAACTATTGCACAGAATTGCATATAAATTTATATGTTGAGGCACCTTGACATAAATTAGTGTCTGTTAACTCTTGGTGTCAACTGCTCAACAGGTGGTGCTGCTACATAGAGATTTCCGCAATTTAAGGGAAGGCTATATTTCAAGTTCTATTGTGTATCGTCAAACAAAACTTGATACGTGACTAAGCCGTTATAAGACATTATGCTGATTCAATTTGGATGCTTATCAGCCAATTGGTGACGCTGCTATACTGCAAATTTCCTGCATAACTGGAAGTCTATATATCAAATTCTATAGCATATAACTGTACAAAACTTGATATATGTTATAGTCATTATAAAAACGCATTTTTTTAACGTGTATAGACAATAAAACTGTCTTTCTTTGTATATTCAGTGTTATTTTTCTCTAAGATGAAAACGATTTGCATTCATCATATTAGATAATTATAATAAATAATAGTTTTAATAAATTTTTTGCACTTCGGGAATTTGTATAGGAAAATATAGAAGAAAGTCTTGTGGTAGACACAACATACTAGCTTTTCACGGGTTTTGGAAATATAATATCCTTTTTATTATTTTATTATTCCTGTTGCAAAATTTAGAAACCATTTGACCTTGAAAACTTTATATTTGGAATTAAAATTCTTCATTCATGCTTACATAACTAAACTGTTAAAAAATTGTTCAATACCGCTTAATGATAGATAAAAATTGGGGTAAAAAAAGAGAGTGTTTATTATGTAATTCAATAGAATCTTGACCTTTTTTATAATTATGACAATACTTTTTTTTTTTTTTTTTTTTTTTTTTAGTCTTTCGTAACTAGTTAAAAAATATTAAATTAAAATTTAGATAAAACCTGCAAAAGAAATGAATATAACAGCCACTGCAGAGGAATGCAGCTTCAAATATTTTCAGGCAAAAAACCAAACATTTATTTATTTATTTATTTATTTTATGCTTTTTGTATATTTAGAACAGTTTAAAATGTTTTTCTTTTCCCCCCTCTCGTAGCAAGTTAAAAAAATATTTAGATAAAATTGAGAAAAATCTTGTGAAGAAATTGGATCAGCTTTGGTATAGCACTTCTTTGACGAAACTATGAAACTCGGTAGATTAACGCCAAGGCCTTTATTTGTGCAATTTCGATAAGTATTTTTAATTCATTGTCAAAATGTGCACAGGAGTTTAAAGGGGTTCTATACTAAAGCATTAAAAATAAAATAAAATAAAATAAAATAAATAAATAAAAATAAATAAAATAAGAAATGGCTATAATAACTGCTGCTGAACCGTTGCTAAGGAACGCAATACAATTACCAAATGCCTTTAAACAAACAAACAACAACAACAACAACAACAAAAAAAAAAGACTAAAAAGGAGTACTGTTGGGCTCAAGTATTTTTCCCCCCCTTGTACAGATTTTTACATTTATTACTTATAAAATAAAAGCAGGCTTCTTCTTCTTCTTTTTTCTTTCTTTCTTTGTTTTCTTTCCTTTCCTTTTTTTTTTTTTTTTTTTTTTTTTTTTTTTTAATTAAAATTTGCTGTCAATTTTATCTTTAAGTCATCGCTATTATTATTATTATTATTTTTAATGAATCCTTAAATTACCAAGTATTTCAGCTAGTAACTACATAAAAGAGATTATAAAAAATATAAAATACTTTTTATACAGAAAGATAACTATAAGGTGTACAAATTTAACTTAACAATTTCTTTTCTGTGCCATGTTTGGCTAATAAATTACCTTTAGCATTTTATTATTTTAGAAACTTTTTTCTGAGTTTTTCATCCATGAAATTATTGTTATGAATACATTTTTAATTTCGTTTAATAGTTGCAATAAGATAATTTTGCGTTATTTGCGATGCATTATTTACAAAATTATTAAAATTATTACAAAATTAGAAATAATGTTTCTTAACGGAAAATAATAATACATATTTTCGAATTAGTAACTAAAATAAATGTACTCATTTACGAAACATAAACGTTATGTTTGGAAAAGAAACAAAAGCACAACTAAAAACATGCTAAACAAGCAAATAATAATAAAAAGAATTTCATTCATTTAATAAATACGAGGTAAAACAGAGAAGAGTAAATATAAATATATTTTTTAAAAGTTATGTTTTTAAAATAAATTTTTATAATTTACTTAGACCTTTTAATATTTTTTTTATGTATTTTATTTAACTAATAAATTCTTTAAAAATTAAGCAATCACATTAAAAGAAAAAAAAATCAATTTTGCTGAAATTATTTTTTGGAAAATTGCGTTTTAGTATCCATTTATAAATTTTTAATTCAATTAAATATATATGCTAGTTATTTTATTGCATAAAACTCATGATTTATTATTATTATTATTATTATTCACAATTTTAAAAGGAAGTTCAGAAATAACCAGACCTACATTTTTTCTTTATCTTATTATTTTGATTTATTTTTTGAATTTCTACTCAAAATATTATGCTTAGTTACTGATGGGAAATGTTTTCGAGATACATCTGTGTTTATAATTTTAATCCTTCAAAAAAAAAGAGAAAAAAAAAAAAAAACCGAGAATTTAACTCGTAATGACTAATGATAGGACTAATCTATTTTATAATTTATCTGATGAAAAACATGCGGTATAAACACCGCTTTATGGTGTTGGAGCATACTTGCCAACATCCCAATTAATATTCCGTAGTGTTGTTAGTCACGACCTTTTTTTTCACAACCAGTAAATTTGTAGAGTAATATTCTACAAATGCAATGACGATTGAATAAGAAGAAAAATACTTTAAAAAAAATACTGGTGTGAAAAAATAGGCGGTGCTAATAATACTACGGAATATTAATCAGAATATTGGCAGGTATGTGTTGGAGTAATAAAACATGGTAATAAATAGTAATAATAATAATAATAATAATAATAATAATAATAATAATAATAAAATGTAAACACCATAAAGAGAAAATAAATAAATAAATAAATAAATGTAAACTTCAGTCTAAAATATAGAAATAACGCTATATTTGAACAAGGATAACATTTATTTTTCTTCAATATTTGTATTAATGAAAATATTGCATTAGAGATAAACATAATTATTATCATTTCCATTACAATTATTAGTATTATTACCATCTATATCAATATCGAAAACTATTTGTGTGTTTGTGTTTGTTTGCATGAACTTTGAAGCTTAGGCTACTAATATTAAAGTTAAAAAACTTGGCAGAAGGGTAGCTCAATCTATGCAGTGGTGCACCATAACAAGATCTCTGTTTTCTATTTTCTTATTTGAATTTTTTTTAATTATTATTTTTTTTTTTCCGTTATTTTCTATTGATTTTTACTTTCTCTTACCCATAGGGTCGAGAAAGTATTGTTTTAGAGTCAAATTTTCGAACGTGAGTTTTTGTTATATTTACATGTTCTGAGGTCCCCTGAATACGAAAATTATGTTTTTAGCGAATGGTCTGTGTGTCTGTTATCAGCATATCTCAAGAACAAATAGTAGCAGAAAATCCAAACTCGGTATTCTAAATGTGTATCATATAGGGATGCTACAGTAAGCTTTTCGTTGAGATGAAGCAAATGGTTCGTGTACAGGGACAGTATTCAAAAGTATTCAAATACATTACGTCTATGGGGGAAATTGCAGGTAAGTAGAGTTTAACATGTATAGACTACACTAAACCAAATGAAACGAGTATATATTTTTTGTAATAGAGATAGTGAACTGGGAAATTTTTTTTTGTGTATGTAGGAACCTCGCTCCCCCCCCCCTTCCTAGGGGGAGTACCCCCTCGAGGGAAGTAAATTTTCATGATGGGTATCTTTCTAAAGAGCTCGCCAATACCTTTAAAACGAATGGTTGAACCATCGATCTGCGATAATTTAAAATAAAGTTATCGATTTTTTTCATTTTTAACATATATATATATATATATATATATATATATATATATATATATATATTGAGAATAAATTCAACTTTTTTTTTTTTTTTAAATATATATATATATATATTTAGTGTTATACTGCTTCTATAATATGGAAATCGTCTGCATTATCGTAAAAGATAATTGTTTTAAATAATAATTTTAATAAATTATTTTTTAAAAACATAATTATTTTTTAACAACCGAATTAAATTCTATATAAATGTAGGCGGTAGCCCCCATCACACAGAACTAATTATCATATAAAACTCTTCCGAAGTCTAATTTGAATTGTTTAACACAGGTTTACATAACAGTACTCGTTATCTTACCTCTTAATCTGCAACCTGTACTTATAGTATTAAATTTCAGGGTAAGAAATAGTCGTGTGAGTGACACACCAGATTATTTAGGTTAAGGTTAGATGTTTTACAAGTAGATAAGTTTCAATTATTTAGAATTTCCAACGTAGAACATCTGCATCTTAGAATCCACATACTTAACCCTTTCATTCCCAAGATTTTCCCTCCATAAAACAATAAATCTTATATTTAGTCAATTTTTTTTTTTCCAAAGGTAATATAGATAAATATTTATTTTTAATAGGAGTGATAGCAGAGTACGAATTAATATAGCTAACAAAGCAACTGAGAGGTGTTTGTTTATGTTTAATATAACCAGTGATGCCATTTAAAACCATAACTTTTCAATAGATAAAAATATCAAAATTTTGGAAGAAATACATATTGCAATTAATTAAAATACAAAATATAAACATTAAAAAATAAAATAAAAAATATTTCAAACAGTTAATTTACTTAATTTGCCCAAAATAGGAAACTGATTCCGATATTATTATCAGAATAGAGTAAAATATATTTTCAATTATCAATAAGGGAATGGAAGGGTTAATAAGATTTTCAGAAATATCTCATAAATAAAAACACTGAAAATCTTCATTTTTTTTCCTTTTTCCTTTCCTTTTTATTAATAAAAATATTTAAATCTTTGACATTTGCATTATAATTATAATTTTATATATTAAAAAAAAAAAAAAATTCTACTGCTAAGTTGAAAATTCTTCAAATTAGACTGAATTATTGTTAAATTAAAAATCAATTATTTCCTATAATTCGAAGTAATTGAATGACCATATCACTATACATAGCAGCAATACCATGGTTGAAACATTTATCTACAAAATAAATAAATAAAACAAAATAATGTTTATTCCATTTTAATGAAAGAAAATTCTTTTTAAAAAATGTAATAGATGGCTCCACCACCGTCTGCTGAATAGCTACTATTAAATGCTAGGCCTAACAGGCTTTTAAATTCTTCCAAATATACTTTTAAATATGAGAATTTGAGCATACATTTTAGCATAAAATGTTAAGACTTTTTCAACTTTTTAAAGAAAAATGCGCATTTCAAGTGCATTAGTATAAATTCCACAGGCCTGCGATGACTAAAATACTGCTTGGAAATTACTCACGTAACTTAGATTTTAGTTTCATTTTGGTTATCCTTTGATTGTTATGTGTTTAATCTCACCCATTTATTTATTTCCTTGTTTTTTGGTACAATTCTACTCACACCAGTAGCTATATTTAGTTTCTACTTTATATACTTTTTCTTTTCATTTTAAACGATTTTGTGCGTTGCCGCTTTGATTGCAGCACTCGTGCTTACTTTGTTCGCCTGATGAAGGGTCGTGGTTTTTTCGACCCGAAACAATTGTTGCGAGTTTATTGCATTTTATGGTGTTTATTCAAAGTTTGTAAGTAATAATTTTTACAACGCCAGTTTTGTGATGCTTCTTTATTAAATAATAATTATTATTATTATTTTGAAACGGCACCATAATTACCTTAGGTTTTTTTTTTTTTTTTTTTTTTTCATTTTGCTCTCGACCAGAGAAGGCTCGTGCGATCTAGCAACAGTAGTTTTTCATCCATTTAAATCTACAAATAAATCAATTGCTGAAATATCAATTTCCTCTGCCAAGAATCAACCATTTTTCATAGATTTAAATTAGTAAAAACCACTGTTGCCAGACAGTACATACAATATTGTTCGAGAAAAAAAAATATCATATAGATTTTATTAAAAATTCTGACGTAATGTGAAAAATGGAGGTTATTTTCGAAATGAACACACCAATTAACATAAAAATAAGTGAAAACTTCTCATGTATTTTCCAAAAACTTCAATATGCTGGCTTGTGTTTTTGTAGCCTAAATCTCTAACCAAAGCGCTTCTAATCGATTTGTCTCTTACCCGAATTTATGGTTTGGATCTGAGTTGACCAATTAGATAACACCTTACATTACTATCGTACCGTTTCGTCAAAATTTAATTGTAACTGATCCATATTAGAGAGATGTTATACAGATTAGATATAATTTCTTTTTATTCTTTCGTATTAATTCACGTGGTTAAGTGTAGATTATATATAATAGCGATTTTAATATGGAAGTACTCTTTACTTATTTTATTTTATTTTTATTGGGAAAATATTTTTCAATCTGGTGATACTTTTTCTTAATTGATGCTGTCGTTAGACTTTTTAAATCGATGTGATAATTCATTTTAATCGTTTCTATTTAAAAACGATTTTTTATATTGAGAGATTAAAATGTCTTTGACGATAAACTTTTTAAAAACATTTATTTATTTATTTTTTATCGAAATCAAATGGCATTAAAATAGAAATTATTAGACCTATTAAATTTTAAACTTCTAAAAAATGAGTTTTTGTAAAATTTAATTAAAATTAACTGTATATGCAATTTTTAGAATGTTAAACCTAGAGAGATCCACCAGACCCTTACAAAAACCGTGTTATTTGTTTTTTGGGAGTGTGAGGAATAGATTACGTATACTTTTGGAGCTGTAAAAGTAAAATCAGTAGGTATCTTACATTTTTTAAATAGAACTAGGTGCTAAAAAAACGTGTTTCTGGGAATATACATTTGTGTGTGTGTGTGTGTGTGGGGGGGGGGGGGTGAGAACTACTGGCAATCGATTACAGTTACCTTCGAAGCTGAATTTTAAGAAGGGAAATAAAGGCGATTTAAATAAGCTAAAAAAATTTGCTAGAATGTGTCAATAAAATGTTTCCTAATATCTTGCCGACTAACAGATACGTCATGAATGAACAAATGTGTACACGCCTGAGTAAAATGGTACAGCAGATAGATTTAATTATTCTGCTCTAGATGCTATGAAAACCTTGTTACATGACAACAAATTGCATGACAGGTTTTAGTCACAATCAGTACTAACTTTGTCTATACATGGAACCATGCCTGTCATGGTAATCAAATAAAAACTCCGTTCGAAATATTTGAAGGACGAAAGCCATCGATTATGCATTTAAAATTCTTTGGATGCACAGGTATTGTAAAACCTAATTAGTTTCGAAACAAGTTAGCAATGAAAGTCAAAAAATGAATAATATTTAGAAACGCTTAGTTTACTAAAAGTTACCGTGTCTGGTGACCGCGAAAATAAAAAAACAATAGGGACTATAAATATTACTTTTGAAAAGGAAGAACGCAAGGAAGTCGTACTGGAAGGACAAAGAAATAATAACATCCCATCTGACAAATTGGACTCAGATTCTGACGAAGAAACTAATGAGGGGTGTAAACTTGCACCGGAACCAAAGGCCAAATTGCACCGAAGGCGAAAAAAGTAGTATTTCAGATCAAACTACGCACTGTAACCAAAGGTCTATACAAGAGTGTATTTCCAGTTCATTTAAACAACTCCTTTCTGTACTAGGTTCTTCTAAACCTCAGTGGGAAAGGTTAGCAGTGAAACAAAAGAAGAACCAAAATATGATATCTATTATCGTTTTGTCAGCACTAAATGCAAATTAAATTTTATTACGAAAATATTCATATAAAAGAAGCGACTTTAACTTCGTAATTTTCCGCAGATAAAGGAATGATTAAATGCAATGAACGATGACATGCATACCATGAAAGAAAGAAGCGTTTGGATTTTAGCGCCGAAAACTGAGAAAGCTATAATTGTTAACAATCATTCACTCTATACTATAAAACATGATGAAAGTCATCCAGTTTTCAGATACAAGTAACGTTTAATTGCACAGATTAAAAAAAAAATTTTGCGACAGATTAAATGGATGAATTATGATGAAGATTCCAGCTCTGTCATGAACTTTTCAATTATGAGATTCTTCATTATTGTGCTAAACTGCTTATGTAGTTGAAGAATGGTTACACTGACATTAAAGCCGAGTATCTAGATGCTAATCTACATAATGAAATCTATATGTGTCCACCCCAGTGCTTTATTTAAAAAATAATCCCGATCGCTTATATAAATTAAACAAAGCTATTTATGGCTTAAAGCAGTTTGGAAAAGAGTAGTGTTTCGAAATACAGTCGGCTGCAAAATTATTCGAGCACTAGCCAATAATTCCTATATTTAAAAAGTACACTTAAGACTGTTTTGCTAAGTAAATCCTTGTCGAATCATGGTCTTTGACTGATTAAGAACATGACTCGACAAGGATTTATTTAACAAAGCTGTATTAAGTGTACATGTTTTTGGCAAGGATTATTGCTAGTGCTCGAATAATTTTGCAGCCGACTGTAAGTGCGATTTTAACCGAATTGAAGACGCAAAATTTAAACTGGTGAAAGTGCAACGGTGTGTACTTGCACAGTAGAAATTTACTTTTATTTCTATTCGTTGACAATATTGTATTATTAGAAAAAACAATATAGATATGGCTATAGTTAAGATAAAAAGTAAATTTATTATTAAAATACTTTAAAAATTAAAAATAAAAAAATAGTAGTAACTTTTGAAGGGGAAAGTAAAATTCTGTGCATACATGAATCTAAGTATATTTCAGAGGTTTATGAAAGTTCTGCAAGTTTAAAATCCTGATCTTATCAAAAAGGATTATAAAATATATTTTTCAGTTGCATTTATGCATAACATATTTAAATATCAAGGTATTTTATCTTTTCCATAACATATTAAAATAAAATTTGTTTTCATTTATGGAGGAAAATACCTCACAAATCTATTTAGTACCTTTACTTTTAATAAAAATCACATTTCACATTCTTTCTAAGTATCCCTGTATATTGTCTAAAATTTGCAATGAATTTGCAAATGAATTACATAGAATATTAAATATTTCACATAGAAAAAACAAAAATGAAAATTTAACACATAAAAAAAATGCATTTATATTCATATTCTATAACTATCCAGATTACGTTTGTGTGACCCTGTAAACAAATCACAATAATTTTTCATTATCTTTCAAACTCGCCATATTAACCACTTTTAGATTTTTTTTTCATGTAATTCTTCGGTCACCAATTGAGTATGCCAAGTTTTGGTAAATGTTGATTTCTCAAAATGGCTCTAATGATTTTCTAGCGAAGCGTTACATAAGCGCATTTTAGATATCCTTTCTCATGTATTACGTGGCTATAACAGAAACATTGGCACTCATTCCGATTAGGTAAGTCAGTTTTAGATCTTAGAAATTGGTGTTTCAAAAAATGCCTCTACAATTTTTTTTTCTTATTTTTTAACTCGCTATGTAAACTCTGTTTTATAAGTCTTTACATGTGTATTAACTTTCTCTTACCGGAAATCTTTTAGAATTCTACTTTGTTCGGGCAATTTTATATCTTCTAATCATGTTATCTCAAAAAAGTGCATTTAATACGTGTAACAGTGATAGTGGAAACCGTTTGGTTGTTTCACACCAGTTTCACCAAAGAATATGTTCGCCGAAAAGATTTTTTTATATATTTTACAATCGCTGGAGATTTCTTTTAAAATTATCCCTGGAGGATCAAAATTGTAATGGCATGTCTCCAGACCATCCCCAGGGGTGCGTCCCAGACCCTCGCCAATTGCCCATAGCGCAGTACTAGTGCGACGTTAAACCCAATCTACCTACCTACTTACCTTCTTTTAAAATTAATCAGTTTTTTCCTTGTCATTTTAATGAAATTCGTCAATCTAAATTTCAAACTATTGGTAGGTTATTCATCATTTTTCTTTGAAAAATGGGATAATATTTCTAAATCTTATGAAAAGGCACCATTATGTTATTTTCTTTTGAAGAGAGAAAAAGAACATTTTTTTTATTACTCTTATCAGTCAACTCGAGAAATTCTTTTAGAAAAATTTTCAAGATACTTTCGTATTTTTGGACATTAAATCCATTTATCAAAAATGTACTTTATAACGTTTCAGCACAGATATTACAAATGTGATTTACTTAATCACTCAGTTCGATTTTTTTTTTTTTTTCAAAATGGATTACTCGGATCGTTGAAATATTTAAAAAGAAAATATATTATGGTAAAATGTTTTGAACTTGCACATTCCTTCAAATTGTTACATATAAATGCAGAAATCATTTTTAACATTTTCAAACAAAGTTTAACTGTATTTATGACTTATTTCTCATTTGCTTCATCTATATTCATAGGATAAAAGCGTTAGATTTGCAAAAATTTCTAAATTCCGGTTTTGGGACAGATTTACTTTTTTTTTTTTTTTTTTTTTTTTTTTAGATTATTGAAATGAAATATTTAAACTATTTTCCAACAAATTTATTCTTTTTCTTGAAGTATAGAGGAAAATAGGTGAATATGGAATATCAATTCTATTTAAACTCACTATTATAAATTGAAGTATTTTGGGTCATTGTGGATTCGAATATTGCAAATTTTTAAGTGATGTTAATATATTTTATTTACTTATTTATTTATTTATTTTGTGTTACAAAAATTTTAGTGTAATCACGATTCCTTATACTATTAGCTAGAACGAATCCAAAGGTTTGGAGGGGTGCGAAACTGACCGATAGGCTGGGATTTAATAAACATCCAGTCATTCGATATTCCCTTATCGCTTATTTTCTCTCACGACAAGGGTTATCACTCTTATTTTAATACTGGACTCGTTGAGTCCGCATTTGCGCAGAGACTGCCATGTTGTTAAAGAAAGGAGTTAAGATGCAAAATGTTTAGCAAAGAAAAAAAATTCTGGATTGACTCCACTCGACTTTCCGAACATTAAGTAATTAACGTTTGCATAAATAAATTAAAATAAGACAAACCATTAAATGATGAAAACTATAAAACGACATGAAACCATGAAAAATATAATACGAGGTTTTGGTATTTTTTCCCGTTGTTTAATTTTACGCTATTGAACTCCAAATAATTTGAGCCCATACATCATAATGATATAGAAATTTTGTTGCGTTACTGTAAAAACCTCTAAGGAATAGATGATTCACCAAAATCTATACACTTCCCTCACTAAAAATAATCTCAATATATTGTGCAGATATTTTTAGAGAAAATCTACGGAATATCTTAAGTTATTTGGCCCATTCTTAAGAAAGTTTACAAAATTTCTTCATAATGTCTTTAAAATTTCTGAAGATATTTTATAGAAAAAGGTGAATCTTCAAAATATTTTAAAATATTTGAAGAAAATCTTAAGAAAATACTATTTTCTCAAGAATATCTTCGGATTATTTTTAGTGGGGACTGAAACATACTGAAAATTTATACACATGTTAAAATTTTCAGTTCAATCGAATAAGGCATTCAACGCTATCGCACTTTAAAATATTTTGACCTATAGACCATAATGATAATTTTTCTTTGTGTCTCTGAAAAAAGAAGGATAAGACTCAAATGAATGCACTTCTTGCAACTGCGATTTATAACATGTGTTTAAATTTTTAGCTCAGACGAATAAGGTTTTTAGGCGCTATCGCCTTTTAAGTAATTTGAACCTATAAGGTAAAATGATAAAGAATTTTTCTTTGTAACCCTGTAAAAATTTGTAAGTGCTAGAGTCACCAAATCTGTATAAAGTTCGTTCGATGATGACTTAAACATGTATATAAATTTTCAGCTCAATTGGATTAAGGCATTTAGATACTATCACACTTTAAATAATTTCACCCCATAGGCCATAATGATACAGAATTCTGTGTTGTGTCCCTGTAAAAAAAAACTATAATTGCTAGATTCACCAGAAACTATACATATTGTGAAACTGTGACCTATAATATGCGTATGCATTTTATGCTCAATTGAATAAGCCGTTTAGACGCTATCGAACTTTGAAAAATTTGGAATGGTAGGCCATAATGGTAAAGAATTTTTCTTTATGTCCCTGTAAAAATATAAGTGCTAGATTCACCGAAATCAATAGGATTCGTGCTATGGTGACTTATAACATACGTACATATGTACCAACTTTCAGGTCATTCAAACAAAGCGTGTGAGCGCTATCATGTTCACTGACACACATACATACACACACACACATATACATACATCATCATAAAAATACTAAAAATGAACTGAAGGGACCTCAAAACATATAGAAACCACAAAATCTGAAAGTCGTTTTTTTGACATGATTACATTACTTTCCTTACATATGTATGTTCAGAAAGTAAAAAAGGTGAGAGCTATTTTCGGGTAACATGGACCAAGTGGGTAATATGGTATAGTGAAAGGAAAGATGGAATTCATATTTCCTGAAAGGACATTATGAAATAGGATAGTATTTTTTATAGAAAATTGTGATTAATTGGAATATAAACATTTTAATTTGAATTTGGTCTTAAAATTAAACAGTTTTAACCCTGCTGTTCTGTTCCCATTTACTATACATTACATTTGTACCATTTAAAAAAATATAAAACTATATAAATAAAATAAAAATAGTTTTAGGAAATTAATATATGTCCCCCCACTAAGAAAGTCACAAAATGGCTATAAAATATTTCTAAACTGCCATTTCTTTATAAAGAATCGAAAAACGTTTTGGGTCAAACAGACCCGAACAGCAGGGTTAAAAAAAATATCAACATTCAAATTTCAGAAAAATCGAAAATATTACGAAATATTTAGTATTCCATATTACCTGTCCCCTACCTCGGATGATAAATCGACCTTAATCTCATGTATGTAGAAATAAGTTCATGGAAATCAGATTACTAACTAACTCAACTTCCCTACAGGAAACAACACTAGGTTTTTACTCATTTTACTGCTTTGTGAATACACTGCATAATTCGTAATGCTTACCTACTCTTACTAGTAATACTTATCTCCAAAGTCTGAATCTTAATAATCAAAAGAAGCTGTATAACATAAAAACTACTCTTCTCATAGACGCATGGTGAACTGCAGTTCTTATTTAACCCTTTATCTACTGCATTATGAGACAGACAAAAATTGTGTTTGAAACATATATTTTTGGTTACTAAAGTGCGTTATTTAAAGATATATATGTTACAAATTATGCATACCACCTCATCATAATAATTAATGAGAATTTTGTGAGATCGTACTTTAGTGTACCACTGGTACAAAGAGGTCGAAAAAAATTATTTCGACATGAAAAAAGTGTAGAGAAATATTTACTCTTTATGTTCCTCATATATTTTTTAAGATTAGTGGGCTATTCTTGAAATAATATAGGTATTAATTATAACACACATGAAGATTGTGAAAAATATCAAGCAAAAACAGCAAGTGCACTCCATAAAATCTCTTATGAAACAAAAATGGCTATATGTATCGTCTAATGCTTTGTAGCGAGATTAAAGGGAGGTACATGTGTTCCCTTCTTATAAATATCTTTGGCATTTCTTCTATAAATTCAATTTTATACTCTTTTTAAAGTGATGGTACTTTAAAGTACCGTCAGTAGATAAAGGGTTAACACGTTGAGCGCCATGTCAGCCATTCTAGATTCTAGACATTTTGTAATACTTCTCTAAGTACTGAAGGAATCATTTTGAAACTTTAGGAGTGTGCAGAACATGTTATACTTCAAATATTTCAGTGAAAGTTTTATCCCGAAAGTAAGAGCAGTACCAATAAAAAATTAAAACGTTGAGCGCCCTGTCAGCCATCTGTGGCTGACAGTGTCAAATATGATATAAAGTCGCGTCAACCATCGGTGGCGAATACAAAATAGGATATAAAACTAAAAATATTGCATTTAATAATTGAAAAATTATTAAAAATTTGCTTAATATTTATTTATTACAGGAGGAATCATTATGGAATTTTAATGGATTTTAAGAATTTGCGTGGCGCTCAACGTTTAACACGTTTAACACGTTTTTCCGATTGAAGACTTTAGACGTATTTCCGATTGGTTGCGGCACTTTACAGTTGTATAATGGTATTTCCTGTTACCCGACTATTCCATATTCCTCACAGTTCATCTAAATTGTCCCACATATATACTGGTACGATACAGTTGCACCAAGTTCTAGGTTTTAAATCTTGTCATCAATTTTTGCGTACATAATATACAATTGCACCTAGATTAATGGAATCGTACATCGAAAAAATACATATTATTGTGTTTCTCGAAAAAAATTTCTGAAAAATATTGAGCTACTTATATAAAAACAACAAAGAAATATCGTGTAAAGCAAAAAAATAATGAGTTCTAGAATGAACAGTTATTTATTATATGAGATATAATATGTTCTTTATACTCCCAAAGTTTCAGAATAATTCCGCAGCTTTTTTCTAGGTATTTGTAAAAACATCTGAATTCTAGAGTGTTCCAATACTTACTGGCAAAATCTGTTCATAGACAAGCAGATAATTTCTGAAAAGGATCAAATCAAATTCTAAACCTCTTAAAATGTGCAAATTCCTTGAAAACCGAAAATTAGAATTTTCTATAAATCTAATATTTTTATCCATTGAACTTGCAAGAAAGTAACAAAATCATTTTTAAAGTAATAAAATCATGACTTCAGAATTTTTACATTAATTTACTCTCGTCATGAGATGTTGAGTAGCATTGTATCAGAAACTAGGATTTTGCATTTTTTTATGACGTTAATAAATTTCACAGGTGTCGTCATAACTCAGCCAAAAATCTCCGAGAGCTGGAAAACTTACAAAAAGATTGTGAGCACGTTTAAATGTTAACAAAGCGTTTCTTGGTTTTTAAATGTAATTTATCTCTATTTTATAATTTATCCTGATTTGTTAAAATTTGTATAACTATACGTAATAATTACTTAGATGTTTAAAATCAGAAATGTATACACACATCCTCAACTTAACTTCCAGTCAAAAAAAAAAAAAAAAAAAAAAAAAAATGGAATTAAGAAAGGTTATAAGTTTTAACCCTTTCATTCCCAATTTTTTCCATCCATAAAACAATAAATCTTATATTTAATCATAAATTTATTTCAACAGTAATATATATAAGTATTTTTTTTTTAAATAGGAGTAATAGCAGAGTACGAATTAATATAGCTAACAAAGCAACTGGGAGGTGTTTGTTTATGTTTAATAAAACCACTGATATCCTTTAAAATAATAACTTTTCAATAAATAAAAATATCAAATTTTGGACGAAATACATATTGCAATTAATTAAAGTACGAATTATAAACATTAAAAAATAAAATAAAAAATATTTAAAACAGTTAATTTACTTAAATTGTCCAAAACAGGAAACTGATTCCGGTATTATTTTCAGAATAGAGTAAAATATACTTCCATTTATCAACAAGGATAGTGAAATCATCTAAAATATATATTTGTCGGTGGGAAATTGTATATAGATTTTAATATTGTTCATTTTGAATCAGCGGGTGTGTTAGATGGTAAGAAAGAAAATCTGAAATGTTATGATTCCAACTGGCATCACGGGGAATGAAAAGGTTAAAAATGTTAATATCTAAGTTTTTCTGGGCAGTTTTATATTTTTACTATAATCATATACATAAAACGACAGAGATTAAATATATATGTTTATAAAAATTAGTCTTGTGTTATCAGTGATAAAGGATATATAATATACTCTTTTTTTTTTAATCCTTTATTTTAGATAGACACAAGTGTACATTTTACTAAACAATATATCATATCTGAAATTCTTTTGTTTTTGTTACGTAACATTGCATCAATGTTTATCTTTCTAAATTACAGAAATATAATTCATCATTCTTTTCTCTATGTAATTCAATGAAGTCAATTTTAAAAAAAAAAGTCATGAAGGAAATGGTAATGTGCCGGCTTAATGATAATGGTACACAGTAAATTAGTTTAATCAATGAATGGTCGCGTCGACGCTAATGGTTATTGCTTCTTAGATATTCCAATCGATTCTGCATGAAAGGGAAAAAGTTTACCCGCAGAATTATTTTATGGTTGTTTTTAAGAAAGTTCCTTTTTCGTAAAAGCCAAAATTTATTTTCAAAGAATATCTTCTTTAGTCAAAGTTTAGATATTAATTAATTAAGTCTACTTAACTATTTAAAATAGAATGACATTAATCAAAATATATTTGATTATTTACTGGCAAAAGTGTATAAAATGAAAAATATATCAATTTACATTTATGAAATTTAAATATGTATACAATATATAAATTAGACATTTAACACAGAATTATTTATATGCAAGGAGAATGTAAACGTAAAATATTCGCATTCTAAAACAATAATGATGTAGGGTAAGTGCACCAGTGATTGACACTTTTAGAGCAATCTCTGATGTTTTTAATGTTCTAGTCATCAGAAAATATTTTTAGAAATCTTAAGTTAGTACATATGGTATGAAAGACATTCAGAATCACATATATGTTAAAATATATAAATTTGATAACAATTATTTTTTTTTTATTAATTTTTATTTGACACCCACTCAATGTTCCAGTAATTGACACTGCCAGTTTTTCATTTTATCAGTAATTGGCACCCTATATTCCAGTGTTTGACACTGCTAGCTATTCATTTTACCAGTTATTAGCACCCTATGCTCCAGTGTTTGACATAAAATGTTAAAATTCTTATATGTAAAATATATTATTTTATTATTTTATTATTTTTCTTATTTATTAATTATTTCGGATAGATGTCAATTACTGGATCATGCCAATCACTGGAGCACCTACCCTAATATAGATCAATCGAAACAAAATTCATTGTAACTATAGGTCTGAAAGCAGTTTAAATAAATAACCAAACACACTCAGTATCAATTTTTCTGGATATTTCCCTGCAAGAACAGAAATAGTAATTTGTATTCTCATAATAAGTATAAAATCAATGAAAATGAAAGATTGTTAGCTAATTTTGGTGAAATTTGATAGCGGAGATGTTTATTTGTTTTCTCAATGCAACATTATATTTGTTTTGTAATGAATAAATTTTTCAACATTTTTGCTAAAATATTTATTTTATTGATTAGATTTTTTTTAACACTTACCAACAATAATGAAAGTGTTCATGATTTCGGTTCGCTTGCCTGTCTGCTTATCCTACCACGATCTAATTTTTGCAACTATCTTTAGAAAGCATCGTTGTAATTCATCAGTTATTATATTTTGGGGTTATTGGATATATTCAGAACATTATGAGATTCTTTTATGTAAATTTTCTGCGTTATAAGTTTTTTTTTTTTTTTTAAGTGCAATATATAGTTCGTATAACTCTTGCACGATATATACTAGAGCCCCTTAAATAAAATATATAGACCGACTCATCGCCGCCATTTTTTTGCCTCGGATGAGGGCAGTATTCCCGCTTGGCGTCCTTAACGCTTCACTAGCAATTTTAAAAAATCTTGATCTGAAGCTACGACCGGTCAAGAGCAATAAGCAACAAATAATATCCCTAACAACACATTTATACACAGTACATTCTTGGTAGTATGTTTTTTAATCCTCAGGATATTGTGTGCATGTACTATCAGGACTATTTCTGCCTGTTTCAAACAAAAATTATAACTTTTTGAAAAAAAAACTTACTGTTTAAAAGTGGAAAATCTTTATTTATTTACTTACTTTTTCTGCTATTTCTAGCATATACTATGCATTTAAACGAAACTTAAAATAAATTATAATTAGGACACGGAAATGAAACAACTTTCGCGACCCCAGAAAATGTCGCCAAAACTCAAACGTACAGTAATAAATGGTATTCTTTAATTAATTTATGGTTATTAACATAAATATTATGATTAAAATAGCACAATCTTTGTATTTTTACGTTTGAACATGTGAAAAATACAGAGAAAAAATATAAGTAAATAAAAATTATATTACTTTATTCTTCCTAAATTATCTTATGGAAATCTAAACATTTTATGTTCTTTTCATGAGTGATTATAGATATTTATCACTAAACAATCTCCCATGTGATAATTTACCGAGCAAAAATTATGAAAATTATTTAAAAAAGTAACTCCAAAGTAATACAAAACGATAGAAATAATGGGTGCCGTTTGTTTATCTACGGAAAACGCTGGGTACATGTAGCATCCCTAAGTCAACAAAATGCCTGATGCGCCAGATCGTATTTATAGGAGCCTTGATATATACCAGCATACTAGCAGTCGTCAGTCTTTACGTCATTAGGGACCACTGAATTTACAATTTAAAATTATGCGGACCACTTAACTTTGTAATTTAAAATTCCGAAACCACCAATGTTTCTGGTTAGGAAACGCACATATACTTCTAGAATAATAATGAGAGAACGATCATTTTATGAATATGAAACAAACCTATTTAATATAAAGCATAACAAACGTCTATTTCGCAAGCCTCATTTAGTGGGAAAAAATCGCAAAAGTGACAGAATGAATGTACTGACTAGGAACATTGCGGCTCGTACGGGCATTTCCCATTCGTATGGAGAAAATAAATGCAGCGAACAAGAATTCATTATTGTATATTTCAGAATTTGAGCGCGTTAAACTTCATGTCAGATGTCAGATTACACGAACGAAGAATACGCGGATATGCATTTTCTTTACGGTAAAGCAGGTGATAATGAACGAGAGAGAAAGTCCAACTTCAATCTGATTTTGATTACCCCTTTGGATTGAATTCGTACTCTGAATACTTGATGCCATGCAGAATGATTTACTGTTTGTCCCGCCACTGTTGTATTCACAGATAAAATCTGCTGCACAAAGTGCATATGTGGTCATTCAAAAATCTCCACAGCACTCTCTCGTGGAAAGTGCAACACAGATTCAGTATTAAAATCTAGACAGAGTTTCTTGGAGATTATCTGTTGCGAGTGTACCTTCTGATTCCTAAACGCCTTAATAGCGCGAAGTATCTTTATTTCTACAGTAAGTCCTATAAATTTTCTGCAAGGAATACTGGTCGTTGTGAGCCAGAATATGTGGTTCATACACCATGGTGCATGAGCACACTTTTCGATTGTGAGGCATGTTACATATCTCAGAAGGTGAATTGGACGTTGTGGATCTATTGCTTGGGCTTCTGGCTTCCTGCAGCTAAATCCCTTGGATTTCTTCTTCTGGGTCAATCGGAAATAACTTGTTTTTATAAGTTTTTGGATGCAATGGCGGCTTTCACAGCAAGTATCGTCGTCACTTCAGCAGATATCATCAGCACATTAAGTTTGTTTTAACATGTCTGGCAACACTTTAGTTCATTGGTGTCAGCTGTGCAATGTCTTTCGCGTCCGCAATTGCCAAAAATTCCCATAAAAAACTTCCTGTAGTCTTCGTTTTGACACTGAATTGCGATGCATTGTCTATATCGTAATTCTGCTTTACCTCAAAAAATGTTTTCCTACTTATTATTAGCTCTTTTTATTTCACTCGATGTCACATCCTCCATAATTATTTTTACGATTTTCCTCCACTAAATAAGGTTTGTCATCCTATATTTTACGGTAATTTTTCATCCTCTTGATGAAAAATTATATATCACACCTTTCAATTGGCAGTCGAATTGCACAACACCCTGTATAAATGTGTGTGCAAAATTTTAAAACAATAAGTGAAGGCGTTTTTTCAAAATCTGGTAAATAGTAGCAATATGTATATATATATATATATATATATATATATATATATGAAAAATTTAGTGTTTAGAAATGTACAAAGTGCGTAGAATCATGAATGAAATGTCAAAATGCACAGAATAGTTCATATACCAACATATATAATTTCTACATAATTTATTTATTGATTACCTCAATTGATTACCTTAGTTAAAACCTCCTCAATCTCTTAAATGATGAGTAATAACAGCAGTAATAAAAATAATACATTTTTTAAAAATATATATACATAATGTAAAGAAAACTGTATTCGTTCAGTTGTGTAAATATTTATTTGAAAATGCATAAGTTACATAATATGGAGCTGCTATTATTATAAAAGTAGACTAGGTAATAGTGGAGAAGTAGCATTAATTGGAGAAGAAGGAAGAAGCTGGAGAAAATGATGCTCAAAATGGTCGATGATGAAAAAGAAGAAGATCCAAATAGACAATTATCCAACTGGGAAGAAGAAGCAAGACACATCAATTGACGTTCAATAGTAATTAATAAAAGTCACATTTCTGGAATAAAAGTCACACTTCAGTTAAAATAAAAGTCACATATCAGGTAAATATAAGTCACGTCCGGGTAAAAATGTCATGAATGTCAGGATTCTGATGCTGAAGATGTTATAGCATTTAAAAAAACGATCAGTAAACAGCGGCTTGATGTTAAAAGTTACTTTTCTTTTTGAAAAGAATTTTTTTCATTTTTTGAGAGAATGACAACCTAAAAAGATAAAAAATAATAATCATAAAATAATATTTTTTTATAATATACAATACTGAAGAGTATGAATTTGAATTTATCAAATAAGGAATTATAAAAATAGAATGGATTGCAATTTTTAAAATTTGGAATTTTCTTAATTATAGCAGAATTATTATTATTAGCAATTAAGGAGGAAGTTAAACAATACTTTAATGGTTATTTTTGCGTGATGTGTCACATATATGAATTCATTTTTCCTTTCAAAATAGACAAACACGCACAAATTTCAGAAAATTTGTATTACTCTGTATAGTGTAATATATATATATATACAGGATCTGCCAAAAGTCCCCCATCCTTCCTTTCTCGGAAATGCTTCGAAAATTTAAAAAATAGCAAAACATATGTTCAATGAATTCGATGGACACCTCTTTTTGTGTAAAAGTTTTGTCCCAGAAGGTCTAGGGGGCCGCTACGGAGGGCAACTCTTCAAATGGGAAGATATATCTTGGGATATATACTTGGGAATATCTCTTTAAGGCGATGAATTTGATATAAACAGTTTTGTACAGCTATAATTATTAAAGGGGATACATGAGTATAACGTCCACATTTCAAAACTCGAAAAACTCATGTATCGTTAATAATCGTCGCAGAACAAAACTATTTATACGAAATTCATTGTCTAAAAGAGACGTATCCAGGGATGTATCACAATATACACCTTCCTATTTAAAATTTTAAATTTGCCTTACCTAGCCGCCCCCCTAATCCCCGAGCAGAAAATATTTTCACCAAAGATTTCCCCCTGGAATTCATTGAACATGTGTTTCGCCATTTTTCAAAATTCGGACGCATTTCGGAGGTAGGAAAGAGTGCAGGGCTTTTGCCGAACCCTGTATATGGTGTCTGAATCAAATGTCCTGAACTTGAGACTGTTATACTTAACAGAACGTTAAAATGTATAAGATAAATGTAAAATCAGATAACAGGGCTTGCAATTTTTTTTTTTCGAAAAAAAAAAAAAAAAAAAAAAAAATCATTGCATTTTTTTGTAAACTTCTAGTACTCTTTTTGTACGCTTTCTACACAATTTCTGTATACTTCCTATGCACGGTCGGTTTACTTCAAGTTTTGAGAAAAATAAATTGTCACTCTTTTAATGCTCTTAGTATCAGGTGAATTTCTTTTATTACTTATATGAAACATTCTTTACACTGATACGGATTTGTATTAAGCATATCGTAGAGAAACCTATTCCTTCTCCTGCGGTAATGTTATACTTTCGTTTGTCGGCTTACTGCATGTGCTTAATGCACTTGCAGGTGCGCCATAAACGAAAAATAATAATTTTCATTATGTAAGAATTCAGTAGTCAATTTTGCCTAATACCACCAACATATCGCTAATTTTTTATTTTTTTATTAATTTTTTAATCGATTATTGAAATTCGGGACGTTTCATTTGGTCACCCTATATATAAGATTCATCTTTAGAAGAAGACGAAACGGACCTTTATAGAAATGAGTTAACTGGAAATATTTCTTTATTAAACCCATCTAGTAATTTAGAAAGGACACAGGAAGATTTGAAAAGTAAGACCTTTGTAAACAATTACCATAAACTGCACAAAAAAAAAAAAAAAAAAGGAAAGAAAGAAAGAAAAGAAGAGAAACATAAATATTAAAACAATGCCAAAACAAACCCAACATAAATAACAAACAATAAAACATAAACAAATTTAAAGTAAGTTCTACATTTTTATAATGTTTATTTACAAAATTTTAAGTTGTCATTTAGCACAGTTTTTTTTTCTTTACTTAATATTCCAATTTTACTCTAAAGGAAATTTTTTTTCCTAAGAAAATTTAAAAGATTTCACAGACTGTTATGTTAATTTAGTATGATACATCTGTATACCATTAAATTGGGATCAATATTCCAAATTGCATCAAACGATGGAACTAATATTGGCTTGATAAATCTCTGAACATGTTTTTATAAAAGAAAATTTTTTATAAAAGATTTTTATTTAAATTTTACATGATTGTATTAATATGAACACAAAACATAGAGACAAAATATTTCGGAAATCGGCTTTTAACTTTTATAACATAAAACTCGAATTCATACTCAATTTTCTAAATTAAACTCTATATTAAACCTCATAAAAAATCATTTCTACATTTGTATGTACTATTAATTTTAGCTAAATAAATTACTGCAGTTCTTTACTTTTCCTATATTTCTGATTTAACTACAGGTTAGTGATTTTAAATACGTTTAAGTAACAAATTCGGGTCGCAGAATGTCCCGTAGACGATTCGAATGCCCCAATACCTACCCTTACAACTCTTCAGTGTATTTATCTTAACAACTTTTTCTGCATGTTCTGACTTTTCTTTCTTTCTTTCTTTTTTTTTTTAGTTATTTTAATCATTCAATAATTATTTACTGTGTAGTTAGAAAAAAACAACAACGTATGTACATACATAGTTATATTTATACTTACATTTTATGTCTTAGAATAAACATTTCCAAAATGGTGAAATTGGCTCTTCGCTGCCATTCGTAAATATAATTTTTTGCTCTGCTCTCGAGAGTCAGCCACACGGAGTCATTTTCGCTGATTTTTATCAGGTATGGCATGGCACTGGAAAAATTAATTTTTTTCTTAGTCTTCAATACTTTCCATACGTTATCTCGTTCTGATTTCAGTTACTTTGGAACCATTGTACGGCATTTTCGCAAACTGTAGGAGATCTTTTCATGCGGAGCAAAGCCGCTTCAGCTTCGTTATCAAAAGAAGCGCTGTCATACATGAAGCTGAAAGAGTTTGGTTATTTAAGAGAAAACTCGTGACAAAATTAAAATGCGAAAAATTATAAATACTTTTTTGTTTGATAATTCATTCGTTTCACCTGTAATATACCACTATTTTTTTTTTAAGCTAAATTAGAAGCAACCCTAAAAGTTCTTAAATTAATTGTTATACATTCAAATATTACATAATTTAATTACATTAATAATAGCATAAATAATGATGTATTCAAAACGGAAAAAATACAAATAATTTATGTACCTATATATTAATATGCTATTAGTTTATTTATTATTTAATACAAATATCTGGTTCATAAACTGCGCGTAAGAAGAAATCCTCTATTAGACTGATCTTTAGATTGCATTATCGTTAGGTCTGGTTGGGAGCTTAGACCTCTAAATACGCCGAATCGGATGGCAGTCTTTAAACGAAAAAAAAATATCAATTTAAAAGTCTAAATTATAATATAAAGAAGTAACAGAAATGCTATTTGAGACAGACAAACAAAAAAGACATTTAAAATTAAACTACCTTTTAACAGTGTTATACAAATATATCGTAAATAGTTCATATTATAAATAAACTGCATTATCGTTAGGTCTGGTTGCGAGCTTAGGTCTACAAATACGCCGAATCAGATGGCAGTCTTTAAACGAAAAAAATATCAATTTAAAAGTCTGAGTTATAGTACAAAGATGTAACAGAAATGCTATTTGAGACAAACAAACAAAAAAGACATTTAAAATTAAACAACCTTTTAACAGTGTTATACAAATATATCATAAATAGTTCATATTATAAACTTAATATAAATAACATAAATATTTATATTAAACTTAATATAAATTATTTTTGTATTATTGCTAAAAATTGTATGAGAAAATACAATTCATCTGTTTTTGTTTATTTAACTACTGTCTCTATTTAAAAAAATTTCAACACACTCAAAATAATACAAATGCGATTGTATAAGTGTCCTTTAATAACCTAATTTACGATATACGTAAAATATTTTTAAAAAATTATATGAAATTAGGCATTTTAGACACTTACCAGTCAACTGCTAACTCTCTCCTCAAAAGTTTCAAACTCTTTTGATATTTCTTTATATCTTGATCGTAATCAAAATCACTGCCAGAATGGAATCTGAAAAATAGAATAATATATATTTGTGCATTTGCACTTTTAACTAAAACAATAGATTACACTAATTGTTTTTTGTCGTTGAAAAAATTTTATTATAAAAAACTGCTATATTTTGCTATGATGCTGTTACTTATTTTTAACCTTTTTTTTTTTTTTTTCCTTTTAATATAAAATAATATAGGCATATGTATATGTATATATTTCTGTTTTAATGGATGTTGTGTATTCAGAAGATGCGACGAGCTATTTTGGAGCCAAATTTCGCCCAAAGAGTCCAATACTACAGCTCTTCCAATCTTCCGACATTATATATATATATATATATATATATATATATATATATATATATATATATATATATATATATATATATATAGTATTTGTTTAACTAAGAATTCATTGCTGTATTAATTTCGAATACAATATTAAATGCAATGATTCTCTTTATCCAAACAAATTTTTTCTTACATTATGTTACTATATTAGAAGTAGTGTTGAATACATTAGGCTTAGTGAAACAAATTTAAAAAACTAGATTGTGTCTAAATTTTTATCCACTTACGCAAATTTTTGAAAGAAACTTTTGAAACCCATTTTTCTCAATATCATAAAACGAAAATGTCACAGATTGTAACTATCAAACGTTTTAAAAACAAATTATCAAATAATGAGCTCTTTGCAAACGTCAAACAACAAGACTTTTACTAGAACTAAATTTATTGGTACGTGTTTCTCACTTTTTGCATCAACAATGGGTACAACAATGAGACTTCATAATGAAAACTAACAACAATTATTCATTAAACTTATAAAATGTTTGTTACTTTCATTGTTAGAAATATTTATTATTTCCATTGCTATCATTATATTCTCTTGGAACAGCTTTGGAACTCTTTGGCGACTTTAAAAATTTGGCGATGAGGTAGCTCGGACGTTTTTCGCCAAGAACTTTGCTTATATACTCGCGATATCTATTTTAATTCTAGCCGCGCGTCAAAAATACAGCAAAATAATAAAATACAACAGAAAATAAGGGAACATTAACCAACAGCCCCGTAAATTATATATTTTCAATCGTGTTTGATTAGACCATTTAATAAAAACAAATCTGGTGTGTAACAACCACACGACTTCAAATTCCTATTATTGCACGTATTATGTACACATTTTGGAGATAATGTGGTCAGAAGTCCTAAAATTGACCTAACAATTTTCCTGTAAGAGAAAATTGACATTATGTGTAAAGACATTCAAAACAGAGTTCACATAGCAAGCTTTAAAAATATCGGTAGAGCCTTTTTTTTTTTTTTCTTTTAACACTCATTTTCGTGATCTATAACTGACCTATACTTCATCAGGATGACTTTTAATTTTCCTATAATAACCAAATAATACTTACGAAAGGACATCTATGTCTCATCTAGTGGAATGAACTTGCGAGATCTCAAATTAACCTACTTATACAGGATGTCTATCAATTTTCCTGAACTAACCAACTAATAACATAGCTGTCAACATACTAATTAATATTACGTAGCACTGTTAGTTCCCTCCCCTTTTTCTAGACAACATAGTTTTTAGAGAAATTCTCTCCAAATATGGTTAAATAAGAAGAAAAATACTTATAAAAAGACTGGTGTAAAAAATAGGGAGGTATTAATAATATTACGAAATATTAATCATGATGTTGGCAGCTATATAATACATATTAAAACACATCTATGTCTTTTCGTTGTTGCTCGATATTTTTTTTATTTTGAATATGTTTGTTTAACTTTAAATTTAATATATGAACATTTTATTCTTCACTTAATGAAATTTCTGCATAAACGTAATGTTAGAGCACTACAATTTCTTACAAGATATCGCATTAAAATTTTCTTTACTTTTAAGAAGTTTATAAAAAAAAACTAATATAAAAAAAAAGGTTTGCTATTATTAAAGATTATAAAGAATAAAATCTTAACAATTATTTTATGTCTCCTGATGTAAGGAGAATTAGTGTTGGTATCAATTAAATAAATTTTCAATCAACTAATTAGTTGACTAAAAATTTAATCACGAATAATTTAAACCCAACTAACGGTTAACCATTTGCTGCAGCTAAAAATTCAATCCTGATTAAATTATTCGAGAATCCCACGACTAACCGTTAATCACGATTTAATTATTTATGATTAAATTAATCGGGATTAATATTTTAGTTGCATGAAACGATTAATCTTTAATCATTATTAAATAAATCATAGCTAAATTAATCATAATTTAATTAATCATGATTAAATCGTTGTATTAATATTGCCAACTTTTCCCGTTCTTTTCAGAAAATGAAATATTTGATAGCAATTTTTAATATCAGTTTTTTATACTTTCCAACAAAATTGAAAAGTGTTTATAGCTTCAGATGTCTGTCTATCTATCCGTCTGTCTATCTGCCCGCGATATAACTCCCGTAAATATTCATAGAATTGTTTGAAACTCATATATGTTATTTTAGTTCACTATGGGATGTTCCTTATTGAAAATGATTGGGATGTTGAAAATGATTGAAAAACCTCCGATTTGTGTACCGTGACATCCGAAAGAATTTCAAAGCATTACGTTGATTTAAAATATGGATAAATCAACGACGTTAATGGGAGAAGATTGTTAGGTTTCGCTTTAAAATAAATATATACTTTTTTTTTTTTTTTTTTTTTCAAGGGAAAAAACATATTTGATGAGGTATTCAGGCCAGAAATTGTTTTTATGATTTGAAGAAAAATATAACTCTTTTTACTCATTTTATGACATCACAACTATTTCCTCATACTTAACTTTTACATTTAATGGAAAGAGTGTGCATGACATAGATGAGAGGAGGGTATTATGGAACACCATTTACATTTCTTAAAATAACTTTACTTGTTTTTAATAAAAATCCCCAAAATCATGATGAGTACATAGTGTAATTATTTGTAATGAATTGTCAATGAAAAAAAATCCAAAAAAATTTTTTTTAAATAAAAAGTTTACTTTAAGAAAACAAGTTACAAATGGAGGTTAATATGAAATAGTCGGGTAATATGGAATGGGTGGTTTAAACTGTTTAAACCACAGAAAAACTAATTAGACTTCATAAAATTATCTTCGGAAAATTTTCTGTGACAGAAGATACATTCGGCATCTTTATTTTCTGTTTCTTTAGTTGAATACATGAAGTCAATTTCAGATGATACTATGAAATACCTAGTATTCCATAATACCCGACACACCATCTTTGAAAATAAACTTTTAAAGTGATGGACAAAATAGTTGCAGCTAAAAAACGACCAAAAACTCTTGAAAATCACAGAAGATACTTTGTTCTATAGAGAATGGTACGACAACAACAACCGGTCGCTTCTTACTGTATTGCTTCATGGGAATCCTTCTTGAATAATTCATGGTATTTTGACGAGATAGCAGCACCAATTAGAGCCGAAACCTCGGTATTCCATATTTCCCGACTATTCCATAATACCCTCCTCTCCTCTACAATATCGCATGGGGAATACAATAGCTTTTGTTGACAGTAGAATGGTGACTCCAATTCAGTTTATACCAATTATAATTGGTATAATATAAGCATATTAAGTTAATATATTATATTAAAATATTATGTAAGTATAAAAATATATTAATATATTGAAGTAATTTGTTAACTAGCCATATTCTAAATAAAAACTTCTTCACACACCATAAAACTATTGGAACCGGTAGTGTTTTATGGTATGTGAAGAAGTTTTCATGTAACAACTTTCAAAATATATAAACAAGGGTTCGTTAGAAAACAGATTCAGACATCAATTAAAAGAGACATTCAGCAATACATATATTTTATGAGAATAATAAAAAGAATGAGAATTGAAAATAAACAGATGAATAATCCACCACAAAAATCCACAAAGGACACTTTTAAAAGATTTTATTTATTTGAAAAATAATAATATTACTTGCCTAGATTTAGTTCTTTATATTACAAAACACACTGAAAACATGTAAAAGAAGTATATTTCAATTAGTTGTAGTAGAAAAAGAAGGAACTTTTAATAAATTGTATTAAAAAAGTTACAAATCAAGCTGATTTGGACAACAAAATGAACTAAAAAAGATGAGAATAGCTTAATTCATGGACTAAGACACAAGTAATGGGATGAATAATAAATAAAATAGCTCAGAATGCCGTGGGACTTCGTCATCAGTTACCTCCAATCAACACTGAGTAGATAAATGCACAGTTTTTGTTTTTCCAATAGTCACGTGGTTTCTTCTTTGCCACCTTTTCTTATATTCCCTTAATAATGGAATGCTGCATCCACTCTTATAATAGGCCTATGCAATTCACCGAAACAAAGTCATTTATTTCGTATTTAGGGTGATCAAAATGTCCATAAATTTATGCAGGATTCGTTGTCGGCCTAGTTTAGGTGCATTTTTGGCTTTTTTTTATTTTTTTTAAGTTTTAAATTCACTGCCTCAGTTTTAATGAATTTGTGATTTATTAAATAAATAAAATTTTAGAAGATTTTTGTTTTGCCACCACTGTTAAATTCACGGTTAATTACAAAATTTAATTACAGTTTTTTAAATAAGTTTGATGTATATTTTCTGCAAAAATATAAAAAGATTGCTTAAAATGTATTTCATTGATCATTCAAACTTTCAATAAACACATTCCCTTTTGCGAAAATACACACATAAATCTGAGATATACGCTTCCAGTAAATAGGAGAAATTGCAGCATAGTAGCGACTTAAGCAGGATTATATAACCTAAAGACGATACCCATCAATATATATCAGAGGAGAACTATATGTGAATTAATTGGAGTTCTGTGCATTAGTTTTTGATATAGAGAGGTTGCAACATTTTTGTTACATAGAGATACACATTCAGACATACATTAAAAAATGCTTAAAGAACATTTAAGACCATTTAAAACGTGGAAAACCATAAGAAACCGTAAGTTAAAGCATTTTATTTTTTGCATAAAACACTTTTTTTTTTATGAATATAGTGAAAATATACACATAAAAATGAGATATAAACTTCCCGTTAAAAGGGGATACTGCAGCATCGTAGCGACTTAAGTTGAACAATATGAACCAAAAGTCGATACCCATCAATTTATATCAAAGGGGAATTACATATGAATTAATTAGAAATATGTGCATTAGCTTTTGATATAAAGATGCCGCAACTATTTTGTCACATACAGACACATATTCAGACATGTATTTAAAAATGTTTAAAGCACATTCAAGACTACTTAAAGCGTATAAACCCATTAGAAAACGTTAGTCAATTTTTTTTTTTTTTTTTTTTTTTTTAGGAAGAAAGTAAAAATATATTATGGTACTGTAAATAAGATTTTTGTCACATACAGACACATATTCAAACATATATTTAAAAATGTTTAAAGCACATTCAAGACTACTTAAAAGTGTGAAAAACCATTAGAAACCGTAAGTCAAAAAATATTTTTTTTAAACTTTTTTTTTTATCAAGAAAGAAAGTAAAAATATTATGGTACTGTAAATAAGATTATTAATTTCCGACATATATTAACAAATGTTTAAAGCACATTCAAGACTACTAAAGCGTGTAAAAACCATTAGAAACTGTAAGTCAAAATATTTTTTTTTCAACATTTTTTTTTTTTTTTTTTTTTTTTTTTTTGTTTAATGAAGAAAGAAAGTAAAAATATATTATGGTACCGTAAATAAGATTATTAATTTCATAAAAGTAAAATGTTTTTTACTTTTCGAATTTCGACATCATTATCAATAACAAATAAACACATAAAAGTACTCTGCGTTAGACTTAGAAAGACTACGAAATAAATCCCACAGGAATCTATATTATCCGAAAGCCCATCTTTTATACTCATCAAAAAGATTTTTTAAAAAAAGAAACACATAAATCATTTCCAAAGCCGTTTTCTATATTTTCCGTTTCTCTTTATATACATACATATATATATATATATATAAAGGCTTTTGCTTGAAGAATGTCATTTCAGACTAAAAAAGACATCACACAGATGAAGTTTTCTTTCAATCTCGATAACAGATGCGAAAAAATGATAAAAAACATTTCTCTCTTTGTTCCGCTTTTGTATATTACATTACAAAGTATTTTGTGGGTAAATATCATGTTTCTAAACTGTATGGTTAGAAAAAAGCTATCCTCTCAGTTATTTATTATAATAGCCCGCTCTTTGATACATTAATCTTATTTTAATATGCTGCGTAAAATTATAGGTGTTAGTTATTTTTTTTTTTTTACTTAAGTACGATTAAGCGTTATTTTACCATGTTTTTTTTAACTTCGTTTCTTCAAATCTTGCAATCGATTTTTAACTAACTTCAAAATTAGCTAGACATTTGAAACTTTCAGAATAGCTGAAAACTCGATGTCAACACAATACTTCGAAGCCCGATTTTCAAATTTTTGATTAGTTTTCTTTTAATTAATTAAAATATGAAAATAATAACCTCCTAATAGCTTTAAAAATAGCCATTAGAATATTACCTATAAAGTAAATGTTGAAAAAAAAATACAAGTTAATTTTCTTTTGACGTAAAAGTAAATACATTTAATTAAACGTGAACGTTAAAAAATTGTAAAAAGTTAAATTATGCATCTCACAAAAATTGACGTCATTATCACTTTAAAAATTTCATACGCATTGATAAAGTTCTAATGTAGTTCTATATCTATGATTCAACAGAAAATTTAAAAACATGGTATATAAAAAGTTTTTTTATCTTACAATTATTTGTTTTCATGCTATATCCGAAGCAATTCTTAGCTGTGGTGACCACAACGTCACAAAAATTACGCGATTCGTATAGATTATGAAACATTTTCCAACTGTATTTTCCCATTAAAATATTTAGGCTTTAATATTATTTACTTTCATCTTTCATCTTTAAACTTTAAAATTCGTTTTATTTCCAATTACATTAAAATATTTTCTCGAAAACTATTTTTATGGCTTCACTTTTGAAGTGAACTTAGAAACGTGATTGCTCTTGTGAAACCCTGTATATTGGGTATGGCATATCTATAGCTTTACAACGTAGTGAAATTTTAATATGATATTTAAAAAATGAAAAGCTTGCAACACAGCTGAGAAATGCATTCTCTGCAATTTCCACCTACATTCCTTAATGCATCTAAATAATATAATTGTGTATTCCTGTAAACTAACCACTATATATTGAGTAAAATTTATTATATTGAAAACGCGCTTTTGTACCTTGGAATTTTGTACACAGTTAAAAGTGTAACTCTATGTTTCAGCAAAAAAATTGTCTAAATTTGTATGCAACCAAAATTTGTAGAAATTTTGTGCGCTATATTTTAACATTAGTAGTAAAAAGAAAAAAAAATCGCAATAATACATAAAAGAATTTTTTTATAAACTTTTAATGAATTCTTGATAGAGTTACAAATGAAAATATCTTAGGGTACGTTGCTACATAAAAAAAAAAAAAGTCCACCTGGCTCATTTGGAAGGGTAGGTTGATTTCTGTTTCCTTATCAAGAAGTTGCCATTGTGGAACAGAACGGCGGCTACAAATTATTAATGGACTTCGTAGAACTATTGATATAGGCTATGTACATATGGAGTTTTATGAAAATCGGTTCATAAATAACGTTTTATGTGAATTTAAAATTTTCAAGTGGCCGGCACTTAGAAACAAAGTGGCAGACGAAGTTGGGAAACAAATATATCAAATGCACTTGTGAGATAAGTCTACTATACAAAGTTAGTTCGAATTAATTTAGAATCCCAAAAGTCATCATGCTGAAATATTAAATGGCCGCCACTTGGATTAAAAAGACCTAGCAAGTTGGTCAGTGAACTAATACAATATATTTGTAAGTTAAGTCCACACTCCAACTTTGGTTCGAACAAATTCAGCACTTAAAAAATTATCGCGATAACAAAGTCTCAAGTGGCAGCGTTGAAGTGGATGCAACTTCGAAACAAAATTGCGGAGAAAACTGCTCACAGAAATCATAGATATTTGAACATAGATATTTGAATAATAAATTGATTTTTCAACTTTGGTTTGAATTGATTAAGTATTTCAAAAGATATTGTGATAACAAATTTTCAAATGATCGGCACTTGGGAACAATATAACGGAACAAGTTGCCCAGCAAACTCATCCACGATATTAGAAGAAGAAGTTTACTGTCCAACTTTAGTTCGAATCAGTACAGTGTTTCAAACGTTATTGTTATGACAAATTTTCAAGTGACAGTCTAAGTGGCTGCAACTTGAAAAAAATGGCGAAGCAACAAGCCCAGCAAAATCCTCCAATATTTGTATGATAAGTTCACTGTCTAACTTTAGTTCAATCTAATTCAGTATTTCAAAAATTATCGTGATAAAACAAGTGGCACCGTGGTTTCAAGTGGCCACAACTTGGAAACAAAAAAGCAAAGTAAGATGCACAGTGAATTTATCTGAGACATTTGAATGATAAATCCACTAACCAATTTGATGCGAAGAGATTCAGTATTACAAAAGTTATCATCATGAAAAATTTTCAAGTGGCAGCCATTGGGAAGTAAAATTGCGAAACAAGTTACCAAGCAAACTTAACCAAGATATTTGAAACATAAGTTCACTATCCAACTTTTGTTTGAATCAGTTTAGTAGTTTAAAAGTTATCGTGATGGCACATTTTCAAGTGGCAGCGTGATTTCGAGTGGCCGCAACTTGGAAACAAAACGTCAGAACAAGTTGCCCAGTAAACTCATCTAAAAAAATTATAAGATAAGATCACTGTCCAACTTTGGTTCGAATTGAATCGGAATTTAAAAAGTTACCATGTTTATAAATTTTCAAGTGGTAGCCTAATTTCCAGTTGTCTCGCTTAGTTTATAACATCCGCACTTTGTTAAAAATGACGGATAAAGTTCATTAATAAATTTGGTTGTGAACCTTGTGTGGTCTGTATTTCCATCAAAATTCACGAGTCAGGCTTTAAATACGTTTTTACAATGTGGATTTGAAATTTTCAAGTGGCCTCCACTTGAAAACAAAATGGCGGAGCAATTTTATTAATAAACTCATCCAAGATATTTATAAGATAAATTCACTGTCCGAATTTGGTTCGATTTGGTGTATTATTTCGGAAGTTACTGTGTGATTTTAAATTTTCAAGAGGTAGCCTAATTTCACGTGGCCTCGCTTAGTTTAAGATATCCGCCCCATTATTAAAAAAGGCTGATAAATTTCATTAATAAACTTGGTTGAGACCCTTATAAGGTCTATGCATACATCAAAATCCAAACAAATTCGGAATACGCTTTTTACAGTGTGAATTTAAAATTTTCAAGTGGCCTCCACTTGAAAACAAAATGGCGGAGCATCTTGGTTAACAAATTTATCCAAGATATTTATAAGATAAGTTCACTGTCCAAATTCGGTTCGATTTGAAGTATTATTTCGGAAATTATCGCGCGCGTGATTTTAAGATTTCAAGTGGCCCCGCTGAACTTAAGATAACCGTCACTTTGTTAAAAATGGCGGATAAAGTTCATTAATAAACTTGACTGAGACTCTTATGTGATCTATATTTACATCAAAATTCAAGCAAATCCGGCTTCAAATACGCTTTTTAAAATGTGGATTTGAAATTTTCATGAGGCCACCACTTGAAAACAAAAAGGCAGAGCAACTTGGTAAAAGAACTCATCCAAGATATTTATATGATAAGTTCGCTGTTAAAATTTGGTTCGATTTGGAGTATTATTTCGGGAGTTATCGTGATGACAGTATTTTCATTATACATACTCGTATATAGGTAGATAGATAGATAAACAAAGTGATTGCAATATGTCGATATCTAAAGAAATCAGCCTAATAATAATAAAAAATATCTTTTACAAAACGTATGATATCCATTCAGGTAATAACCGAAAAAGAAGTATGATGATTTGAAATATGAAATAAACTAAAGTAATGCTAATTAAAAAATGAAGTATGCATCTGAACTTACTTGAATAACTTTTTTAATACATGTGTATGCATGGTTTTAAATGACGCAAATGATAACAACTCATGGCCCCTTCAACAGCAATAAACAATGGTTGGTTGGTTGGTTGTAGGATTTAAGGCCGATTGACTCCTGATGTGTCCTAGGCCTAGAGGGGGAATGCCCTCCGTGGGGGTCTTTCTAAGGGGTCCTAGCCCGTATTTACGCAAGTTTCGGAGGAAACCACGGAAAACTCCGAACGGCTAGGTCGATGAGCGCGACCTGGGATCGAACCCGGCACCTCCCATCTACCAGCTTTGAGCGCAGAACCGCTCGGCCGCTGGTGGGCACAATAAACAATGGAATATCACTGTAATTCGAAAAAATAATTATAGGAATGAGCTGTAAATTTGGAAACCTATATTTTTCATGATGCCCGTTCTCTTTGTGCAAACAATAATTTAGGTCCCATTTTTCCTTTTTTTTTTTTTTTTTTTTTTTTTTTTTAATATGAATTTATTAATAGTTTTCACAATTTAAAAAAAAAAATGTTCTTAATAAAAAATATACATAGAATATGTTCGAATCACTTCAATCTAACGTATGGTAAAAATAAATCGAACATGATATTTTTTCTGAAAAATAAAAATTTATGTTTCTCACAGTCATTTAACGTTAGAATCCTCATATTTTGACAGTTTATAATTCTATCAAACGTTTTGAGAAATATATAAACTTCAGCTTTTCTGGGCTGATTTGATCTAAAAGTAGACAGAAATGGGGGTTACTATTGAAAAAAATGAAGTTCATGCCAGTATATTAATATTTAGACGACCCCCTAAGCAAAATCTAACTATGCCGTTATAATCTAAACGTTATTACTACTCGATTGTCCCCAGCCAAATATATATATAACGATTTCCGGCGAAATTAGTTGTGGGGAGGGGGCTTATATTATATTTTATTAAATTTATTTATTTATTATTTTTTGTTTTAATACAATTATTTTTATTAATATTATTATTTTGTTGACTTTACATCAGAATAACGGTTTAAAAAAATTTTTTTTTTCAACACAAGAAAATGTTCTAATTTAGCTTCAACAAGTATTTAAATTAAAAACATAATAAATTTTGTGTGCTGTGTTTAAACATTTTATTAGTATAAACTGATAAAATGATGAAACTTAATACCAAAATACTAGTTATAGCCAAATTGCAGCCCTTTCTTTCTTTCTTTCATTTTTTTTTTTTTTTTTAACATTAAACTATTTCTTCTAACATTCCATGTTTAATTTGTTTGTTTTGTGAAATATAAATAATGTAGTATGGAACTCACATGACTTAGTATGGCTCAGCATTTGTATTACGTGTAGTATAAAGGCAGATTACGGAATAGAAAACCTGTATATGAATTAACTGCTGCACATACTTTTAAAAATGGATTTATTTAACATTATATGTACCAGGTATCCAATGAGTGTGTAGACATTTTAAAAATTCAGAAAACATGAAGGAATTGGTATAATTGAACCTGGTTTCCGCTAAGGTTATTCTCATAAAGGTTTTTTTTTTTTTTTTTCCGGGGGGGGGGGGGAATAAAGATAAAAAAATAGTAAGTCAAATTTTCGTCAATAGAGGGCACTGTACGTGAGCAAATCATACATTACCATGAAAAACTATAGTTATTTGCATGCATCTGTTTACAAGCATGTATCTCCTATTGTATGTGTCTGTCATTAAGTTTGCAAACGAGTTACAACCCCCCTAACTGCAGCTTCAATCGACGATTCTTTGCTGAAGTAAAACACGAAAAACGCTTTATCCCCCAAATTATCATCGCAGTTAAAAGATTATGTATGCACAAACAGTAGGGAAAGTAAGAAATGAGCTCTTAATCACAAAACCATGAAATTGATTTGCCTGACACTACTTTGCATAATTCTTGTTGCGTGTCTGTGCAGTTCTCTCTTTATTGACGAAAATTTTACCTTTTTTCCTTTTCCTTTATTAAAAAAGTAAAAAAAAATCCTTCCCAAAAAAAAAAACTTTATCGCAAATCGCGTTCAGTTTTATCAATTCCTACAATATTTCTGGATTTTTAAAATGTCTACATACTTATGGGTCACCCGGTATTTCTGTGTGAGAAGGGCTACCACAACCTCAACCCTCCCCCTGCTTGAATATATAGCACATGATTCATAAGAAATTTAAGCCTGTTATTGAATTTACAAATAATGAATTTACAAAGTATTTAGGAAAATTCACTCTCACCAGTCCTCAAAATTTACGAATACTGGTCAAAATTTCCAGTAATAACTTCATCTAATCTTGAAAATATCAAATTTAAACTTCCTGCAATTATTCATTTTGAATTATTCAGTTAACAGATACGTATATCAATCTCTAAAAACTTGATTTTTCTTATTTAAGGAACCTCTAAATGAAATATGTGTATATATATATATATTTATATATATATATATAATCAGCATTTGAAATTGGAATTTAAACAATACTTTGTCTACCTTATGGGTATGAAAATTAATTATCATTCTTAAGTAGTTTTTTCGTAACACTGAAAAATTTAGTAAGCATTTCCGTCATTTACATACAATATATAAAAGAATAAATTTGCTTAAGTTTGGGTAAACGCGTATATTGTCTATAAATTATAAACGCATCTGTGTTTAATTTAAAACAATAAGAAAAATTCAAATTATAATTAGATATTCACTTCTAACAATTTTCCCGTATAAAAGCTAATATATACGACTTCTTTTGTATGGTTCAATACATTAAAAGGAAATGATTTTCATACCATGTTATGAGTGAAACACATTTATAAATATTCATTTCTTGTTGTTTACAGGAGTCAAAAATTGTTAAGCTGTTCTTACAAAGAATTTCGCTTATAGACCTAATGCTTTTGAACACTTTTGTATGTGTCTGTATATGGAACATATGCTCAATTTCAATAAAGTTTAAAGTAATATCCAATTGTGGTACAGGTTTAGAATACCGAGTATGCATTTCCAGATACTATTTGTTCTGCAGACTTTATGATAACGGACACACAGGCCAACCACTGAAAATCTTATTTTAGGATTCAGGAAAATTCTAAATGTGCATAATCATTAAAAACTCAATTTCGAAAACTTTACTCCGTTCTCTGTCACATATAGTTAAATGAAATTAAAAAATTAAAATATGCTTTACCAAAACTACTTTAAAAATTTTTTAAAATATGAAAAATAAACGAATGCCATAAACACTTTTAAACTCTTTTTTAGAAAACTTAAATGGAAAAACGTTTAAGCATTAACAAATATGAAATATGTGCAAAATCTAAAAACAACTTTAAATCCAATTAATATAATTATGTTAATTGCGAGCTCGCTACATTTGTTCAGTTACTTAAAAAGAAAAATATAAAGAAATATTTTGAAAATAATTTCTTTTTGGCTCCTTAACCACCAAATAGCTTTAAAGTATGATTGTGTGTTACGCATAAAAATAATTTTGGTTTCTAATTAAGAAAAGTTCATAAAACAAAAAATATATTAAGTACATATATATATAAAAAAAAAAAAAATCTTTATTTACGTAAAGTGCTTTTAAATTAAATTTCGCGTATAAAATATTAAATTGCAGAAAAGAAAAAGAAAAGGAATCAGGGAAATAAATAAGACTCGTTGAAATATTAAACTCCAACAATTACTTTTATTTAATATGCAAGAAAACATAAAATATTATCTGTATATTTAAAGTAACATAAAAAGAAGAGTTCTTTGGAAATAATAATAATAATAATAATAATAATAATAATAAAAGTGTGATTTTTAGTTAAATAATGTAACGTTTGCTTTAAACGTACTAAAAAATACTTAAAAATGTTTTGAGTAAATCAACTCGATTTTCTGTGTATGCGTTATTAACAAACGTTTAACGGGATGGTAGAGATTATAAAGCTCTTTTTTTTAATTACGGTCTTAAAATTTGGAAATTTGCATTTATAACACTATTATGTATATTCAAATAATTTCTTTAAAAATTTTAATATAAAAAACAAAATTAAAATTAATCATTATACATAAAAAAGAAAAATTAAATGCTCTAGCTTCATTATTTTTAGACTAAATCTTACAGGAATCACAGTAAAGGCATCATTTAGATATTCAAATACATTTGTGTATTCGTTTTATTTTCTGTCTTAATTTGGATTAAAAATATATTTTAAGTTTTGAAAAATTTAAATTCTGGTAAATTTTCACCATTATAACAGCAAAAATAAATAAATAAATAAAAAAATAAATAAAATAAATGTAAATAAATAAATAAAATAAAATAATAATTATAAACATAATTATAAATTTTATATAAATTAACTCGTTAAAAGTTATAGAGTAATTCACAAATGTCTTTAGAACAAATATTTGCCAATAATACCGTAAATTAATTTGTGAAACATTAGGTGTTTGCAAAATTCCTATTCGTCAGTCCCCCATATTCGGCGTAATTTCATTGGTTGATCACAATTCGATTCCTTCCCAATATATAAGAGCACTTCTCTTCCATTCCTTTGTGCACTGAAGACGGTGCTACCGAAATGCTTCCGAAACAGTTGTCTACTTCCGAATTTCTTCTCTTTGGCGTTCTTGACGTTGTAGGTTTCCTTAGTCTTAATAATCCCACGCCGAGTCTCCTTTTAATAATACATCTGAAATGCATTTGTGAAACAAGTTTGTGAAACAAGTTGTGTGACAAGTGTAACATTTATTACCAGTTATATGGGAAAAATTGTCAAAGGATGGGTGTTTTGTACTCAGTTCAATGTTTGAAGATTTACATATTTAAAAAAAAAAAAAAAAAAAAAAAAAAAAAACACTTTAAACAAATAACTTTGTAAAAACACTTCCATCACAGAAATTATAAGAAGAAGAAAAAAGCATATGAAGAGTTTATTTTAAAAGAATTTCCAATGTAAATATTAATTTTAGAGTGAAAAAAATGTAATTTTATATTAAATTTTTCATCTTGAAATACCGAAAGAGTCAACAATGTTGCACTTCCGCAATAGTTACTTTTCCGCATGAAGAATTTTTTTAAGATAACGTTTTTAATATAACCTTTTTTTTTTTTTCATAAAGGTTGTAAAAATATTAAAGATACACATTTTGTTTTTGTTTTTTTAAATAAATTTTAATATTAAAGAATTCAAACATAAAAAAAAAAAAAATAAATCATTAAATGCATAAAGTATAAAAAAGAAAATAAATAAACTCCACTTCTTACAAGAAAGTAAAATTTTTCAGCTCACGAATAATCACAAGGGAAAAAAATACAAGAGAAAGTATTTTTCATAAAGATTAAAAGTATGAAAAGATGATTAAATTAGCTTGTTGAGGCCATCCCAAAACGTTCTTCAATATTTTCCTATACAAATTCATGTAAAACAAATTATTAATCAAAATTATTTTTTATCATGAATGCAGATGATTTCTATCTCAGTCAGATATAACACTACAGAGGCTGTTCGCACATTTTTTAGACGATTTTGATAGAGTGTACTGAAGCAATTTCCCTCATATTTCGTGTTTTATTTGTTCAGTTTGATAGCCCTTGTTCTTAACTAACATTCTACATCATAATTTCTATGATAATAATGCTTTTTATAATATCGGAAGAGGTATATTTTTCTACTCCTCTTGAACGGCTTTCCACAGTCCACAAAGCGTTGTAGGTCGGTGTTTGGATAATGTTGATTTTAAAACTCGAAAAACACAAAAATCCAACAGTGATACATCAGAAGATTTAGCAGGAATGTGAGTGAAGGGTATGGTTTTAATTCCCGTTTTTTGTTCCATTTTTTTTTCTTGAAAAGCAATTGAGGATTGCGATGTGTGGCTGCTTGTTTTGTCTTGATGCAGTTCAACGGATTCATAGCATTGTGGATAAAGATCTGGATTTTCATATTTTAAAATTGGAATTAAAATATGTTCTTGAGAGTATTTAGAGTTGATTTTGACATTTTTGTCACATTTTTTTGCTTTTATCTTGTGCTTGTATGAAAAAGCCAGTGGCAATCATAAATCCTTTAGAAAAACTCTCTTTTGATGCTTTGAGCCATGTAGCAAAAAATTTTTTCTCCACTTTTGTGATAATAAATTGATCTTTTTTTATTGCAACCACTTAAATAGACCCAAGATTCATCTGTTGTTGCAACATTTTCCATTTTTCTCCTGATAAATGCTTTTCATAAAGATTTCACTAAAAACTATCTTTGGAAAGAGTGGAAACCTATCCTTCCATCCACTGCCATTTTAAAAGCGCATTTTTGCATCTAAACAAAAATTATAAATATCAGAAGATAAATAAAACTTCAAAAAATATAACTGTTGTGAAAATAAAATTCTCCATGCAAACGTTTTTTTCTTGCTGCGAAATAAAATCGTCTAAAAAATGTGCGAACAGCCTGTACATGTAGAAAGAAAATCCATTTTGTGCCGACAGCTCAGGAAATATTATTATTATTATTATTATTATTGTTATTTTCCCATTCGGGTTTTTTTCTTCTTTTAAGAAAAGAAACAAATTGTTAATATTATTTAAATTATCACACATCTATAGTTCACCCATTTATTTTTAAGGTATATACGAGTTCTTTTGAAAAATACAGATATTAAGAATTTACACTTTTAGCGATGAGGGTGGTAGTCCCCCTTCGCCTCCTACAGATATACAGAGACTCCTTTATCGGGGAAGAACCATGGTCCGGTGATGGCCATCCACCATCTGTAAAAACACCGACCGGGGAACTAACCTGAACCACCGGCGCGGGAGAGGAAGTCTCCTCTTTAATGAAAGTACAGAAGTTCCATTTTCTATAATAATATTTAGATGTGAATAGTTGAAAATAAACATTTCTAATTTTTCAGAGATAATTTTGTTTCACCAGTTTTTACTATATTAGTAGTGATGTTATTCTTCTATTAAAAAATATAGTACTTTTTATTTAGTAAGATCTCAATAGGATTCATATCTGCCTTTACAACCATTCAACATTTCTTTTTATTTTTATAGTTAATTAAATTTTATTTTGAAAGAAGAAAAAGAGGTGGGAGATAAATTATCGTTTTTAATCTCTATTTTGAGAGCCTCAGCCTCGGATTTTGAATTTTAAATTACTATTTTTTTTTTTAAGGAGTCTTCATTTAATGCTGGTTGTGCAGTTTGAAAAATGAATTCGTTTTCTTCAACATATTTCATACAATTTATTATTTTGTTTCTTAGACTGTTGAGTTATGTAATATGTTTGAACCAGCTCATGAGCGACTGGTTATCGTTCTTTTTGATGTGGTAACGCTGTGTTAAAGGGCAATCAAGGACGTAGTGTAAAGAGTTTGAGAGTTTGCCACAAATACAGTTTGGAGATGATCTTTTTATCGGATTTTGTATAAATAAGTTTGGAATGGAACATGATTTGTCAAAAAGCTATATAGATGCCTGTTTATTGTGTTATGTTTGTGGTTTATTTTTGGGATAAATTTAAATGTATATCTCTCATTTTCTGATTATTCCCATATTTTTTTGCCAATTTTGAATAAGTTCATTTTTCAGTTCATATTTTAATGATGATAATGGGATTGGTTAAAATATATGCTTTGCAATTTCATTCCCGACCTCGCTGTCAAACATTTTCCCAGTTGTCTGTTACTATGTAATTTTAGAATGAGTTTTGAAATTTTATCCTAAATTGCCATATTAAAACTCATAAAATATCACCCACTTGTTGGGCAGTTTTCACTAGGCACTAATATATGTCAATGTATAACTAAGTATAAAATCATATGTACATCTGTGAAATAGTTCGTGAAATAGATTTGTCCCAAGAGTTTTGTGACACACAGACGTATATTTTTTTTAAAAATGGTCAATTCATGTTCTGGACCTCACAAAAAAATTAAATCTTGTGAAAACCGCAAGTCAAAATTTTTTACGAATCCAATAGTTTCCTCTATTGAATGTAGAAGAAAGTAGAAACAGAGCTGGTTTTATATTTTTAAAAGAGTTAACTCCCCGAGAAACAAATATATATCGACCTTTACTAGCCATTCGTTTTTAATTAGTAATTTTAAGAATAATCAAAGGAAGACAGTTCTGCTCAGCAAATAATTTATTTTATAAAACCCATGGAAAATACCGATTAAGTGTTGTGTTTGTCGAGTTGTCTATAAATTAAAAACAATTTTGCGATTGTATGTATATGTGTGAGTTTTATATTATTTCTAATGCAAATGCAATTCTAAAATGCAGTAATTGGTCCACCTAGCCTGGAAAATCATTAATAGTATCGAACTCAGCTATTCTCCCAAACTCTACTTTCGCAAATTTCACTTATTCTAACTTGTTAAGTAATTTATTGGCTTCATTGACACTTTCCTTTTACGGTTTTGAACTAAGATGATTCATATAAAACCCGACGTGGATTTTCTCATGATTGTATGTTCGAATGTATATATTTAAAATGTAATATATTTAAAATCTATATCTTTTGAAAGGCATCATATGCGTCAATAGCATATAATATTGTTAATGTGCTATTAAAGTTTAAATTTTAAACTAAGTCTCAGCGATTTGCAATTAAATTTTGGGGAATATATTAAATGAAAAATTTGGGGAACAAAAGATTTTGGTGTAAATGGTATTACTTGATCATTATTTGCGTGATTTTAGAAAATGAGCCGGTTGGATTTCTCTTTTAGTTTAATAACTACCTGCTCACTTTTTTAATTCAAATGTTGTTAGCATTGTTCAAGTTTCCGAAAACACTTGCTAATGTAATGTACTTTATCATAAAAGATTAGTTTTGAAAATTTATAAGGCGAAAATGGGGTGTAATATGTGATACAAATTTGTTTCATTTTGAGTTTAATTCAATGGAATAATATGCATGTGCCAATTAGTTCAATACAATCTTCAAACATGCCGATTAAATGAGAGCAGTTTTTATTAAGTCTGAAAAAAAAAAAAAAAAAAAAAAAATCAGATCCTGTGGAAACTCTCATAACTTTAACTTCACAAAAAATAAATATATGTGAAATAATAATAAATTATTGCAAAACTCGATACAATTTCATCATTGAGCATTCGTAATTATAAATTTTTGAATGTCTTTTTAATAACATTAAAGTCTAGAAATTACTTTGAAACAACAAAGTTACTTACCAAATTACATTGTTATATTGTCATATTTAGTACTTCGTACGTCTTCTTCCCGCACTAAAGGATATTTCCGAAAGTCTTTTGTTAAGGTCCTGAATGTCAGAAGTTATATTTCATTCCACACTATTGAAATAGCAGAAGTAAACTTCGAAACAATGCGATATTGGCTTCTGTTCTATGAACATTGCGTACAATCCGCCACATGTTCTATACAGGGTTCAATTTTGAGTTTTCAGCTCAAAACTCCAAAAAAACTTATATTATATTCAGATATCCAAGATATCCAAGATATAATTGAATCTGATTTGTATATAATAAATTGTTTTTAAGCAAAATTATATTTTATCCATTAATTGGTTTCTTGATGGGGAAAAAAAAAAAAAAAAAAAAAAAAAAAAAAAAAACTCGTCATGCCTTAATAATCAAGAGTTCTTGTTACTTTTAGTAAATATGACATTAGTTTTGCCTCAAGCATTGAATTCTGCCCAAATTATAATTGCTCCACCACAATGCACTCGTTGTAAAAAATGCGCAGCATCTTGCTTTAAATCATACACTGTAAAAAAATATGTCCTATTTGCTGCCAGAAATTCTCTATAATTTGAGAAAATACCACGTATTTTCTCAAATTTCTGGCAGCAATTTCTGGCAGCAAATAGGATATATTTTTTACAGTGTACCAGTACATTTGGTTAAAAATTTTTTCATTCGTGAATATTTTTTTTGAGACAAAAGGTTTATATTGCGAATGTTAACTTTACATCAATGGGATAAATGAGTCGTATATCAAGATTAAGTCTTTTTTCGAAATTTTATGTTTAATAATTTATGCCTGACTTTTTGAACAGCTCTAGAAGTAACATGAAGATTAAAGGAGGATTTTTTTTTCTTCTGTAGAATGCACATGTTATTTAATAGACATCTTTGTGAAGCTTCTTTTCATTCAGACTGACAGATTTTTTTGGCCCTCCTCCTATGTCTTTGCGCCTATTTAACCAGCATTTTTATTTTCACTGATTCCTTTTCAATATATTGTCAATATCTTTCTATTCTCCAATTCCGAACTGTTTTAATAGTGAAACGTGTCTCTAGCCAATCTCTCTACATTTCGGCCCATTTGCCCCGCACATAATTCTTCAAATCTAACGCCATGCCATTATACAAACAATTGCGTTTGAGGTTAGTTCCAAAGTTTTTTTTTTCATTGAGTTGCATATTTTTCCTTAGATCTTTTTAAAAATCATTTAAACTTCCAAATCCATTTTTTAGTGTCTTACGATTTATGTAAAAGTTCAAATTTAAGTTATTAAAAAAAAAGGAAAAAAGTGCTAGTGGTAGTCTTAAAGCATTGGAAATGAAAGTTAGTTACAGCTTTCCTCAAATATTACTAAGTCAAAATAGTAAAACAAAACCTTCAACAATACTTTAACCATCATTTATAATAATAAAAACAAAAAAAAAAAGTCTGGAATGATTTACTCGACTTTCTGAACATTTATTAATTAACGTTTGTTAAATTATTTTAAATAATAGAAATCGGCAAAAGAGAAAAAAATAATAGGGTATTTGAGTGTCAGTGTGAGATCCAGTTTTTTTTTTTTTTTTTTTTTTTTTTTAGTTTTTAACAATTTAACATTATAAAGTGTACTTTAAGTATTCTGAATTCATAGACAGCAATGTATAAAAATTATACTTTGTATGCCAGAAGAAAACTATTAGTCTTGCACACATGTAAATCTGTGCAGTTCTAGCGATTATAACCTATAACCCACCTACCAATTTATATCTCAATAGAATGTAGAGTTTAGTCCCTATCGCATTTCAAATAGTTTGATTTCATTAGTCATAACGATGAAGAATTTGTCTCTGTGTCCGTGCAAAAGAACTTTCAGCTTAATCGATCGAAGTGTTTAGATGTTATCGTGTTTATTCATATACATACATACATACATCGCAGTAAAAACAACAAAAACGAACTCAGGAGACCTCAAAACGTTCAGATACGCGCAATTATCATAGTACAATTTTTCCATGATTACAATATGTTCCTTACACAATGTATGTTCGAAAAGTGAAAAGAGAAAAATAATAATCTTCTGGTAAAAACATACAAACATCAGCTCTTTTTTTAAAAAACGTATTTCTTTTTTCCTCCAACATAACTAATACTGTCCTAATATATATATATATATATATATATATATATATATATATTTTTTTTTTTTAATAACCCCATTTAAATTCTTCCATTTAACAAAATCTAAGAAATATGTTTATTTTATTTTTATGGTATCAGATATTTCAAAACGTTAATGCGCATTTAAAAAAAAATAAAATTAGAAAAGTCTATAGTTTAAAAAGGAAAAGGTAAATGTTGATACATAATGCATCTGCCATTTTCAATAACAGTTACGCCCATTTCCTACAAACAAGTCTTCTAAAAGTTGCATCAAAGGCATTCGAAATTACTTTTGAAAAACTAAGCCTATTAAATAAACGGAATAAAAATGTTAATCACTCTCCAAATTTCAATTCATTGAAACAGAAATAAAAAGCAGCATTACTTGACCATAAGTTACTTTCAGAAAATGCTACAAAATGGGATTTTTTTTCCCTTTATTTATTTTTTTTTCTTTAAATTGAAGTAAGAAGCTGTAGGACAGTTTTAGTGCTTTTAAATAGGATATGAAGATTTCTTTGCATAAATTTTATATTGATACATCTGTTTAAAGATTAATAAGAAATTAAGATTAAAAATTAAAGAAAGTAAAATTATACATTTCTCATAGATGTCACATACTTTTAAACTTTTATTTATCCAGTACATCGTTTAACCCTACAAAGCTCAATTTTTTTTTAGTGCGCGACAAAAATATATAGGTTGTAATTAGTGATCAGAAGATAGGGAAAACTTATAAAAATAAAACCATATTTTACGGAAAAATCAACTTTTTAGCTCAACGTACCATATGTAGAACATACATAAAAATATGATTTACTAATACGTTTACTATTGTAATATAAAAAAAACAACTTACCCCTGCAAAATATACACTTCGTTATAACACACAGTATTTTTTTTCGAATCAAAACTGTTTAATAACTACTATTCTTTTTTTCATTTTTGAATTCAGACAAACGACTAACGTATTACTTTCATTCAAATTTCATACTGAGGGCACTATAACAAAAACACGAACGACATCTTTAGGTAAAGATTTGTATTACTACATTGCTAAATGTCAATAGCTTCTATCAAGATGTCAAAAGATGTCGCTACTAATAGTTTTATAGCTATAGGAACGATTAAAGTCGGTGTTCCACATATGGAACTGGGTGCCTTGTAGGGTTAATCCTTTAACGTATACGCTCGAGATAATTCATACGCGCTAAACGGAACAAACTGTGCACACTCCAGACACTTTGAGCAGCATCGTATTTTCTGCTGCTTTAATTTTCGCACTCGAACATACAGGGTGTCCCTGCTAAGATGTTACAAACTTCCAGGGGAGCTAGGATACATCTAGATGACTCGGAATCATACAGAAATGCTGAGTTGGAAATGCTTTCCTGACGCAGTAAAAGCATTGAAAATGCTGGATAACACAAATCTGAATCTTCCAAGGTAGCACATAACGTTGTTATAGCGTTGCAAATTAGTCTGAACAGTGACAAATTATCTTTAGAAAAACATATTTACATAGAATTTAACGGCCCTTTATCTTCGAATTTTCGAAGGTTTTTCTGAATGTTCTTCATCACGGCGCTACTGGCAATAGGTCAAATTTATTCAAATTTTGAGTAATTCTATTCAATAATTACTGCTCAGATCTTGCTCCCCATCTCAGATCTTGCTTCCCGTGCACCAACTATGAGCGCCATCAGACCGAACGTTTCTTCACTCAAATCTGTAGAAGGGTAATGCCCTAGATAAAGCTGTTATACTACCTTGACAAAACAGTTAGACTGCCCTGGTTCGATCTCAGGTGGCGCTCCTCGACCTTGAATTCGGAGCTTTCAGTGGTACTAATTATCCAAAACTCGCGTAAATACGGGCTAGGATCCCTTAGAAAGACCCCCACGAAAGGCAATTCACCTACGGACCTAGGTGCTTAGTGTATTAATCGACTTTAATCTCACAATCCAGCAACCTAACAGGGTAAGAACACCCCAAAATCTTAAAATCCAAATCAAAAACCGAAATTTTTTTTTCCATGTCATCTTTTGGCTTTCAGTAAGCCATTGCAACATTTCTTTCGAATAATGGGTACTAGCGAGGTTTGACCAGAACATTATTTTATCTTTTTGGGGGTAGAAATCAACGAATTGTTTCAGTATTAACAGACATTCATTAATGTATATGTCGGAAATGATCGCTTGTGTCAAGTCTTTTGTAACACCTGCTAGTAGTATACGGTGTTTAATGTCATGAAAAATCAAAGCATGAAAAGATTTTTAAAAAATATATGTTCTAAAATTTTTAAGAATATTTACTACTCTAGTATCAAATATAAATCGTTCTTTTTGCTGTTGTTGTTATTGATGATTTGAAGAATAGTTAATGTCAAGACAGTCTTCTTAGTTGATGAGCTTTAATCCATAGCTTGAAAATATCTCACTGAAAGATGTTAGACTTATCTTGATACTTGTGGTCAAGCGTTTGCTTTTTCGTGTGTGTTTGTGTGTGTACTTTCTTTTAATGCTTTTTCCCGCGCAAATGTAAACAGATGTAGAACACATTTTTAAATTTAACTTTATAATATCGCCATACATCACCGTCTACTTTCGATTTCAGATGTTTTGTCAAATCACAGAAAAATAATTTGCTAATCGTCCTGATACTTCATGGATGTAAAGAACATGTTATATCTGATATCTCACACGTTTCAGCAAAAGATTTGTCCCGGAGACAAAAAGTAATCCGCTAACAACTTAAAGTAAAAAATAGTATTTTGGATCATTCTATATTAAATAATATTTCAAATGCAATGCATTTTTAATTGCAGAGCATTATTTTAGTGATTCGTTTGATGATCACGTATGATAATGAATATATAAAGGTATTAAAAAAAAAAAGATCGGAAAAATTTCGTTCCATTTTCGTACCATTTTAGTTTTTACCATACACTGTACAAAATATGTCCTATTTGCTGCCTGAAATTCTATGTAATTTGAGAAAATACACGTAATTTATGAAAAAATTGCGTTGTCAGAACGTATTTTCTCAAATAACCGAGAATTTCTGGCAGCAAATAAAACATATTTTTTGCAGTGTACATTTTTTCTTTTTTCAATCGATGTAATGACTATTCAGAAACTAAAATTTGTTACACATACAATTTATTACACATACATTTGTTTTATAAACAACACGCTACGATTGTTTTCATTTTATGTTTAATTTCAATGGAATATTGCGCAAGTACCAATTTTTTTAATTGTAAAATATTTTATATTTATTTTTCCTAAAAAAAATTAAAGCTGTTTTGAAATTTTTGAAAATATTATCAATGCTGAGAAAACAATGAGATGTTTACAGTGTATTTTGACAATAAAATAATCATTACCTGAAAAATGAAAGCAATAAAGCTTTTGATTCAAAACATATAAATAACAGCCCTCCCTTTTTATAGAGAAACCTCCCTACCTTATCATAACTGATATTGGCTATTATTATTATTATTATTATTTAGTTATTATTCATTTTTTTTATTTTTTTTACCTAAAAGACTTTTAAGAAATCCACTATTTGAGTTAAAAAATAAATAAATAAACACATACTCAACGTGCTTAGTGGTGATTTGTTTTTATCTTCTTTAGATTTTTTAAATTGTCATTACGAATTCAAAAATGTTGTATACTTGGGGGTGGAGGGAGCAAAAGTTTTAAATGACACATAATATGTCTCTCATTTCTAGTAAAAAATACAAACATTTCGTATAAGCAAGTCCTATAAAAGTTACATCCAAAGACATATTTGAAATTACTTCAGAAAACTTAGTCCATTAAATAAACTGAATATAAATGTTTATCTCTTTCTCCAGATCTCCACTCATTGAAAAAGAAATAAACTACGGAATTCCTTCACCATTAGTTACTTTTAGATGGGATTACTTTGAGTTTGGATTTCTTCATCTCTTTCAATAAATCGAAAAGCTATGAATGAACGATTTAATGTTTATAAATAGAACATAGAGAATTTTATGCATTTGCATATAGGGATGAAAGTTAACATATTTAGACGAACAAGATATAAAAATCATGCAGTCACATAGCTAATGAGAAATTTTGAAGTGTATTTATTTGTTACATAGTCAGTAGTTCAATTTTACATTGTTAAATTTCATGTTTTATAATGTGTTGGAAAGTTCTGAAAACAGGTCACACAAATAAAAATTCATTTCAAGCAAATTCCGATTATAGTCAGTAATGAATATGAACATTTTTGTATGGTCCTATGAACATCATTAAGTTTAATCATAATCTATTGTAATGTAAACATGTTTTTGTCCATTTGTATTGTTCATGTGCATTTTGATACATTTTGTACAGTATATAGATATGAAAATAAGCTTTAAAGAAATACTTATCGTAGGTCATAGTTTGTCAGTTTTGAGTACCTGTGCACGAAATAAAACTATTTATACCATTACCAATTGGATGCATGCTACACTGTTAAAAAGGGTTACTTAAAAATGAGCTAAATTGTCTCAAAACAGCTCTAAAACAATATATACTTAAATTTGAAAAACCACGTACTCATTTTTGAGTATATTGAATTGACATGTCAAAAATGGATATTTTTGGATTCTTATTGGTCAACCCCATTTTTGAGCATGTCAATATACTCAAAAATGAGTACATGGGTTTTCAAATTTAAGTAACATGTTGTTTCAGAGCTATTTTGAGACAATTTAGCTCATTTTTAAGAAACTATCTTTTACAGTGTATAACGAACCTAAAAAAAAAAAAAAAAAAATGTCTTCTTCAAAATATTCTAAACATTTCTACAAAATGAGAGTGGGGTGGCCGAAAGCCGGGCTGAAGTCATAAACACTTTTTTGTATTTCTTGGAAAGTGCTATAAAGATAAAGAGATATTTATTTATTTATTTACTGGTTAAACCTCATTTTTAATATCTTTTTGTAATATTTTCAAAATACATTTTAAAGCATTTTATTTAATTTCGAGTACCTTGTAGATTAATCCATTCGTTTAACATCTTCACTCAACAAGATCTTTGTGGCAGCCATTATACAACGAAATGTAGCGTTGCCCATAAAATATGGGGTCCGGAACTACAGCACCTCTAAAAAGTCACATTGAAGCATGAGAACATAAAAAAATAAAGAACACAAGTCACTGAATCTCTTTGGAAAATATGAAGTTGTATATGGCCATTAAGCATGTTATCACTCCTTACGAGATCTCAGGTATTTCCAAAAAAAGCCGCTTTAACGTTAAAGGGAGGATTTTGAAGTCCCTTCGCACCTCTAATGTGCATATGTCGATAATCACTGGCCATTCTAAATAAGCTCTTATCCATAAAGAGAACTCAATTCCAATCTTATTAGGACACTTATCGTGTTCTTGGCATCATACAAAATGGCATATCCAATGGTACCTTTTCTCTTTTATTTTACGAACATAGACTACATAGAGAAAGTATTTCAATCAGGAAAAATTCAATAACGATATTTTGGTGTATCTATATGTTTTGTAGTCTCCTAATTTCGTTTATGCATTTTTTACGCTGATGCATGCATATGTGTATGTGTGTAAAAATGTAAACAATGCCGTGTTACCGCTTCATTTTTTTGCGATCAACGTTAATAGTTATACCTGCATGCAGCACTAACTATAGTTTTCTATGAATGTAAGCCCCTTAGAAAGACCCCCACGGAGGGCACTCTCTCTAAAGCCTAGGACCCTAGTGCAGTCAGTCGGTCTTAATCCCAACAATCCAATCTACTAGTGTAAGATTTATAATTTTAGTGAAAGGATACTAAGAAGAATCCTTTATTATTACGGCCTATGGCATTTGTAAGACACTAAACGAAGGCGCTGCTGATAAAAGAAGATAAAACCGAAAAAGAACTGGTAAAAGTGTTTTATGTTCTACGGCGATCGAATACTCCATTGAACGAACGTCCGCCATTTTTTTTTCAGTGTCCTGTCTCTGTCTACTGAAGGTCACTATTCTAGGACAAAACAAGTATCATTAAGTATTGTTGCCTCAATGAAGCTACAGGTAGCGCTGTTCACTTGGTAGTTGCGGTGAACAACAACTATGGCTGAAAGTGAGCATGTTTGAGTAGAATTTTATTGCTTGGCTATGTGCGATGCTTAAAATTAAAAATAATTATTGCTTTAATGAATCCGTACTGTGTTACTTTATTTACTATTTTAGTTACAGATTTAATTTTAGAGCGACTATAAACATGTTTTGTTTAAATAATAAATTTTTTGGAATGATGTTTAATCAATTTTATAGAACACATGTTTTTTTTTTTTTTTTTTTTTTTTTTTATAAGAAAATAAATAAATAATAAATAAATAAAAGTATAATAATAAATTCAATCTTTTATGAGCGACTGCTATCTATAACATTCAGTTGGGGCAAGAATTATTTGTTGTTTACATTAACCACACTGGTAATAATATTTGAATAAAAGAGCTATATGGGCAATGTTTTATACTGCGTTTAGTTGGGTATCGCAACCACGGTACGCCGTGAAGCGCTGCCGTCGAGTTTAGCACTTTCTCTAATAATAATTCAGCACTTTTTATAATAATACCTCCGAACTGAGGTTTAAATCAGGGAAGATCGATCGATTACATCAAATCAAGACTTCCTATAATACCTACTGGATAAAATCAGCCGATCTTCTGTGTTCAGTCTGGAGGTATTGGTGTAAAGCGAACCACTAAGTAAATGAAACTACTCCCCGAATAAAATTCGATGTCTGTTGAATATAGCCAATATGTTAAAAGTTCTGATGAAAACAATTTTCGAACCAATTTTGTAAACCAAAAGTGATATGCTAAAATATTTTTTTAATAATTGGATTACTTTGACTGATATCAAAATATGTACTGGAAATACTTCTTCCTTTTTTCTTATAGATTAATGTTTACAGATTCAGTGTTGATTATTCTTCGATAAGAATCATTAGAAAATTCTTGATTAGAAAATTCTTGGATCAAATTATAATGGTAAGTAGATAGAAAAGGAGAGTTCTAGCCCAGGAGGGGGAGGGACCGAGGGACCGGCAAGCCGTGCGGGTGTCACACCACCCCCTGAGTGGTCTAGATGGGTTGGTATTGACCTTGAGACATCCTCTGACTTAATCGTAAAAGATGATGAGGGTATTAATGAGGAAACTTAATTAAAAAAAATTAATGAGTGATTTATTGTAAAAGGTGACGATGGTTTTAAAGAGATGTTTCCGGTAGAATGAAAAAAGCAGGATATTGTTTGTGAGTCATTAGAAAATTAATTAGGAGGTTAATTAAGAAATTAATTATAAAATTTAAAAATTGAGAAATAAAAAAGGAGTCGATTGAATTTAAGAATGTGGATGTGAATATACTATGAAATAAATAGAGTTATCTAACTGGGGTTCGAACCCGGCACCTTGCAGTAAAAATATTTCCATAAGACAGTAGTTTTCGAGCGCGAAACCACTGACCTATGGAAATATAGTCTGATGACTCTATTTTACGTATGAATGTGTGTGAGTGTATGTGATTTTTCTATTATATGTCTGCACAGTTCTTTTTAAAACTGTGCAAACATATATTTTCGGAAACTCATTTGAAGAGTTCCTTCTTTCTTTGAAATCCACAAAAGAGGATTTCTTATTTTTTATTCATTTTATTTTTTATTTTTTAAAAAAGGGGACCCACCATCCACCCGCCGCATGTGTGCGACACCCCAATTTTTTATGAACTTGAATCATCATTTTCTGATCTTCTAACTTTGGTAAGATCTTGCAACTTCATTTTGAATCTTCTATGTTCCAGGTCTTCAAATTTTCAGGTTTTCTAATTTTCATTCTTGTATGTTTGAGATCTTCTTATTTTCAAATCTTCAGTTTTTTCTTTGATGTTTTAAAGGGGTCCCACCATCCACCCGCCGCATGTGTGCGACGCCCCAATTTTTTTATGAACTTGAATCATCATTTTCTGATCTTCTAACTTTTGTAGGATCTTGCAACTTCATTTTCAATCTTCTATGTTCCAGGTCTTCAAATTTTCAGGTTTTCTAATTTTCATTCTTGTATGTTTGAGATCTTCTTATTTTCAAATCTTCAGTTTTTTCTTTGATGTTTTAAAGGGGTCCCACCATCCACCCGCCGCATGTGTGCGACGCCCCAATTTTTTTATGAACTTGAATCATCATTTTCTGATCTTCTAGATTTTCTGAAATCTTGCATTTTTCAATTTTTTTCATTTTTCTTATTTTTCAATTTTTCATTTTTCTTATTTTTCAATTTTTCAATTTTTCAATTTTTTCATTTTTCTTATTTTTCAATTTTTCAATTTTTTCATTTTTTTTATTTTTCAAGTTTTCAATTTTTTATTTTTCATTTTTCTTATTTTTCATTTTTAAGTTATTTTGTAATGACCATAGGCCAGAGAAGAAACACCATCATCCAAAATGTATCGTTTGTCATCGAATGGAGTAAGAAAAATTTTATTTTGTTTAAAGGTATATATTGTATGACATTCCTGCCCAATTCTTGTTTGCTTTGATATATTGTATTTTAAATTATTAAGACAATTAATGTAATCTTGATGTTTAATTTTTTTCTTGACTGTTATTGTAGAAATCCCCTTCGCGGTTTTCTTTTCTCCATCTTCTGATCGTACTATACATTTTGGCTTTGAGGCCTACAAATTCATGGATGAACCGCCCGTTTAGCTCGTCTTTGAACTTTCCCAAAACTTTCTTGTTGTGCTGTGAATGAAGTGGATGGTCTGTGGGATAATCGGATGTGTCGAAGATGTCTTGATGTTGTAGCATGTCTTGATAGATGTCAGGTGTGGTGATGTGATAGGTGAGCGAGTCTGTGTCTGTGAAGAGAAGTTTAGCTTGGCGTTGATATGTTGGCTTTATGAAATCATAGTGGAATCTGTACATGTGAAGTTTAGAGAGTTCCAGGATGGTAAAGCCGATGTAAACGGGGCGGTTCATCAAGATGGATTTTTTAACCCGCTCCACTGCCGCTAAATTTTGATTAAATATTTTAAAATTGGTGTAATGAGGTGAGGCGACAATCTTTTCTGCTGTTATGGTGGAGTTTGTAAGTTCTATGGATCGTCGTTTTCTAAGATTTTCTATTGTTTTCCCGAACACAACATTATTCAGGAGCTTGAAAAAGTTCTTCTCAAAGGCGGACTTGGATTCTTTTCTTTTTTCTGTGTTGAAGGCGATGTAGGGTTTCAGCCATGGTGCTTGTTTGAATTTTAAAACTTTATGTATCTTGGTAAGAATTAGACCTTGTTGAAGATAATATTGGAGGTTTCTGTAGTGGGTGACATACTGAATTTTATTGTTTAGATTAGGTGTGAGTTTCTTGGAAGGGTGGAATTTTCTATCTTGGAGCATGTGTTTGGCGAATGGTGATAGCATGTGTTCTGTGATGTGTAGAGGTTCTGGTGCTAGTGGATAATCGTTGTGGCTGTCATGGAGATGTTGTGGATATTCCAAGTCCACCTCGAAGATGAAACCTTCTGCTGCGTCGGGTTGTAAGTTTAGGATTATTTCAGTGTTGAAGTCGTCAGGGTCTGTCCACTGGAAGCTTCCATAAGGCAGGGGCTCTGAAGCTGAATGGCCATATAAATTATTGGCGTCCCAATACATTATGTATTGGGATAAAGCTGTAGGGTCGAAGTCTTGAGTTTGAGAAATATTGGATTTTGCATGTCTATGGCTGATCATTGAAACCCCACCTCTTACACCTTTTTCTATGAAGAGAAGCATATTGATGTCAGTGAGTAGTTCGAGGTCTACCCCCGTCATTTTTAAGCATGCCTGCCATGACAGACCGGGTGCTGTGAAGCAGTGTGTTGGATCCAATCCATAATATTGAAGGCAAAGTCTTCGAAAGTTTTCGAACACATCTGCTAACAGCAGCACGTCGGTCTTGACATAGAGATCATGGTACTCCCCAAGATCTTGGATGTTAAAGACCTCCCACACTTTAACAGCATGTTCATAATCGTCAGAAGAAATGTCTTCATCAGTTAAATCGTTGTGGAAGGCCCTTGGGGGTGGCAGCTGGTTTTCACCGAAGGTGTTAAAGTCGGTGATATAAGTATAGGGGTAGACCCCTTTTCTTAAGAGGACAGAGCAATCTGTTGAAGGAGGAAAGTTTTCTTTAAGAAGATGAAATTGATCTGGATCTTGATTTTGAACAAGTTTTTCTAAGGATGAGGGTAGGAACTGTAGAGAGTCCAGGAAGATTAGTTGAATGGGGCAATTTTTCTTGGTTAATTTAAAAGCAATATATTTTTCGAGGGTGTTGGGGATGGCTTCTATTGTATGATCTTGTACTCTTCCAAGTTGAGTCATAATGTGGTGAGTGTCGTAGTGTTTGCTATTGTGAAATATGATGGGGATGGATTTGGGCTGTTTATAATTCAAGTTGCAACTATTGTGAGCCGCGCCACGAAAAGCTCCAGAAAGATGATCGTGGTCGCGAACTCTGTTTTTATAGAGCCTGTTGTTACATATGGAACATCTTGTTGCTTGTTGAAAAGCTCTCTCCTCATCTGGGGTAAGCTGCATGGGAACTATTGAAGTTAATTTTCTGGCTGTCTTTTTCGTACAGGATGGCTTCTAAGAAGTGCCCAACGGCGTCGTCTCCCCTATAGATCTGAATAGGTTTATAAGATTTACCGTCGGGCCCTACGATAAGATAGGCATAGCCACAAGGTATATGTTCAGATGTTTTTATGGTGAAGGAAGTGTTGTTATTAGGTGCGACAGTGGAGACGGGTTTTAAAATAGACTCGAAATCTGCATAAATAACGTATGATTTTAAGTGTTGCATGTGGATGGAGGGGAAAGAGAGAATATTATTGTTGGGTGATGGCATTTTAATTTGTTGAACGGAGTGATTTTTGCAATATTGTAGGTGGTCTTTTAATAAATCAGGGTTTGAAAATCTATGGAGGCATCTGTAACAATAAAAGCTTGCACCGTTATGATTAGTTAAGTGGCCCATTAATCTTGAGAAATTTTTTATATAAATATAATGCTGATTCCCCTCAGAATCTTCTAATAATAATAAATTGATGACATCTTCATCCTCTCTTGGAGAAATGTAGAGAGGACAGATGTCTTCATCAGCATCATATATAAAAATATTTATTCTTAAATTATTAAGTTTTTCTATTTCTGGTATTTTATTATATGGAACTGGGCAGGTAATGTCATTTAAAATTATTTCATGCTCATATGGGTAATATTTATTAACTCTATAGGGATGATCTTCAAATTTATATTTATGGGCCAGAAGACACCATATGATACATTTATTATTGAAATTTTGTATATTTATTAGTGCTTTCTTAGACTGTAATTTTTGAGGAGTATTAATGAATGAGCCGCCGCGAAGGGGTATATATTTAGCCACTTTTAATTCAAAGCACTCTATTTTATTAAAAATCCAGTCGGATCCCTGATTTTGGAAATCTTCTATGTTATTTTCTATTTTTGCAAACATATTATTTATATTTTCATTTAAGTTGTCTGGAGTTAATTGAATGGTGCATTTGGATGAGAAGTAAAATGAAGCTCTCTCTTTAATTTCATCTCCATCCACCTTGATAAATTCTGCCTTGATTATTGCATGCCATTTTATTGCCTTATTAAGATAACTTTCATTAGTTAATATAATATTTATTTCATTATGGCTATTATTGGCAAAAATATTTATGCTGCCTTCCTCCTCAGGTTCAGGATATAGATAAAAAATTTTAAAAACGTTGAGAGCTTGTATGGTTTTTCTTATTCTATTATTATGAGTAATTTTAATTTTCTTAGATGTTTGAGTACTATTACTAGCCACACTTCCATGAACTGTCCTCACATGTTGTAACAAATTGAATTTTGAAGAAAACTTTTCACTGCATTCCATGCAAGAGTGAGAGAGCATTTTGTGATGTATAACTTCATGTCTTCTTAAGTTGTCCCTTCTATCGAAAGTTTTGCCACAATCATCGTAAAAAAAAGAATTTTCTCGTTGATGGATTCTTAGATGTCTATCTAAATGTTCTTTTCGGCCGAATTTTTTTCCACAATCTTCACAGTTCAACAATTTTTCTTTTTCATGCACTTTCATGCGCCTAATAAGGTTGTCATTTCGAGAAAATGATTTTCCACAATCTTCGCATTGGAATGCCTTCTCATTAGTATGACTTCTTAGATGGCGATTGTATTTACCCGTATGGGTAAAAACTTTCCCGCAAACAGGACAAGTCTGAAATAGACAAAAAACCCTGTTTTAGAATTTTAATTATTTTTAAAATTTTTAATTATTTTTTCACTAACAAGTGTTTTTAATCTAGCAAGATTTTTTTCTAACCTACTTTTAGAGGGAATTTATTTCTAACTTAGAGGAAAACTAGTTTTTTGGAAACCTAGCAAGATTTTTTTCTAACCTACTTTTCGAGAGAATTTATTTTAAAACTTAAAGAGAAATTAGTTTTTTGGAAACCTAGCAAGATTTTTTTCTAACCTACTTTTCGAGAGAATTTATTTTAAAACTTAAAGAGAAATTAGTTTTTGAAAACCTAACATTTTTTTTCTAGAAGATAGGAAAGAGGGAGTTTGCGTCTAAACGTGGGACTGAGGGGCGGTATGCGCCTGAATTTCAGGTCGTGCCTAATGCTCCACCTCGAGTCATGAAAAAGGGCAATACTCCCAAAGAGCCGAGAAGTTTTTACCTTAGATTTTGAAGCAACAGTTGTCTCTTCCATGTCATCATCATCAGAACTATCAGCATCCATCCCATCATCGGTAGGTATGAGTGCGGTGTTGCTGCAAGCACTCTCGCCAGTCAACTGCTCGCCTCCGTCTCCAGAAGATACCTGGTTAGAATATTAAAAAATAACAAAAAGAAAAAAAACAAGTTTTAATTATTTTGTGTAAACAAGTTTTTTCAAAAGAGGATTTTATTCTAAGTAAAAATTTATTTTAAGTGAAGCTTTTGTCTAAACAAAACTTTTAATATTACTTTTAAGAGTGAATTTAATTTTTATTCTAAGAAAAAATTTATTTTAAGTTTATCTAAACAAAACTTTTAATATTACTTTTAAGAGTGAATTTAATTTTTATTCCAAGTAAAAATTTATTTTAAGTTTATCTAAACAAAACTTTTAATATTACTTTTTTATTCTAAGTAAAAATTTATTTTAAGTTTATCTAAACAAGTTTTTTAAATTACTTTAAAGAGAGAATATTTTCTTTACAACTTCAAAATTTTTGAAGTAAAAATACCTTAGTTGAATTGCCATCAGATCTCGACATTTGTGGAATTGGTTGTAATGTACTGGATTGTTCTGCAAAATTTATTCCAGATCCTGTCTGAACAACCTTGAGCAAAAAAAAACAGAAAAGAAAACATATTTTTAAAATATTGTATATTATTCAAACAGTTAAACAGAAAAAGTGAAATAATACGTACCATATGACTTTTCAGATGAAGTCTAAGTTCCCTAGTATTGAAAAATGCACCTCCACAAACTGCACATAAAAGAGTCGGGTTGACGGATGGTTCACTGAAACGTGAAGACCCAGGCTCGTTGTTTAATGCAGGTGCCTAAGAAAAAAACCAGAATAATATTTTAAGTCCAAATCATATGTTGAAATTGTCCTAGAAAAAGAAAAAATACATTTTTCTTACAGATTTTCGAAGGAGCGATTGGTTAGCAGGCACCTGGTTCGAGCAATGGACAGGATGAACACCTTCATAACCAGGGGGAACTTTAACAGTAGACTTAACGGATGTCTCAATCTGAAATAAGAAAAAATGAATATTTTGAGTATAAAAAATATATTTTAAAACATTCTACAAGTTTTTTAAAGAAATTATATTTACCATTGAATCGTCATCTGAGAAATTGACCGGTGATGTCCAATCGATACAATTACTCTCTAATATTTCCGCCATAATGATGTCTTGGCTAAGTCCAAAATCGAATTCGAACTGAAAAAAAGAGAGAAAAAATATATTTAAGTATAATTTTAAACATTTTTTGAAAATAATCTAAACATTTTGAAATATTAATAAATGTTTTAAATACACACGTTGGAAATTGCTGGCATATTTTCGTCAAATTTGAACTCCATTGCAAATAGTTTAAGAGGAAAAAACAAACTAAGCAGAGCGAGAGAGCGATACAGCAAGATGTCTTCTCAGCACAGATTCTAAATAGAGAATGAAAGAAGCATATATGATTTTTCCCATCCCATCTGAAATGGGGGATGCGTGGAAGAGGTTAAGAATGTGATCTTAGCTACAGGGGAGATGGGGGGATGATTCTCTCTGCATGCATCCTTTTCCAAAAAAGAGGGTTGATTTGAATTGTTATTCCCCCTTTTTAGGTGTGGTCTACATACGTGACTTCTGTTAATGTTGCAAGATTAGACAAGGTAGCTGCATTCTATTGAATGTACAGTAACATTGGAAGAAAATGTAGACTTCTTTTACAGATATTTTTTTCTTTCGAAATTAATATTTCTCTTTAAAAGAAATTTAATTTTTTTATTCATTCTAAAACAAATTACTTTTTTGTTTTCTTCCCTCAAATAAATTACTTCATGTAAATTAATATACTCTTTTATAAGAAGAATTATTCTTATTTCATACATTTTTTAATTCTTAAGTAAGTTTTTTCCCCAAGTTTCACTTTATAGAAAAAGATTTCTCATTGAACAATTATTATAAATGAATTATTTTTCAAAAATTACTATATTCTTAATCATTTTTCCTTTCTTATAAATATAAAAATAAATAATTTATAAATTAATGTTTTTCTTTAACAATAATTTTTTATTTTATTTTTTTTTTCTTCTTTTCTCAAATAAGTTTTTACCTAGAAAATAAAATACATAAAGAAACTAAATAAATAAGTTAATAATCTGTACTCTTTCTGGCATATAAATATTTTTTGTAAATTAATGTTTTTCAAGTAATTTTTTTCTTCCGATTAAATATATTCTTTTTATTTATCAAATAAGGTTTTATTTCTTTTTTATTTTTTCTTCTTTTCTCAAATAAGTTTTTTACCTAGAAAATAAAATACATAAAGAATCTAAATAAATAAGTTTGAAATAAAACATAGACAGATTTTATATTGAAACAAAAGGTGATTTATTCAAACCATTTATACATTATTTGAGAAATATTTCTCAAAATAAGTTTGGAAATATTGCATAGTCAAGTTATTGAAAAAGGATTCATTATAATTACACAAACAATGTTTTGAAATAATGTTTTGAACAATTTTAAAAGTATTCAAATGTAGCAAAACAGTTTCTTGAGAAAAGATATATTTGTCATAAGTGTTAAACATTAAACAATCGTGATCGAACTGACAATCTATATTCAAATCACACCCGTTACATTCGAAAAATGTATTAATATTTGATTGAATTTCACTACAAATTGATGTTAGATAATGGTTTTGTGCTTCATCGAAAATCATATGTTCCTCACATTCAATTCTCTTGTTTGAAATCAAAGTTGGAATTTTTTTCACGAGAACAGATTCCATTAAACAGTAAGAAATTTTACTTTTCAATTCGATCAATCTGTTCATTTGATCTTTGAACATTTTTAAACCAATCGGTTTTAGATAAAAGCCGGCATTCTTTGTGTAAAACATTTGTTGCATCAAACACATATCATCATTCACATATGCTGTTAACAGTTGGTTGTTTGATAAAAAACTATCCTTCACAGAATTGAATTTAAACGAAGATATATTTTTTTGGAAATCTAGCCACGTTATCGGTGATAATATAACACCCGATTTTGTAGGAAAACGATCACCAGTACTATTTTCTGTAAAATTACGAGTGTGCACTCTTAAATTTTTTTCATTTTCCAAAATGATTTGCAAGAATGTACACCAACCTAAATCCCATTCTCCTAGAATAGGATTCGATTTCTGCCTATGTTGGAAAAATTTATCCAACCAGTCATTATTTGGAATTTTAAAACACAGTTCACCACTAGTAGATTGTTCGTCAATACATTTTGTAGGCAACAGTTCATTAGAGGATGTTTGTCCAATATTATCAGAGGGTGATTGTTCGTTTTTTTCACTAGATGACTGTTCACCATTATCAGGAGACGATTGTTCTAAGTCCAATCTAGGTCTTTTCAAAGGTCGAGAAACAGCAATAATATGACGAAAAGTAAGACTTATTCTTGCATTCTTTATCGAAGGATCTGCAGCAATACCGTGAGTGAAAAGTTCAGTCGTAGGTTTAGCCGTAGTGTATAAAGACCCATTGTCTAATTCAGACACTGTAGAAGGTGTGTTTGGCTTTTTAAATTCAATTTTCCTTGATACACCAAAACTGAGTACTGCGATAGGGAAAGTATCATCCAGACTGAATTCGTTATCTTTATGTTGGGAAATGTAACTTTGTCCGTTGGGATACAGATTTAATAAAACATAGTTGTAGGCACATCCAACATGCTTTTCGACGATATTTCTAAGTTCCATCATGATTGGGATCCAAGGTTGGGCAGCAATTTGAGTACCGCTGAATGCATACACCAGGCCCTCGTCGCCACATGCTAACACCTGTCGTTTCGGCATAACATCTTTTCCCCAAATGTTGAAGGTGGGAGTGTAAAACGGTAAAGTTTTCAACTCGTTAAAATAGCCATCAGCTTTTTCTTTCTCGATAAAGTTAGGATAATAACTAACATTAAGACCGTTTTCATAAAAGTGGATACTCATTTTGAAATAAAGTTTAGCACGATGAAAAAATACAACTTGCAAAAGCGAGAACAGGAGGCAGAATGAATGCTACCCCCTCAACTCGTGACGTCAAACCCACGCTCGCAATTGTTCAAAAATAACCAATGGCCAACCTGTGACGTCAAACGCGGGAAATCAATAGTTGCCACACACCTTAAGGCTGTTAAAGGAATGTCGTCTACCTGCACCTGGTACCTTCCAACCAACCTGTGTGGTCAACTGTGGGAACCCAATTGTTACCACATACCCTAAAGCTATTCAAGTAATGTCTTCATCCCCACCACCTGACCCCTCTCGGGTCTTGTCCAAACTTGCACGTGTCTACATATTTTAATGAAAGAATGAGGAGACAGAAAATAATAAAAAATTAATTTTATTTAAGACTAATCCAAAATGGGTTTACATGGGTTTGTTTTCGAACTTTAGCCGTTGACATAGGACGTGATAACAAATTTTTATTTTTAATAAAACTTTGAGGTAGGTGCATTTCTTTGAGAACTTGTAACAATTCACCCTGTGCATTAATAGGTACTTTTTTGTTTGTAGAAAAAATTAAATGAAAAAAGTCTGCAATATTAGAGTTCTGTATTTTTTTATTTTTAAAAGACACTATTCCTTTTTCATTCCACTCTAGTTTGTGAGGACTTGTCTTAAGAAATTCTAGTAATTTCAAAGCTTGTTTTTTCATTCTTGAAGGTACTAAAGTTAAAGGAAGTTGGTTATAGTCAATTTCTTGTTTGATATGTTCGGGATTCACAGTCTCTTGTGTTGTTGTTGTTGTGGGTTCTTGTTTCACAGAATCTTGTTTCACAGAATCTTGTTCGTGTTTTGCAGGTTGTTGCTCAACTTCTTCATCAGAACGTTGAATCCACGGTAGATTGTTTTCTTGTAAATTCATTTTTCTTTGCAATAATTCATAATAGCGTTGCACTTTTTCATAATCTGGTAAGGAACTGTTTAATATTTTTAGCAAAGCTTTATCCAATTCACTTAGCTGCTTTTGAGAAGGTGTGTGTTTGTTCAACACCTCTTCAGGCACCAAAGCAAATTTTTTAGCGAATTCCATGGAAGAGTGTGCTGATGGCTGATATGGCAGCGGGGATTAAAATGTTTAAAAATCCACCTTGTTGAACAATCAGTTTCTTTTTAGTGAATAAGGATCCTTTCTTCGTTCCAATTTTTCTAAGAGTCGATTTATATTTTGCCAACGATCGTTTCTGACTAGTTGAAAGAGGCACGTTTCCTTTTAAAACATTCAACGTACACTCGCAGATAGCTTTAACAGTACGATTAGGTATTTTTTTAAGAAAATGTTTACGTAATTTATTGGGACATGAGCGAATCAATTCCAGGTCGCTAAGTTGTTCTCTTGACAAAGTCATGTTAGCAACTAACTCTTCACACACACTAATACTTTATTTATACTTGTATAAAAACTGAATTTGATTGGGTAGTATTTGTGTTCGCAATCGCACATCTTCATTCGTTTCATTTTTCAAATCGATAAACAAGTATGAGAAGGGTTTCTTTGTAGCATCTTCATACACTTCTTGAAAAAATTTTGATTTTTTAGGGTACAACTGTCTACCCAAATGCATAATTTGACTCATATCACGACGATTTTTAAACAGGAAAATGTACTGAGCATTTAAAGACACTGTTCGAATTTCACTCCCTTTTTGAAAAAAATTTTGGGTTAAAAAAACAACACTTAGATTTAAATGGTGACTACCTTTCGTGAATAACGAAGTCAAACGTTTATCGTTACTGCATTCAGTCATTAAATCATCTATCACAAACAAAGTATTGCCATTCAAATAATCTTTATAATTCGATGGGAAACCTTCTACAAAAGTAACATTAGGTATTTCATCATATAAAGTTTGATAAATACCATAAAACCAAACCACTTTGTCGATGGTAGGATGAAACATTTGTTCTTTAAAATGTAACAAATCTCTCATAAAAAAAGACTTGCCACATCCCGTAGGACCGGCAAGAATCATAGTGCAAGGATGTTGTAGACGCGGAAACTCCATGATAAATGAACACAGACACAAAATGTATACAGTTTAAATAAGTGTTTATTGATAAAAATTAGCATACACACGAAATCTTTTGGCAACAAAATTATAGACTCGATGGTCGTTACAGATATTCTTGGTTACAAACATAGACAAAAATTCTTTCAGGGTTTTTCCCCTACATCTACAATATAGATAATAAACACAAAATTGGCCACAAACGGCGGTTATAGCACTCTGAAGCATCAGAGGATTATAGTTCACATGTGAAAATCGAGATGCAAAGTTCAAGATAGGTCCTTTAAAATAACTGGGGTCGTTTCCATACGAATCAAAGAATTCCACTTCATCATCAGATTGTATGAAAAAGGCTAACCAGTGAGTTCCATGTTCAGACGAGTCATCTGTGTTACATACGAGGCAAGCTGGATAACGCACGACCACCTCGGGTAGATGATCACTTGGGAAAACATCTAAAAAATACTTTTTCGTAATTGTATCACTGGATAAAAAATATTCTTGATTTGCAGAGAATCCATTTTCATTAATTGGCAAAGTCACATAAAACGTGTCGAGACTTGGTAATTTCAATAATGTTTTCAAATTCTGCATACACAAACACAGAAATGGTGGATTGTAAAGCTGTGGAGAATTTTATCTCAATTCTAAAATTTCCTTGTTGTTGTAAGTTGAGGTGGGGGCCGTCAGACAAATCAGGACTTACACCGAAAGCATACAAAGTATGACCATTCACGAAATCTTCTCGTGAAATATAATTTCCAGCATCACGATTGAAACCAGAGAATAATCGATGATAAGCTCTTATATAGTTTTTATCCTCGAAATTCAATTCCAAAGATTTGCTAGGAACAGGTTGACCGTCCATATACACGTTTAAAAAGTTAACATTGTAGTGATGAAAGTAAAAAGGGTTTAATTCATATTTACCACTCATGGCGGCATTATCTAACAATCCAATTATGACACGTTTTGGCATAGCACCCAAAAGAACATTATCTTGCATAAAAGACATACTTCCCGCAGGTATTGTATAAGTCTTGCATAAAACTCGATCGATGGGGTATTTTGCAGAATTTTTTTCCAAAGCTTTAGCATGTCCTAATAAAACTCCGGGGTTCACTTTCACTTTGCGAATAAACAGCGAGGCATGTTCTAACACGACGTTATATTTCTTTTCTTGCCCAGTCACTTGCTTTGCCATTAAACAAAACTGGGGAGTGCTTCGAATCATTTTAATTTTCAAATCCACCATATTCAGTAAAAGTCGATTCTGTTGAAAAATGTCACAGTGTAAAGGACCGATCATATCTAAAATTTTACTCGTCTTGGTGAGTTCATGTCTTTTTACCAATCCAGGGTTTTGGGGAGTAGCTTGTGTGGGATCGGATACAGTTAAATTTTCATCTTTGTAAAAACATTCACAGGTTAGTAAACTTTTTTAGCATCTTCACCGAAATTCAACAAAGTTTCAATGTAGGCACGGTATGGATAAGTGTTACTCGAAGAAGATATAAATCTTTCGTTCAGACTCACATCGATTTGAGAAAACAATGCGTGAAAAAATAAATTAACAGGTGCAACAGGTTCTTTATCAGCCAGAGCAGTTCCGTCAGCATTCACAATTTTCACTTTTAGGTACATGCGCGAGGAGGATAAATCGATGTATTCTTCGCCATTACCCGTGATGTTAAATTCCACAGTTCCCCCATCGCGAATATTCGCGAGAGGATGAAATTCGACGAAATGTCCTTTTTCAATAGCTGTCTGTGTAGGTGGTATCAAAAACAAGTCCAGTTCAGATTTGACACAGGCAGGGGAATCTTTATGAATGAGACCCGACATGATTAAGCAAAAATATCGTGTGTTTTCGCTCTCTTCACTTTAGGACGAATGATGGTTTTATTAGATCGCTTTCTCTTTTTATAGCGTTGTCCTGAACCAATCATTGTTTTCATTTTTGTAGCAGCTTTGTCAGTTAAATTTTTTCCAGCTTCTTTCAACCGACGCTTAGCAACATTTTTTATATCTTCACCTCGTGACAGGTCATTCAACACATCTACACCCGTATGAAACAATTGTTTAACAACAGCTTTCGCCCCCGATTTAAAAAGGGGTACTGCAGCTCGAAAAAGAGATCGAAACAGTCCACCTAATCCATATCCTTTTTGTAATGCAGAACCTTGGTAGTAGTTCAAACCACTACCTGACTGGTGAATGTAATAATCTTCAAAAGATTTCGCACAACACTTGTAAGGAACAAACATTATGAGAGGTACTTTTGTCTAAAATGAAGTTTCACGATCAACTGTCCGCGCTCGAATGACACCAATCGTCCTGTGTGTGTCCTTATAACAGTTTCAATTGTTTGAAAGTTTTTCCTTGAAAGAGGGACATAGTGTGGTCTGTCAAACATTTCGTGAATCATATCACAATCTTTACCTTTCACAGTAATTACTCTAAGCAAAGGGGATACTATATGGCCAACGATCTGAGGTTCTGCTATATCCGAATATATGTAAAGTAATTTTAAATCGAAATTCGGGTCAGCTTCTTTAATCCCTTCAAAGTATTTAAAAGGACTATCGCGTATAGGATCCTCATTGTTAGCCAATTCGATCGGATAAAAGCCTAAAGTTTCGGCGAGTCCTGGTAATAATTTTATTCTAGCTGTTGGTTTTAATCCAATTTTCACTTTTCTAGTATGTTTGTTGTAGCTTATCTGAATTAAACCGTTGAAGTCTTGATAGTTCATCCATTTTATAATGTCTGAAGGGCTTTCAAAAAATCCAAAGGGGATTTTAGTTCTTTTCATCGTTCCAATACCTGCATCGTATTCGTATTCATTTCCACCGTCAAATATATTACTCCACATATGCGGATAAATCAATTTCACAAGTCCGACCTCCCATTCACCTTTCAGATCAAGAGGGGAAGGTAACCTCGTAATAAAATGTGAAATTTTATTTTCTGGGTAAAATTTCAAAGAACTGTCCGAAGGTAGCGTCACGTAGAAAGACATGTTGACGAATGATACTCAAAAGAAATGTCGTCTCAATTTATAAATGAAATAAATTAGAAGCCAGTATCCATTGGTCGAATTTAGAAGGATAACCTTTATATTTCACTTTATACTCTAGTCGCCCTTTTCTCATTCGCTTTTTTAAGATTTTTTCGATAGCAAAGTTCTCTTTAGGTTGAACTTTTTGAAGTTCTTCTGCGTAAAATGTCCCTAAGATAGGTTCATTCATCAAATCCTTGATCCGGTAGACGGGCGGTTCCCGTGCCACGCACTCGGTCACGACGAAGAGTTCTTCCGTCCAATTTGTTTCGTATCCTATTTCAAAGGTTAATTTTTGTTTGGATACTCGAACTGTATCTCCCGGTTTAAACACGCAAGACGTCCTCTTTTCATTCCCCATATCCCCGTACAGAGTAAATCACACCTCGCTTTCATTTTCCGGAGTTACTTCGGCGGGCGCCCTTTTAATACTCGAATGATAAGTATGGTTATAACTATAAAGTAATTGATCTAACACGTCTATGTAGCGGTAAGTACGACGACTGGTAAAATATTTCCACATTTTAGTTTTTAAAGTACGGTTAAATCGTTCTACTACGGACGCTTTCGTGTTGTTAAAAGTTCTGAAAAATTTCACACCTTCCTCTTTGAGAAATTCTTGAAACTTGTTATTCAAAAACTCCCTTCCTGCATCCGTATTCAAACAGTTGGGTTTTCGTTCAGAGAAATTTTTTTTAAAAGCTTTCACAATCTCTTCACCTTTTTTAGATTTCAGAGGGATCGACCACGCTCGTTTTGAGAGGATGTCTATACAAGTTAAAATGTAGCGAAATCCATCGTTAAACTTTTGAAGAGACGTCAGATCAGCTAAATCTGCTTGCCACTGTTGAACAATTCTGGATACTATGACACGGTTCGTGGGGAATTTTTTTCGAATCGGTTTGTGAAGTGAATATGCATCTATTCCTTGTAACCATTCTCGAATTTTTTTCTTTGATAACTTGCCGCGGGCAGCACGGTGTAAGGCATCTACACCTCCAAAACTTGCAGCCGCTTTCGGGTCTCGATAAGTTTCCTCCATGGCAGCACGTATGTGAAGACATCACATTGAAAAGGATAAATTTCCCGTATCGTTTAAATTTAAAATAAAATCAACGTTAAACTTCCCACCTTCAGAAAAAATATAAAGAATCGAAAATACAACACACATCACAAAATAAATGCAAAACACGAAAATCCCTTCCTCTCGGGACGGTAACATGACGAACACTAAATGATATTCAATCGAAAAATACATATTTATATCTAAGATACAGTCATCAGGCTATATTTCCATAGGTCAGTGATTTCGCGCTCGAAAACTACTGTCTTATGGAAATATTTTTACTGCAAGGTGTCGGGTTCGAACCCCACTTAGATAACTCTATTTCTTTCATAGTATATTCACATCCACATTCTTAAATTCAATCGACTCCTTTTTTATTTCTCAATTTTTAAATTTTATAATTAATTTCTTAATTAACCTCCTAATTAATTTCCTAATTAATTTTCTAATGACTCACAAACAATATCCTGCTTTTTTCATTCTACCGGAAACATTTCTTTAAAACCATCGTCACCTTTTACAATAAATCACTCATTATTTTTTTTTAATTAAATTTCCTCATTAATAGCCTCATCATCTTTTACGATTAAGTCAGAGGATGTCTCAAGGTCAATACCAACCCATCTAGACCCCTCAGGGGGTGGTGTGACACCCGCACGGCTTGCCGGTCCCTCGGTCCCTCCCCCTCCTGGGCTAGAACTCTCCTTTTCTATCTACTATGGTATAACTACATAATATAAGTGATGTAAATACTGTAAATATTTTAAGACTCTAATTTTATATATATATATATATATATATAAACTCTTCAATTTATTTCAACTGTTTGAATATTGTTTTTTTTTTTTTTTTTTTTTTTTACATCGAACTATTTGTTGATGATAGTTCCTATTAGAACACAGAAGATTTGAAGAAAAATAATCTGGTGTGTCACTCACACGACTTTCTCTTACCCTGAAATTTAAGACAATAAATACAGGTTGGAGATTAAGAGGTAAGATAACGATGTTATATAAACCTATGTTAAACAATTCAAATTAGGCATCGGGAGAGTTTTATATGATAATTAGATCTGTGTGAGGGGGGCTACCGCCCCCCTCAACTCCCCGTTTCATTAATGCACCTATATTTATATAGAATTTAAATCGGTTAATAAAAAATAATTCTGTTTAAAAAAATAAAATTATTATTTAAAAAAATTCTATTTTAAAATAATGCAGACGATTCCCACATTAGAGGAGTAGTATAACACCAAATATCCAAAAAAAAAAGTCCATTTTATTCTCAATATTAAAAAAAAAAAAGTTTTTTTTTTTTTTTTTTTTTTGTTAAAAGTAAAAAAAAATCGATAACTTTGTTTTAAATTATTCGTTTTAACCCTTTATATACTGCATTATGATGTACTGCAATTTTTTTAGTGCAATATTTTTTCTTGAGTCGCTCCATCGAAAATTAAGGAATATACATAAATGAAACACTCATCTTTGGAATAATTAATCCGTTAGAGTTAATTAATTAAATTGGTACTTTAAAGTATCGTCAGTACACGGAGGGCAAAAATGTTCTCATAATTCAAAAAGACCGTATGACTTTTTTAATGCAGTTTTAACTTTTAAAAATGCTAAATAACCAGAGAACACTAATATGTTACAGCACAAAAAAATTTATTTTTGAAAATAATAAAATTTTTAAAATTTACTTACTTTTTTTACAGATAAAAACAGGTCTTACACATAAACTTAAATTTGATGATATTCAAAGAAACAGTTTCCTTTTCCTTAATACACAAAAATACATTACACTTTGTGCATTTTGAGTGAGGTTTGAACTAAATGTTTTTTTAAAGCACAAAATTCACAACGACCCCCGATTCGAAACAAATGTTGGCCAATGGCATCCACGATTTACTAAGTGAATAAACTTTACAAACAGACATGTTCCTTTTCCTCCTCTTGTTTGCACAGAAAACTTGCTCACTACCATTAAATTTAGGTCTTCCTTTCCGTTTTGTCTGTGCTTTGGATTTTGTAAGCAGTCCTTTGGTTATGCAAGTCTATATTCCAAAGAAGCTATGCTTTCTCGCTACTCTTTATATGCTATATATGCAACCAAATGATAAAATATGGTACCTACAAACTCAGATTTTTATGGGTAAAATGGGAAATTTGGTCTGGACATCTTTTTTTTCATTGCCTATTCACTCTTGATTTGTTGCATCCTGGGGTAGGAAATAATTTTCTGAACATGAACTACTACACTCTGGGTCTTGTTCAGTCTCTTGATCGTCTACTTCAGAATCTTGACGAAAATTCTAGCAGATTATTTGCTGGGACTTCTTCATCTGAAGAATCATCTGTTAGTGCATAACTGGTTTCATATGGTAGGCTCTGTAATAAATATAAAGCCTTTTGAAGTCTGAGCTTCATTTTTCCAAACATTCTAAGAAGAGGAAAAAAATAATAGCACCTTGAAAACCTCCTGTTATTGTTAAATCTCAGTTGTACACAAAGAAATTAATATGTTGTTAATTTTTGAATGAAGAATATATATTTCATTTAATTGTGTGGCAAAAAAAAAAAAAAAAAAAAAAAAAAAGCAAGCTCAAATTCAAATTTTTGAAAACTTTAAAAAACTAAATAAAGAATAAATAATAATAATAAAATAAATAAAATAAATAAGTTAAACTAAAAAGAAATGCCAAAAAAGCATAATTCTATTACAGTTTAGTAATGACGCCAAAAAACAATGAAATACAATAACAAACTACACGGACGAAAAGTATACACCAAGTGCTTTCTCTAACATCCAGTGTACTGACGGTACTTATAAGTACCACAAAGTTATTCAACTGTAAAATAAATTATATAAACTGTTCACTTAAAATAAATAGTGAAATCGTTTTCTAAGGTCTTAACTAACATATAAAAAAAAATAAGGCACTTACCTTTTGACTTTAACTGCTTTTACAGAACAAAAATGACAATCTTGTCAATCCGATCAAAATGGCAGCTGAAAACGAAATTTCAGTTTTAAAACTATTCGCCTTCCCCTATAAAATACTCATCATAGAACCCGTGCTGCCATGTATTCTGGAAGAGTGGAATTAAAAGAGTGTTCTTGCTAAATATAATCAGAAAATTCATAAAAATGGTTATTCTATGTAATTTTGAAGTGGGTGGTACTTATAAGTACCGTCAGTAGATAAAGGGTTAAGGGTATTGGCGAGCTCTTTTGAAAGATACCCATCATTAAAATTTACTCTCCTCGAGGGGGGACTTCCCCCTAAGGGGGAAGCGAGGCGCCTACATACACATTTTTTTCCCTGTTGACTATCTCTATTACAAAAAATATATATTCGTTTCATTTGATTTAGTGCTGTCTATAGATGGTAAACTCTACTTACCTGCAATTTCCCCCATAGACGTAATGTATTTGAATAATTTTGAGTGTCCCTGTACACGAACCATTTGCTTGATCTTAACGGAAAGTTTAGTGTAGCATCCTTATATGATACACATTTAGAATACCAAGTTTGAACTTTCTGACATAATTTGTTTTTGAGATATGCTGATAACAGACAGACACGCACACAGACCATTCGCTAAAAACATGATTTTCGTATTCAGGGGACCTCAGAACATGTAAACATAACAAAAACTCGCGTTCGAAAATTTGACCCAAAAACAATACTTTCTCTACCTTATGGGTAAGGGAAAGTAAAAATAATTTTTTAAACCATTCTTGGGAAACGGAAGAAATGGATGAATTGCCTAGGGGTAACAATGCTATTCAAATTTATACAATGTCAATGTCAATCATCTCGGTGACATTCCACATGGCTATATATGGCTACAATACATGCCTGTGTTGGTCAAAATTACATCAAACGGAATATGTAAAATCGAGAGAAATGATAGAAACTATAATTAAATCTTGTGCATGTTTACGAGTAGGTAGTGCTGTTAAAAACAATGATGTGGAAGAAAGACTTGCGATGGCAACAACAGACATAACAGACAGAACAGTATTTTTGTTCTAAAAGAAAAATGTAAGCTATGTATAGTTTTTCTCAACGAGATATATAAGGTAGAGTGATAAATGGTAAGGTAACCCTTGAAAAGGTCCAAGATGAGTCATGTGACATGCTCTCCTTGCACTTGCGTATTCGGTGGTTCCCTTGGTAACAGCTTATTTTCAGTAAATTTCTATGGCAACGGTTTGGAGATTGTTCTTCGTATAAGTCATAACCGCCAATGTTTTTGTTTACTTACGTACTAACGTAAATATTCCTTTGTAGTAAATCATTTTAATTTTGATTTTACTTCTTTTTTATTTCGTGTAGTTGAACTTTAACCGACAAAATGCTTAAAAATAGTTGAAAAATTATTATTTGTTGTTAAATTTAGCTCTTTAAAAGTTTAGATTTTCTTTTATAAACACTTTTAAACTTTGTTGGGAAACGATTTAAAAAAAGGTATTTTATTATTTTTTAAAATGTGAAATATGTGTATAATTATTTTAAAAACAATATTTTTCGGTCATAGGACTGTCATGTTACCTAATAATAATGATAATTTGTCGAACAGACATTTTAAATGCCACAATAGCGATAAAGGGCCAAACACAGCAACCTATTGGAGCATGTCTCGTGATTCATCTTGAACCACGAAAAGCTAATCCTTCATCCATTGAATCAGCATTCTAATTTATATATCTTGTTGGTTTTTCTTGAGTTTCTGATTGAATTAAATTGCACAAAAAAGCTGGTCTTGAAAAACAATAAATAAAAATCTTTCTGAGTAAACACTCTAAATTTTAAAAACACGTAACAATTGTTCCATGTCAAAATAATATCCCTCACCATGCAAAATATACCGACACGCCACGAATGTTGCATGAGATGTGTTAAGTGTTTTAATGCTACATTCATTTGATTTTCATTCACCTGATAAAAGATTATAAAATAATTTCTATGAGAAAGAAAATATGTTGATAAATTTTTGATTTATATTGTTTGCTTTTGAATTTTTTTATTCATTTTAGATTCTATTTAATCTACAAAATGAAAATTATGCGTGTCAAAGACACAATTAATAAATAAATATCTTATAAAACCTTTTGTAAAGCCAGACGAGGAAAATTACTATTAAAACAATGTTTTTAAATTAGGTTTTCACGATTTTATTTAAATAATGATATATTATGAAAATAAAAATCTCAGAAACAAAATTACTTCGCAAATTCTAAAGAAATATTTTCTTTTTCTTTTTTAACAGAATAAATTTTAAAGTTAATTCCGGACACTAATGCAGAAAAACTCAGCGTAATTTCTTTTTTTTTCTTCGTAACCGAAATTAACTTTGAAGCATAAATTATAAAGTGGGCGCAGCGGAACTCCAGAAATAAAAATAATGTGTCGTAAAATTATAAATTCGAAAGATAATTTGTTTTAAAATAATTTTTTTCTGTATGCTTTTTAAGATAAAATAAAAGTAACTGCATCCATTATAAATATTCATTTAAATAATAGTTGGTGAATTTATTCGAAAAATGCAAGATTCTTTCAATATGCAGAAAAAAAATAATTAAAACTTAAAAGAAAAAGAATTTAAATTATACTCCGTAATCAAATTAGCTTGTGCATTTCATTTCATTTATTCTATCTCAAATTGAACTTTTTTTTTTTTTTTTAAATCAACTTTAATACAGCTTTTTTTTTTCTGATTTATTATTCAGTTTCAATATTTATCGATATCATTCCATGACTTTCTAATTAAGTGTTAAATTAAAAAATAGTGCAAACTAATCGATACATAAATATTTATATACAGCTAAATAATATACAGGGCGCACAAAAGTTTCAACCCTCTTATATTTAATAATTGTATTAATTTTAATTTTCTTTTGCAGATATATTGGACCAATCACTCAGTTTTTGTTGCTGTCCAGAATTAATATGTAAGTGCACTCCTACGGTAGGGTGACCAAAAGTAACAGATATCTGGGAACATTTCTATAGCCACTTACTTCCATAAGATACCTAAAAAGTAAAAAAAAAAAAAAAAAAAAAACATTAATTAAACTTCCATAAACATCCTACAGTTATCTATTAACATGACAAATGTCACTCATTTTACATCCATTAGATTTCAGTTAAATATGCAATAAATCCCCAAATCTACAATAATTGGACTTGTTGAACCTAATAGATATTGAAAATATCTAAATCTTGTTTTGATCTAACATGTTACATCTATTAGACATTGAAAAAGGCACGTCTAAATTTCGTCTACATTTAAACATCTAATAGATATCTATAATTAGTTGAGGACATCCAGGACTTTTAATGGACATTCTTGAGATATTTTCTATCTTTTATGGATCATTGATATAATTTAAATGTCTAAGAAATATAAGGGGCTGTGTGGGATCTGGTGGTTGTTCGTAATTCTGAAATCAAAACTTTCTTTCTCGTCTATTTTAAGTCAGCCAATCACACGACAAACGTTCTTTTTCTAGTACAAGGGCCATGTTTTCAGAGGAAACAACAACTGCGTTTTTTAGTAATGATCGTGCGAAGTAATTTCTGACATAAAAAAAAAAAAAAAAAAAAATAGTTTAACACATTTGCAAAGGAAAATAAAAAACAGTGCATTTATTGAAGAAATAAAATATTGCAAAATCCAAGGTAATAATTTGTATCAAACCTGATAACCTAACATTCTATTAAATAAATGTCACCACCGTCACAAAATTTTTAGAAATAATTTCAGGAAATTATATCGTAGAATTGTGTTGCTGTTGCTTTAGTATAATATCTTATCTTCTTGCATCATAATTTAAAGCAGTGCGAATACAATTCTACATATTTAATTTTCGAAAACTATATTTACAATATGTTTACAATTATGAATGTAAAATAAATAAAATCATTGAATATTTATTTTTAACCCTTTGCGGCGCAAGACAATTCAGATCATTTAAATTATACTGCCACCGGAATTCATGAACTAAATTAAGCTAAAAGAAATTTAAAATTTTAAGGTTAAAAAAACCGGCCTTTTCTGATATGTTATAAACGTAAATTTTTGCTAAAAAATTTCTGGGATGAATTTTTGCAGCTGGATCTTAAATTTTGCGCCCTCGCAGCGAGGACGCTGCGCGTTAAGGGGTTAAACCTTATTTTTAAACCTGAAATTTATTAATATATATATATATATATAATACTAATTACATAATTTCCTAATATTTACATAAAGAAATTATTCTATAGATTGAATATTGTTTCTTATTTAAAAAAAAAAAAAAAAAATCACGACTTTCGTTACCCACTATCAGACGTAATATATGCATTTTTTGGTGATAATGTGATCAGAATAAATAGAATTGAGCTAATGAAATAGACACCTAAAAATTTTCCGGTAGGAGAATTTTAATACACGCGTAAAGACATATAAAACAGAGTTTACATAACAAGTTAAAAAAAAAAAAAAAAAAAAAAAAAAAAAAATAGTGTTTTCTTTACTTTAACACCAATTTCTAAGATCTAAAACTGATCTATCTGATCAGGCTGACTATTAATTTTCCTGTAATAACCGCGTAAAGCATGAGAAAGGATATCTAAAATAGGTTTATGTAATTATTTTCAAGAAAATCGTTAAAGCCGTTTTTGAGATACAAATTTTTACCAAAACTTGACATAATGAATTGTTGACCGGAAAACAACAATTACATACAAAAAGATATTAAAAAGAGAGTTAATATGGCAAGTTTGAAAAAAATCCATACAGCCGTTTTGAAAGGAACGCACTTGCAGGACCAGAAATTCAGCTATTTATACAGGACGCCTATCAATTTTCCTGAACTAATCAACTATATCATTCGAAAGGACATCTAATAAAGTGTTTATACAGTAGATTTGAAGAAAATTGTTTGAGCCGTTTTTGAGATACGGATTTACGACCCCACTTCCGGTTTCGTATGACCCATTTCTAGTTTTCCAAATTTCACCAAAATTTGGAAACTTCATCTGTACACCAGACTTGTTTCAATTCTGAAGTTACGTAGTTCTGTCTTTATTAGTTTCGGAGATATAATAGTCAGAAGATTCCCCCCCCCCCCCCACACACACACTGATCAATTACCAAAGCCACATTTTTTGGACTCAGGGGATCTTAAAACGTGTAAATCAGGTGGAATCTAGATATCGATTTTTTGGACCGAATACAATACTTCCATTACCTTCGGCAGTCGGGCAATGAAAGTAAAAAGATGCCCTCGTCGGACACTACAGCATAAATCTTTTAAGCTTCATTTTCATAATTTTTAAAAGCAAAAGTAATTTTTTCTCTAACACAGAAGGTTTAATTTCACATTTTAAAAATATACTCTTAAAAATGATAAATAAATCTTAAAAATAAAATAAAATAATCATTAAAAAAAGCTTAAATATAAAACTTGTTAAACATAAAATATAATGTTTTTCATTATGATTTTTTTTCCTTGCTTTGGGACAGCAATTATTTTGTACTAAACAAAGAGGAAATGAAAAGATAAACAAAAAAGAAGAACTTTAATTATAAGAAAAAATATATAAAAGAAGCTTTGTATAATTTCCCTAACGATAATCTGTAAAGATGTGTTTTCAAAGGGAAAAAAGTGAGTGTAAATAAATTTCAAACAAAATTTATGCACTCTTTTTTTTTTTTTTTTTTTTTTTGACGAGATTTAATTAGATAAAATTTAACAAATAAGAAAAGTTTATTATATTTATTTAGAGAATTTACACTTTGCAGTTCGCAGAAACTTTTTAAAATTTTTTTTCACAACTAAATATATTTTCAAAAAGGAAATCCCTATATATTATTTTAAGATTATTAAGTTGTTTTACATTAATTTAAAGGATATAAATGTGAATAATTTTATTTTATTTATTTATTTACTTTTTTAACACATTATTTACTGTAATAGGGTAAGTATTCACCAGTGATTGACACTTTTAGAGCAATCTCTGGTGTTTTTGATGTTCTAGTCATCAGAAAATATTTTTAGAAATCTTAAGTTAGTACATATGGTATGAAAGACATTCAGAACCACATATATGTTAAAATATATACATTTGTTAACAATTATTATTTTTATGAATTTTTATTTGACACCCACTCAATGTTCCAGTAATTGACACTGCCAGATTTTCTTTTATCAGTATTTAACACCCTATGTTGCAGTGTTTGACACTGCTAGTTATTCATTTTACCAGTTATTAGCACCCTATACTCCAGTGTTTGACATAAAATGATAAAATTCTTATATGTAAAATATATTATTTTATTATTTTTCTTATTTATTAATTATTTCGGGATAGATGTCAATTACTGGAACATGCCAATCACTGGAGGACCTACCCTACATACTTGTCACATGAAAGTCCTGTAAAATTATATTTAAAAAAAATCTTTTTCTGGAACTGAAACGATTTAAATACAATAGATAAAAAAACGTCATTATAATTCCGCAAAATTATTCCTATAATATTTATTACAGGAACTCGTTCCCATGAAACTTGATCATCATCCTCGCTCAAATATAGTAACGACCTTGTTCACCAAACCAGTGATAACAAATGGTTCACGTAACACTTGAGTTAGAGTTAACTTTATCTTAACCCTGAGTTTAAAAATTTTAATACTTACCAACTGTGGATTAGTTGACACTAGATACATCTGGAGAAATTTGAAAGAATCTCGCCGATTAGTCGATTAAAAAAAAGTGTATTAAAAAAAATATATATACATATATATATATTCCTTTTCGGCAAGCTTAAAGGCAAAGGTAGATTCCTTTACGTTAATGTTACAAAGGTAAAGAAATATTACATACGCATTAACACGTACTTAGCCAAAGGCTTTGTTCCCACATACTGCATTATTTACGTCGCTATTCTGTTTTGAAGAAATTTAATTTTCAACTACATAAGTGTTTTATTCATTCTACTTAAAATTTTAGGCTAGATTTATGGGTCAGTAAATGTTTCAATTTTTTTAAAATTCCAGCTAAAAATCATTCAACAAATAGAAGTCTTAAAGACATACAATTCCAGCAATGGTGAATTCGGGAGGAGGCTATTGGGCTACAGCCCCCTCCCCAACCAAGCTGAATCAAAATTATAAATTTTATTTAAAATCCATATAAATGTTAGTTCAATAACTGTTGGCGAGCTTGGCGATGGAGAATGGCAGCTTTGGCGTCATTATATTATCTTCCCACGCGAAAACCTCATATGTCTTCACAGACCAATATCTTGTTTCCACAAGATAAAAAGTCAAAGAAAGCTGTAACGTATTACTCTCAATTTCAATCGTAAATTTTAAATTCTTGCCTAAATCGGCATTCGAAACTATCCACCATAAACGATATTTGTATTAATTCTAATGTATTACTTTAATTTTATATTTTTAAATGATTAATTAAAGCGGTTAAGATAGTTTTTAACTTGCTTTTATTAACTTGATATCATGTAACTATTAGTGTATGTAACGGAACCTTGGAAGCCAATTTTCGACCACTTCTGATCTTCCGATTGACCTCAAATTTTGCACACTACTTCATAATTAATGACAATACTATATACAAGTGTTACCATGCGCCTTTCTCCTCAGGGGCTAGTTCCAAGGGCAAACAAAAAATCTATATACAGGGTGCATAGGAAAGTCCCTTTAACCTGAAAATACTTTCGTACGGAGAATGCTACAGCCATGCAAGTGAGGTAACGGTATAGTAAAGTGAATATGCCCAACCTAACGCAAACGACAGCAGCGCCCCTAGTGGCAAAATTTGGAAGTTAGCCATTGCAAATCGAAAATGAAAAGAAATTAGTAAGTTTAGAGCATCAATTAATTAGTACGAAACGATATTTGGTTCACACGGATAAGATAAATTGGCGCCTGTATACCCAAAAATGTCCGTAATCTATGCGCGACTGTTCTACTCTAGATATTCACATTTCGGAAATGTAGCAGTGTGAAAATGCAGTTTGTGACTTTGTACTGTACTGTAATGACTGAAAACTTTAATTTCCAATGCATTTAAAATTTTAGTTTAAAAGGTGTTGGCGCTCGTTTGATACAAACAAAATAATCTCATAGCATAAAATTATTGATGGCAGACGATAATTTTATTCTTAATGTGAGAGCGCTTTCATTTTAAAAATTTTATTTTCTGTGTCGTGGCAATTTCAATCGTTGCCTAGCGACGGGTAGAAAATATGTGTTCTTTTTTGAAAGTGACAAAACAAATGGAATTTTGAATGATCCTAAATGAATGAGATCCTACAAAAAGATACATTTCTTAAAAATAAACTTTTGGATTTAGACTTTTGGATCTGTGTGAGAATGTCAAGCTTCACTAACTTTCAATATTGCGAGATGGTGCTTATTTATGGCGAATGTCAACGAAACGCAACGCATGCTGCAAGGGAGTATGCCGTTCGTTTTCCAGGTGGGCCACATCCAAGTGCAGTTACCATCGCAAATGTGGTGCGACGGCTCATGGAGACAGGAAGCACTAAAAGTCGTCCGCGTTCTGGCAGACCAGTGAGTGCAGGTATGCGTATACCGCCAGAGAGTATTTTGGCATATGCACTAGCCCATCCACACAGCAGTACAAGAGAAATCAGCATGGCTTGTGGCTTAACACGGGCTCGAGTATGGCAAATACTGCATAGTCAACATGCACATCCCTATAATGTCACTCTGCAGCAAAAACTGTTGCCACGGAATAATGAGCGTCGATTTGATTGGTGCAACTGGGCATTAAATAATGTTGAAGCTAAATCAGATTTTTTGTCTAACATTGTTTGGTCGGACGAGGCACTGTTTCAGCGTACCGGAGTACTAAACCGACATAATGCCCACTACTGGGCGCTGGAAAATCCCTCGTGGGGACTATCCACAAAAAACCAAGTGCGCTGGTCCATTAATGTGTGGGGCGGTATCTGGAAGGATCGCTTACTGGGACCTGTGTTCTACGAAGGCACATTAAACGGACAGAGGTACCTCCAACTATTACAGGATATCATCCCCGACTTTTCGGATGATATTCCCCTGTCCGCATTACGGGATATGTGGTTCCAACATGACGGTGCTCCTGCACACCAGCCAGCTGGAGTGCGAAGCTTTCTAAACGATTGCTTTGGATAACAAATTATTGGGTATGGTAGTAGTATTGAATGGCCTCCACGATCGTCGAACCTGACTCCGATGGATTTCTTCCTGTGGGGTTACATAAAAGATCAGGTTTATGCAACTCCACATACAAGTCTGCTGGATCTACGTCATCGTATTACAGATGCTTTCAATAGTGTAACACCTTTCATGCTGAGAAATGTGCATGCAGAATTACTCACACGAATACAAACGTGTATTGTGAGCAATGGCGAACTTTTCGAACATTCTCAACATTAACTTTTTATCACTATGAGACTTAGAGTTTAGTTTACCTATTTTGTTTTTGTGTGTGATGTTATCAAAATGTATTGATGTAAGTAAATAGTATTTATTCATTAAATTGTGCATATTTCTTCTTTCCTCTGGCTATTCTTTTCAAATATTTACACAAAATGGAGTGCATCGATTTTGGATATTTCTTGGGTATACAGGCGTCAATTTATCTTATCCGTGTAAACCAAATATCGTTTCGTACTAATTAATTGATGCTCTAAAACTTTCTAATTGGAAATTTTGCTCTATCCCTTTTCGTTTTGGATTTGCAATGGCTAACTTCCAAATTTCGCCACTAGGGGCGCTACTGTCGTTTGCATTAGGTCGGGCATAGTCGCTTTACTATACCGTTACCTCACTTGCGTGGCTGTAACACTCTCCGTTCGCAAGTATTTTCAGGTTAAAGGGACTTTCCTGTGCACCCTGTATATGAAACGGTATCGCATGTGGCTATTTTTATAACGTCAAGTGGCAACAATTAAAGGTTTTTTTTTTTTAGGACTGAGGACTATTACAGAGCTGCCAACCTAATCCGGCAAATTGTTAACGCCTATTGAAAAACGCCCCTTTTTCTACACCACTAAATTTTTAGAGCAATTCTCTTCAAATGTATCTATGATGAATTAAGAAGAAAAATACTCTAAAAATTAAGTGGTGCAGAAAAAGGGGCGGTACTAACAATTTGCCGGATTAGGTTGGCATTTCTGCTATTAGTCTCAATCTGCGGATTTTTACGATACCAGTTTTACGATAGTTGGACATTTATCGAAATCTAAAATTTGTCGAAAATATAATTCAATAATTGTAAAGCAATGTTATAATTTAAAAAAAAATAATAATAATAATAATAAACTAATAGTTTTCCGTCCTAAACTAAATTCTGCTTTTGCCAGAATTTCATCAAAATCATCTTTTTTTTTTTTTTTTTTTTTTTTTTTCTTTTAAGAAAAAGAAAAGAAAAGAAAATTAATAATAATCAGTATCGAAATAAACACTATCGGAAAAGTTTTTTTAAAAATAATGTTGAATGGACCTTATGCACGAGTGGCAACGGCTGCGGGTATTTACAGATTTAAGCGGCTGGTATTGGCTGATAGAGAAGTAAACAAAAGTTTCGAGCTCAGCGATTGGCGAAGAAATTTTTATATACCCGCAATGACGCGCTGTGCATAAGGTCCATTAGTAACTAAAAAGCACGCGTGCAAAATGAAATAAAAAAAAGAAACAAGATAATTAAGTTTGAATTTAAGTTGGCAATTTAAGGATGGCATTGATATAGTAAATTTTTTGTTGTAAATTGTTTTTAATAAATTCAAATTCGGATATCATAATTGCACTAGTAAAGACCTTTGCGAGAATCGTCCGAGTTACTTCGGTGCCAAATTTCAAATTTCGCCAAAGGAGTCCTATGCTAAAGCTTTTATATATATATACTAGCAGACCCAGCCACGCGTTGCTGCGGCTAAGAAATACGTTGATAATTTGATAAGGTATATAGTATTTCTCCACAACTGGATTTGGCGATTTTTTTTTTGGCGCCTTTTTGAACGATAACGAAGTCGTTCTGGATTCTTTGCAATAAAATATGGTAACCTGCATGCTTTTATTTTAGATTTATGATTTAGCTTATGATTTTATCATTTATGATTTTTAGATTTATGATTTAGTCATAATCGCCAAATCCAGTTGTGGGGAAATACTATAGTTGTTACCCACAACTATAACTTATAACTTCAGTAATTATATTTGGATAATTATAACTTCAGTCTATCCCCACAGCTGAATTTGGCGATTTTTCTTTGGCGCCGTTTTGAACGATAACGATGTCGCTCTGGACTGTTTGTGATATAATATGGCAGCCTATATGTTGTTTATTTTGGATTTATTATTTTATGTTTTTGATTTATGATTTAGATTATGATTTATCATTTATCATTTATCATTTATAGATTTATGATTTAGCCATAATCGCCAACAAAAAATCGCCAAATATCATTGTGGGATATACTGATTATTATATTACTGAAATGATTAATATATTTTAACGAAGTGGTGAGAAGATTCTGAGTATGTTAAAATTTTAATAGTAAATTCAAGTTAATCAAGAAGGAAAGCATTGAGGATTAAGATAAGAAAATTGCAAGATTTTAAGATCGCATTTTCAGCAATAAATATGAGTCAAAATTTAATGCAAAATACATATATAAATCACAAATTTAATCAGGAACGTTAAATTGGTAAATTATTAAAGAAAAAGTAAAGAAAAATAAGAGAAATAATTAATTAAAGTTTCGAACATCGATCATATAGATTAGCATTACAAAACAAATAAACAGACTTAAACTCTTCCAGACTTTTAAATAAGTTTTAAATTAAGTTTTAAAATTTAATGTTAAATAAAACAGACTTTTAAATAAGTTTTAAAATATTGAAATGGTTACTTTTTATTTGGAACGTTATGTATAGATCACAAATTTCTTAAAGAAAACGAAGTGATACAGATTAGAATAATGCAACAAAAATTCAAAAAGCAAGGTGATGTCGTAAATAAATTTTTAACACACGTGTCACGTGAAATAAATTGTAGCATATCTGATATAAGATATTAACATGTTGCAGCGGAATAAATTTCATATCTATCATCCTTGGCGGAAAAAAAATAATATCGCCAAATTATCTGGCGCACACATTTAATTCCTTTCAAAAATCATGGTTATTTTAACAACTTATATTAAGAGAGTAATGAATAATATGAAACAATATTTCGCACAATACATATTACGAAAATATACATCTAGCTTGTATATTTTCGTGTTACGTTTTTGATCGCCAAATACGAAAAACTCCAAGGACGAGAGATTTGAAATTTAAAATTAAAATTTTGTCAATTTGACAGCAAAATAACTCAATCTAACGTATGCACATGATAAATAATAAATATCTATACAAAAATATGGGGATTAAAATCCGGAAATAATTTTTCTCGTTTTTTAATAATTTTTTACAAAAAATACAATGGGCGATTAACATAAGAAATCTTTTTCTTGATTTCACAGACGGTCAGTGGCGTCACACTTCGCTTGTATATAACTACATACTTTATCAATGCGAATAAAATCTTTAAATTGATTATGACGTCAATTTTCGTGAGATGTACAATTTAGCTTTTTATAATTTTTTAACGTTCACGTTTGATTAAATGCATTTACTTTTATGTGGAAAGAAAATGAACTCGTATTTTTTCTTTTTGGAAACAATTAAACTTATGGAACTCACAGATATTTTGGAGCAACTGTAACAACGGTCTATAATTAACAAATAATTGCAATAAAACAACATTGTAACTGTTGGAGTAGCGAACGATTCATTTTAATAAATAAAACAGATGCGCCTTTAATTGCGCATGCGCGTGAAAGAGAGCTCTCCAACTGCTCCCAGCGAAGCACGCCAGAGTTAAAAAAGGAATGTAGCTGTGTGCAACGGCCTTGGTGGCCATTATTACCTGTGTGGTTAAATAACTAAAAATGTACGAAGTAAATGTACACTTAAATACTATTTTAATTCTACTTATTTTGAATGTGTGTAATGTAAATCGTCTTGTTTATCGTCTACAATAAATGTCAGCTATATATATATTCAAGAATTTCGTTTTAATGGAACTCATATTACAACAAATGGTAGCAGAGCGTGGTTATCTAGGAAATTCTTGAAATCAAAATTCTGAAATAATTAGTCCAAAAGAAAAGAATGGAAAGAATAAATATACCGGAGTTAAACGGTAATAATTATTTCATATGGGCTATGAAAATAAAAGCAGCCCTATCAATTAAAAGACTCGATTCTGTTATTACAACGGTGAAACCAGAAGGACTGAGCGCAGCGGAATCTCAAGAATGGGATCTGAAAAACTCCGACGCAGTCGCCTATATGAAGCTTTCTCTATCCGACGAACACGCTCTTCAATTTTCAAATGAAGAAAATGCCAAAATCTTATGGGAAAATATAAAAAACACTTTCACTGGGCAATTAGAGGATAGAAGAATAGACGCCGGAAATGAACTAAAAAATTTGCTGATAAAACAGAATGAAACTGTAAATGACTATATAGCACGTTCAAAAGGACTAGCTGTAAAATGCCAATCGTTAGGATTGGAAATTTCTACAAGAGAGTTGGTCTATCACACAGTCAGAGGACTATCGGGAAACTTTAGCAAAATCAGAGATGTGTTGAAAACACAAAGGGAAAAATCTATGGAGGAAGTTTTAGAAATCTTAAGAGAGGAAGAAGCAAACTTGAATCCGCATAATGAACAAAATAAACCCGAAGCGTTCTTCGTAAAGAAGGATAAGAACAAAAAACTGTGTTATATCTGTAGAAGGAGTAATCATCTTGCAAAGGACTGTTTTTATAAAAACAATTCACAAAGAACATTTAACACTTATGGTTATAAAGGACATAAAAATCGAAAAAACAATTCTCGTTTTGATAAGAAAGAAGAAAAGAATAATTCTGTTTTTAGTGCTTCTACTATTGATTTATTGTGTGATAATGTTTTCGTTTTAGATTCCGGGGCGACCGACCATATGGTAAAAGATAAAATCTGGTTTGATAAATTAAAACCAGAAAGTAAAGAAATCTTCTTGGCAGGTAAGGATGCAAAAATTATGTGCCATGGCACCGGAAACGTCAAAGCAAAAACCGTAAGTAAAAATCCTGTTTATTTAACTATCAAAAACGTGTTATTTGTACCAGATCTTAGATATAATCTTTTGTCATTAACCTCATTAATGGATAAGGGATGCAGCATTAAATCTACTAAAAATTCTGTACTAATTTTTGATAGTAATAATAAGTTAGTTACTAAAGCATATAGAAATAATAACAAACTTGAAATTAATTTAGAACCAATTACTAGTAAAGAATGTAATGTTGTGATGAATGATATTAATTATGAAACCTGGCATAGTAGGTTATGCCATTTAAATCCTAACTATATGCTTAAAATGAGTGATTATATAAATGTAGATATCATAAATGATTTTAATTGTGAAATTTGTGATATAAGTAAGGTAACTAGAAAAAATCATCCACCTGTTAATATAGAACAAAGTTCCGAAATTCTAGAATTGATTCATATAGATTTGTGTGGGCCAATTAATCCTGTGTCGTTAGGGGGTGCTAAATATTTTATGATTTTAGTGGATGATTATTCTGGCATGTACTTTACTTATTTTTTGAAAAATAAAAGTGAGGTATATGAAACATTTTGTAATTTTAAGAGTAAACATGAAAATTTAACTGGTAAAAGAATCAAAAGGCTCAGGTCAGATAACGGCCTGGAGTTTGTAAATGAAAAATTGGATAATTATCTAATTAATTCTGGCATTTCACATGAAAAAACGGTTCCTTATAATAGCGAATCGAATGGTAAAGCGGAACGTGGAAACAGAGTATTACTAGAAAGAACTAGGACTATATTATACGAAAGTCAGTTACCATTATATTTTTGGGCAGAAGGTATAAACTTTAGTACACGAGTTTCTAATGTAACACCGCGTAAAGGAAAAAATAAAATACCCCTAGAAATTTGGACCGGTAAAAAACCTAAATTAAATTACTTAAGAAAATTTGGTTGTGTAGCATATTTTCATATCCCTAAAGTATTGAGAAATAAATTTGAAATTCCAGGGAAGAGAGGAATTTTTCTAGGGTATAGCCGTGAACGTAGGGCGTATAGAATTTATGATCTAGAAAGTAAAAAAGTAATTGAGGAAAGATCGGTCAAATTCAACGAATCATTAAAAGGCAGTTCATTTTTTGAGAAAAATAATAATGTCTGGGATATTCAATCATTCTATGATTCATCCCCAAATGAAACCGAAACTCAAACAACAGAAAACAAAATTCCGCATTTAGAACTCTTTCATGAGAAAAATGAAGAAAGTAGCATATCGAAATCCTCTACTTCTGGCGCGCCAGCAGAGGGGAGCGCCAAAGGGGGGAAGCAAATTGAGCAGAGTTGCAGAGTCGAAGCCGGAAGTAATTTGGAATTACGAAGAAGTAAAAGAATAAAGAATAAACAAATAGTGAGTAATTTTACGGAAAGTGTCCCAAATAATTATTTAGAAGCGAAAAATGGTATTAATTGGCAAAATTGGGAAATAGCGATGCAAGATGAAATGGATTCATTAAATAAACATAATGTTTGGGAGATCGTTGATAAGCCAAGTGACGCAAAATTAATAAAAAGCAAATGGGTTTATACTAAGAAACAAAATGATTCAGGTAACATAATTTTTAAGGCAAGGTTATGTGCAGCGGGTTATAATCAAATTAAAAACGTCGATTATTCGGAATCTTTCTCACCTGTTCTGTGCATGGAAACATTTCGTTTGCTAATTGCAATTGCCGCTAAATTAAATTTAATTGTAAAATTCTTTGATGTTAAAACCGCGTATTTATACAGTAATTTAGAGGAAAATGTATACATGTTACCACCGCAGGGTTTTGAGGGGTCTATAGGTACAGGAAAGGTATGTAAATTAAAGAAAAGTATCTATGGCTTGAAGCAAAGCGGGAGAAACTGGTATTTGAAAATAAAATCTGAATTAGAGAAATTGGGATTAGTACAAACAGCTTCAGATAATTGCATATTCATTAAAAGTGATAATGATAAATTTCTTATTTTGAGCATCTATGTGGACGATTTCTGTATTTTCAGTAATAATCAAGAAATGTATGAAGATATAATCTCCAAAATTAGAGTAATATTTGAATTACATGAAAATAATAAATCAAAATTTCTAGGTATAGAAATACTACAAAATAACAACGGTATCTATTTGTCACAGACTCAATACATTGAGTCATTACTAGCTAAACACAATCTAAGTGATTGTAAAACAGTAAAAACCCCAATTGTTAAAGGAGAAGATAAAAGCTTACCACTCACAAATGAAACTATTGATGTAAACGTGTATCAGGAAATTATAGGTGAATTATTATATTTATCTAATAGAACGCGTCCAGACATAGCTTTTGTAATTACTTATTTGTCACAATTTAATCATAAGCCTGAAAAAAGGCATTTTTTACTTGCAAAAAGGGTTTTAAGATATTTAAAGGGAACTAAAGATAAAAAATTATTCTATAGTACAGAATTTGGGTATTTAAATGCAAGTTCAGACGCAAGTTGGGGGAATGCAGAAAATGGAAAATCATTTTCTGGTGGTGTAATTTTGTTGGGTAATTCATTAATATCATGGAAATGTCATAAACAAAAAAGTGTAAGTTTATCAACTTGTGAAGCAGAGTTGTTTGCTATTTCAGAAATCTCTAAGGACATAACATGGATAATAAATTTATTATCGGAATTAAACTTTAAAAATTTTATAAACAATACTGTATCACTGAGTTCAGATAGTCAAGCAGCCATACAATGGGCTAATTGTGCAAGATCATCCAACAAGTCAAGACACATAAATCTCAGATTACATTTTGTAAAGGACTTGATTAGAGACAAAACAATTGATCTGTATTATACTCCAAGTGAAGCCCTAATATCAGATTTCTTGACAAAGGCTGTAAACGAGGAAAAACTGTTATATTCAATGGAACATATTTCTTTAATTTCTTAATTTTATATATTATTATGTGTTCATCCTGTATTATGTTATATTTGTATTTATATTTTTTATTTTTGTGTAGATTAAAATGCGTCGCTCGCAGGGGGGGTGTGTTGGAGTAGCGAACGATTCATTTTAATAAATAAAACAGATGCGCCTTTAATTGCGCATGCGCGTGAAAGAGAGCTCTCCAACTGCTCCCAGCGAAGCACGCCAGAGTTAAAAAAGGAATGTAGCTGTGTGCAACGGCCTTGGTGGCCATTATTACCTGTGTGGTTAAATAACTAAAAATGTACGAAGTAAATGTACACTTAAATACTATTTTAATTCTACTTATTTTGAATGTGTGTAATGTAAATCGTCTTGTTTATCGTCTACAATAAATGTCAGCTATATATATATTCAAGAATTTCGTTTTAATGGAACTCATATTACAACAGTAACAATGAATTGAGATAAAAACTATCCTATCTCTCAAGTTGGACCAAACTGCACACAGTGTGCAAAATTTCATTAAAATCGGTTCCTTAGTTTAGGAGTTTATCGCGGACAAACATCGTGACACGTAATTTTTATATATATACAGATATATATTAATTTGACTTGATCAAATACTTCTGCCCGACAGCGTGCAAGTGCAGTCACACACAGCAGCTCATTTATTTATTTTTATTTTTATTTTATTTTTTAAGATTTAAAAGTATGTAAATAGTCTGTGTCAATCATACGACTTTCTCTTTACCTGCATTTCAATACGCTAAAGACATATTTCTGGAGTTATTTGATTTTAAATTATGCTAATAACAGATATACATACAAATCAAACATTCTTTTTAGTTCACTTTTCAATAAAGGCGTGTTTTTTAGTTTTTTAAAAGCAGTATAATTATTAAATTTTCAGTGATATTTTTTGTTATCGTTTGCATGTGAAGTAAGCATCAGATTATAAATTTAAGCAATTAAAGCTATAGAAAATGTCGGCTTTATCACAACTGACGAAAAATCACTTTTTAACTTATAACTTTTAGGCAATTGAAGCTATCGAAAAAGTTTAACTACAAATATTGTTCTTTAGGTTGAGACGGTAATTCGTCTGATTTATAGTTTTTTCCTATTTTCAATATTAAAGAAATTATGGACAAATGAAAATTTCCACCCCCCCCCTTCCCACCATTTCCAGCCCCTTTGAGCTGGATGAATCTACGAACTTGACCGATGAGCAATCTTACGAACTTGACCGAGATTTTTACTGTCCTGACAACATATTCCGAGCTGGTTAAATTTAAATAAAAATTTCTCCAGTTATCGTGTTCACAACTTCACAGGGGAAAAGCGTTATATTTATATATATATATATATATATATATATATATATATATATATATATATAAACGTTTTAACGGAGGTAGGTTTTGGGTTCTAGGGTTCATTATCGGTGACGATATGAAGAAAATTTCCAGAAGACGTGTCATGAGAACCATTGCAATATGTAGATTTCCTATAAGGAATCTACCTAAAAATAGGAAAAAACTTCAAATTAGGCGAATTACCGCCTTACCTTAAAGAACAATTTTTGTATTTAAACTTTTTCGATAGCTTCAATTGCTTACAAGGTACAAGTTAAAAAATAATTTTTCGTCAATTGTGATGAAGCCGACTTTTTCTATAGCTTTAATTGCTTAAATTTATTATCTGATGCTTACGACACGTGCAAACGATAATAAAACTGGTCACTCAAAAAATAAAAAAACATGGTAACTGCTTTAATTAATCATTTAAAAATATAAAATTAAAATAATACGTTAATCTTAGTAAAAATATCGTTTGTGGTAAATAGTTTAGAACGCCGGTTTAAACAAGAATTTAAAATTTACGGTTGAAATTGAGAGTATACGTTACAGGTTCCTTTGACTTTTTACCTTGTGCAAACAAAATATTGGTTTGTGAAGAGATATGAGGTTTTTTGCGTGGGAAGAAAATCTAATGACGCCAAAGCTGCCATTTCCCCATCGCCAAGCTCGCCAAATTTTGTCGTCAAACAACGAATATTGTCGCCAAGTCAACAATTCCGTCATCAGCTATCAAATTTTGCCACCAAATCACAAATTTCATTGCTAAGTCACGAATTTTGTCACCAAAATCTCGCCAAATCATATAATTCACTAAATTCGTAACAATTATCATTGAAATTTAGTGGTGCCCAAATGGTCCAATGTTAACTAATGTTAATGTTGCAATTGCAAGTTGAAATTGTAATTCCATACAATGTAAAGGAATCTACCTTTGCCTTTAAGCTTGCCAAAAAGTTTTTTTTTTTTTTTTTTTTTTTTTTCTCATTCACAATAAATTACTTTCCATGGCAAATTTCTTCTTCACAAAAAAAAAAAAAAAAAAAAAAAAAAAAAGAAAAGAAAGGAAAAGGAAAAGAAATGAAAAGGAAGAAATGAGGGGAAAAAAAAGAATAACAAACAAATAAAGGAAAATAATCATAAGATAAAAAAAAAACTTTTTATACACCATGTTTTTAAATTTTCTGATGAATCATTAATAAAATACGCGAGGATAAAAAATAATATATAAACAATGTTTAAACGCGCGTCCTCAGTTCAGTGAACTAATTATAATAATGGAAAAAAAAAAAAAGTTTAATTTTTTAAGGTTTACGTTTAATTAAATGTATTTATTTTTATGTCGAAAGAAAATTAACTCGTAAATTTTTTTGGTAGCAATTAAATAATAGCTAATATTTTAATGACTATTTTTATTGCTATTAGAAGCTTATTATTTTCATATTTTAATTAATTAAAAGAAAACTCTTCGAAAATTAAAAAATCTGACTTCGAAGTATTATGTTGTCACCGTGTTCTGAGCTACTGTGAAAGTTTCAAATGTCTAGCTAGTAGAGAAGTTAGTTAAAAATAGATTGCAAGATTTGTACCGAACAAACAAACATACAAAGAAACAATAATAGAAGTAAATAAGAAAATAGTAAAATGCACAAAATCAGTAAAATAAAATATTTGTTAAATATCTCAATAGATAATATTTTTTACTTATTATTATCTTAAATCAAGTAGAATGCCTTGGTATACAAATTATTAGACTCAACGCTGAAATTATACACATCCTGATATTTACCATTATTTTTCACTAAATCAGTTTTCTAACTTCTAGGGTGTAAAGAACATGTTATATCTCAAATACACTCTAGGACAAAAAAAAAAAAAAAAAAAAAAAAAAAAAAAAAAATGGATGCACCAAGAACGAGTAATGCAAATTGTACACAAATTGACATGCATACAAGTTTCGATGGAAAATGCAAATTTTTAAGTTTGGCGTCCAACCAATGAACATGTGACGCTACAGCGCTTTTTCAATGCGCAACTAGCAGGATATTAAAGAGGTAAAAATTTTCATTCCAGGTCATAAATTCTTTCAGAATTTAATTCGTTTACTCAGATGGACAGTAGCTATGCCTGGCATACAGGTGCGCAAACAATATGCGACGAGGTTAGCATTTGAGAGAACAGTGTAGTTGGGATCAAAGAAGCTGGCTCATCTAATCTGCGAATTCTTTGACACAGGATAAGCGCGATGCCTCTAGTAGATGATGTGGAAAGGAATGGATGAACCATGGCCGTATATAGTGTTGCGAATGAAGCGGTGGGCCTAGAGATAGGACAGAATATAAGAACCGATCAATCGTCAGAACGGTACTCAAAGTCCCAAATTCGTCGTTATTATAGATCCTACGAGCAACTGGTACTTCAGTAACTTCAAATATCATTAATAGGCGGCTCGAAGAAATGGGGTTGAGCGTACGGAGTCCCTTGTGCCGGCTGCTATTAAACTTTGTACACTGACAAGCCCGTTTGCAGTGATATCGGGCACGTTCGACCTGGAATGTTACTGAATAAAGTAGAATTGTCTTCAGTGATGAGTCTCACTTTAATTTGAACCCCGATGACTAGCGAAGATGCGTCTGGAGACGCCCCGAAAAAAGGACAAATTCCAACCTGACTGTCACCAGCCATGGCCCGACAACCAGGAGTGATGGCCTTGGGTGCCATTTCATTTCCCAGTAGGACCCCTTTGGTTGCCATATGCAGCTTCTTTAAGCAGAGTGGTACGTCGACCAAATTCTACGTCCCGTTTTGTTGTTCTTTGAGCGTGATAATGCCCTCCCACTTACGAAGATAGTTTCTACTGCTTGTTTTCTTCCTTGCCCAACATTATATTTTCCAGCAAAGTCGCTGGATCTCTCTACCACTGAGGACGTTTGGAGCATCATAAAAAGGGTCCTACATCCAGCTCGGGATTTTGCCAATCTAACACACCAATTGGACAGAATTTCGCACGATATCTCGCAGGAGGACATATGCCAACTCTGTCAATTAATGCCAAGCCGAATAACTGCTTACATAAGGGCCAGAAGAGGGCCAACGCGTTATCGACTTGCTCACTTTGCGATGCTTTTTCTCTTGATTAAATCTTCCTGAATTTCTGAAACTGTAATCATTTGTTTTTCTCCATATGTGCATCACATCTACCAATTTTCCTCCCATTCGGATAACTCCTTCTTGGTGCTTTTTTTTTTTTTTTTTTTTTTTCCGTCTTAGAGTGTATTTCGGCTTAAATTTGGTCCCGAAAGTGAAAATGGGAATAAATGAAAAATAAATAAGTAAATAAATAAAAGATGTTTGGGCTCTACAAAAAAAATATTGAACCTATTAATGCTGTAAATTGTTTGTCGCTATAGCATGTTACTATGAGTATTTTTAAAATATTCTGTATTCATTTGTATCGGGAAACACTCTTAGATTCATGGAGATATAAATGTTTGTTCAACAACAAGGAAAATTTTTTAGACGTCTTTTGTTTATATCATGTAGGATTTTTTAACCAATGCAACGTCATTTTTATAAAACTTGACATGCTGCAGTAGAAGCAAGATATTGCAATCAGAATATAAATATGTTAAATACCTAAATAAGTATAAACATTTTTATTAAATAATTTTTAATGATTCCATTAGTATAATTTATTAGCCAAATATATCAAGTTACTCTCTCTCTCTCTCAAAAAAAAAAAAAAGGAAATTTGTGAATTTTTAAAAAATATTCTATAGAATGAATTGAATTTCAGCTGCTGAAAAAAGAAAAAGAAAAAAGAAAAAAAAAATATATATATATAAGGAATTTTATAAACATTTTTATTTTGGACCAATTTATACTGTATCATTATTAATTGATTCGAAATAAAAAACATGGAAAAAACCCTTTTCTTTTTTGCTTCTTTTTGTCATAAAATGAAAGTTCATTTATTGTATCGACGGTATGTTTTTTTTAATTTTTAAGGTATTCCCTCCTCCCCCCACCTTTTTTTTCTTTTTCGTAATGTAGCTGAATATTTTTTGGCTAATAAAACAGGAAAAAGAAGTTTTATTATTGCTCGCGCACGCGGAATTAAAAGTTATTAAAGTGTTTACATTTCACATATTATATAGTATTTTCATATTCTGATTGCAGTATGTTGTATCTGCTATTGTATGTCAATCTTTCTAAAACAGCATTGCATTGGTTCAGAAACACAATACGTTTTAAACAAATAAATCTGAAAACTTTTCGTTGTTAAAGAAACTTTTATATCTCCATGAATTTGTGTGGTATATATTACAAATGAATTCAGGTAATTATAAGAAAGAACATAATCACGTGCTACAGTGACAACGATTTTCATGTATTATTATTATTATTATATATATATATATATATATATATTCATAGTGGATCTAAAACATTCTACTTTTGATTTAGTTTGTTAACGATTCCATTTTTAAATTCGAGACAAAACCTTCGTTGAAATATATGTGGTATTACATGTTCTTCACATCCCTCAAATTTGGAAACTAAAATACAGAAATGTAAAAGCATTAACTAACAACACTGTAATATATTTGTCCAAATTCACTGAAAAAAAAAAAAATCAAAATATTTTTATTTATTTATTTATTTATTTTCTTTCCTTTTTATAATTTTTGTCACACCAGTGAGGGGTCTGTCCAGACTTTTCAGATAGGGTCCTGTTTTTGTGAAATTGTGAAAAATTCTACACATATTTTTGTGAATCTACATTTAGTGTGAAAATAAAGTTCTTCTGAACTTTTCGGCTAGAGTCCACATTTTGTAAAATTGTGAAAAATGTAATTTTGCAAAATAAAATTATAATTAAGGTTTCATTTTCGACAATGGCAGTTCACTTTTATAGAACTCACATATATGCATAGAAGTCCTTTATAAATTAGAAACTGAATATCAGCTTTTCTGGAGAAATACAGCAAAACACGTTCGAATATTCAGGAAACCTGTTCATTCCACGGAAGATTAGTTTTGAAAATGAAACAGATTTATCAAAGGTCTGTTTTTAACGGGGGAAATTTTTTTAAGGGTCCTTTTTCAGGATAAAAAAATATTGAAGGGTCCTATGTTAGAGGATAAATAATTTTGTGAAGGGTCCTTTTTTAAGATATAAAATTTTGTAAAGGGTCCTTTTTCAGGATCAAACAAAAATTGTGAAGGGTCCTGTCTTAGAGGATAAAAAATTTTGTGAAGGGTCCTTTAACGGTCCCAGGTTTGTCTCTGTACATATCCCTGCCAGTTATTTATATTGACATTCGGTTTTATTTGTTTTTAGGCCTTCCCTGAAGGTGAGCTGTGCATTGCAGCTTGGTCAGCAACATTCGTGTTTACTTTGTTCCTCTTACGAAAGGTCCGGTTTTCTTTCGATCCAGATAAATTGTTGAGAAATTTTTGCATTTTAGAGTGGTTGTTCAAAGTTTTTTTTTCTTATTACTTATTAATGCCAGTCCAGTAACGTTTTTTATAAAATATTTTTGTTAATCACAATAAAATTATTTTGTTATTTTAACAAAACAGTTTTGTTGATTCAACTAATATCTGTTTAAATCAGCAAAATTATTTTTTGATTTAAATAAACAGTTTTTATTAATTCAGCACATCGCTCGCTTAGAGGTCAAGACTCACGGTCGCCACTTGCCACGTGGCGACTTAATTTGAAAAAGTGGCGATCGAACAAAATCACCAAAAAAACGATAAAAATAGGTGGCCATTCCTAGAAAATGGTGGGTTATAGGGCAAAATGGGCGTCATATTCGGATTCAGGAGGTCATTTTACATAAGAATATGCTGAAATGGTGTCAGAGGCAATTTTCATGTCGAGCAGCGAGATCTGTGACATAGTTTATTACATTATACCTTAACTATAGAGCCCCTACACAAGCCAACGCATCAGGCCGCCATCTTTATGTCTCGGAAGACGCCAGTTTTCTCGATCGACGCATTTATAGCAACTGTGTCCATGTCGTAGAATTTGTGGGAAAACTTTTATATTCTTTTCCTGGACTGAATTGAGCAAATTGCACATGTCTGTGATGATTTTTATTTTCCTTCTTCTTCAATATGATGTGTTTTTCTGATGTAATTTTTGATACTGATTAAGGAAAAGTTATTCAAAATTTTACATCATGTACAGTTTCAATAAAAAAATGGGATTGTTTTAGCTTAAAGATCCACTTTTTCAACTCACACCTAATTTTTTAACTGTAAAATCCAGGTGATGTGAGTGAAGAAAAAGGAAAGCTATTTCATCAAGACATCAAAGAAATGTAAAGGAGGTATCACGGACGATGAAGACCTTTAACGTTCACTATTTAATTTATTTTAAAAATTACTACACTAATTTTAAAAAAGGCTTTCAGATACATAGCTGATCATAAATGTTTAAAAAATAAAAAAATATCATTTTTGATTTGAAATATCTATAAGTTGGCCTTATTAAATTCAAAAAATATTTAATTTAATTAATAAAACACTTTGTAAGTAAACATTGTCGACTAAAAACACTCCTAAAAGTTGTTTCAGGTGAAAAAATAATCCAGCTCTTCATTACATGAAAAAAACTAGACATGAGTGCATCATCAAACCAGCAATTCGCACTCGCGCACACTAAGAAACTTCAAGTGACTTATGCATTAATTTGCTTTGAAGCATTATTCGTTAAATTTTGGAATAGTGCTTCTATCTATACTGAACAGAAAAAGTACAAATGTTTAAACCCTGATAAATTACAAGGGGGAAACGTTAAAAAACTACTGCATAAAAATTGTTAAATTATGTCAAATGTTTGGTTTCGCTGAGAAACCAATGTACATTAAAGGGTTAACATGTTAGCAGATTATTGTCGGATGCTGCATAGATAATCCCTCCCCCACCTTCCCGCCGAATGCTTCCTTTTTTTTTTTTTTTGTAGTAGTAGCAGTAGTAGTAGAATATATAACACAATCAATTCCCAATTTCCCAGGTACTGGGTTCCAGTCCAGCTTCTATTATGGAAACTTTCAGTGGTTCGGAGTACAATTTCACACGCAGATGTCGGTCTAAGGAGTTTTAATCTGATAAAATTACAACTCAAACTCAAATCCTTTATTATACGCAAAAAAAATACTCAAGAGTGGATTTTTTCCCCCTCCAAAAAATATATTTTTTTTAATTCTAAAATATTACTTTTAAAATTTATTTCTGCAGGAAATTTATGTTCTCTATTTAACTATATTATTAAAAAAAGCTGTAAAATAGAGAGCTCTTTTACTGCTCAAACAGTGCTTAAAAATACCTGCTATTTTTCCTTATTACTTTCTCTTATCCATAAGGTGGAGAAAGAATTGTTTTTGGGTCAAATTTTCGAAAGCGAGTTTTTGTTACATTTACATGTTCTGAGGTCCCCTGAATACGAAAATCATGTTTTTAGCAAATGGTCTGTGTGTATGTCTGTGTGTGTGTGTGTGTATCTCTGTGTCTGTGTGTGTGTCTGTCTGTTATCAGCATATCTCAAAAACAAATTATGGCAGAAAGTTCAAACTTGGTATTCTAAATGTGTATCATATAAGGATGCTACACTAAACTTTTCGTTAAGATCAAGCAAATGGTTCGTGTACAGGGACACTCAAAAGTATTCAAATACATTACATCTATGGGGGAAATTGCAGGTAAGTAGAGTTTAACGTCTATAGACTGCACTAAACCAAACGAAACGAATATATATTTTTTGTAATAGAGATAGTCAACTGGGAAAAAAAAATGTGTATGAAGGAGCCTCGCCTCCGCCTCTGGGGGGGATCCCCCCTCGAGGGGAGTAAATTTTCATGATGGTTATCTTTCAAAAGAGCTCGCCAATACCTTTAAAACGAATGGTTGAACCATCGATCTGCGATAATTTAAAACAAAGTTATACATTTTTTTTTTTACTTTTAACGAAATAAAATCGCTTTTTTTTTTTTTTTTTTTTTTTTTAAAAATACTGAGAATAAAATGGACTTTTTTTTATATTTGGTGTTATACTACTTCTCTAATATGGAAATCGTCTGCATTATCATAAGAGATAATTTTTTTAAATAAAAATTTTAATAAATTATTTTTTAAAAACAGAATTATTTTTTAATAACCGAATTAACTTGTATACGAGTATAAATATAGGTGCATTAATGAAACGGGGGGTTGAGGGGGGCGGTAGCCCTCGTCACACACAACTAATTATCATATAAAACTCTCTCGAAGCCTGATTTGAATTATTTAACAGAGGTTTACATAACATCGTTATCTTACCTTTTAATCTCCAACCTATATTTATAGTATTATATTTCAGGGTAAGAGAAAGTCGTGTGAGTGACACACCAGATTATTTTTATTATTTTCCTATTTTTCTTTAATTTTTATGTGAAATATGTTTCAAAAATAAAAAGTACTTTTCGAAGACTAATATTTTATTACTATCGAATTATATTTACAAAAACTATCAGACATTTTAAATAAGATTATTCCAAATGTTTTTGAACTATGTCTTTTTATTTCTTCCAAAGAGATATATTCTATCCGCGTTCATAATTTGATTTCCTTTTGTTTAAAATGTTTATTTATTCAATGCAAGATTTCTTTATGCATTTAAGAAAAATGTTTATAAATCAGTATTCCTAAAAGTACGCTATTGAATGTTTCTACTTGAATACAGAAAATATAAGTTTGTAAATAATTTTATTCAAAACTTAAACTAATTTAAATAACTAAAGAATAAAATTTATCAGCTGCGTAAACATCTTTTAAAGTAGCATATCGAAAATATTCGCTGTTGTGTATTTTTAAAACACAGCATGCATTAGTTAAAAAATAAACAGTCTATAGTTTTTACTTTCTTCTGTATTCAATAAAAGAAACTATTACATTCGTAAAAATTTTCAACTTCCTGATTTCGATGGATTTACACGTTTAGAGGTCCAGATACGATTTGACAATTTTTAGAAAATGCCTCTATGTCTGTCTGTCTATGTGTGTGTGGCAAAAGATTTTAGAGACTGTATCTCAGAAACTAGTGCACAAAATTGTATATAAAATTATATGTAAATGCACATTGACCTAAAGTAGTGCTTATCAACTTTTGGTATCAATCGTTCAACAGATGTCGCTTCTATATAATGATTTCCACAATTTAAGGGAAGAATATATCTCAGGAACTATTGCCCAATATTGCGTATATTTTTTTCTTTTATTTAAATGCACCTTGACATAAATTAGTTCCTATCACCATTTTGGGCCAATTGCTCAAGAGGTGGATCTGCTATACAGCGATTTCCGTAATGTATGGGAGGGTTCAGGTTGTATATTTCAGGTTCTATTGCGTGTAATCACACAAAACTTCATATGCGAGAAGGCCATATGAGACAATATGCTGATTCAGTTTTGATGCATATCCGCCAATAGATGACGCTTCTATACTGCAATTTTTCCCGAGAACGGAAAGGCTGTATCTTAACTTCTATGGTATATGACTGTTCTAAATTTGATATGTGAGACAACTATTATGAACACGCATATCTTAAGATATTATTTATAGAGAATAATACTGTCTTTCTTTGGATGTTTAGTATTAGCTTACTCTAAAATGAAAATCGTCTGCATTCACCATGGTAGATAATTTTAATCTATATTAGTAAAATCAGACTTTAGTCTGTAAATTTCTCAGAATCAAACATTTCGCGATATCTTCACATTTCACACATCATGAAAGCCAGAAATGACTTCAGAAAATGTTCTCTCTGTGTGTGTGGTCGTGTCTGTATGTCTATAATGCTATTTTTGGCCGGGTATCACGTGAGAACGACTGGCAGGAATTTAGGTCTTAACCCAACTTAAAATTACATTTATTAACATTTGAAAAAAATTCTCCCCCGTCCCTCCTTGGGAATACAGAAGGCAAAAACACGTTTGGAAGAATATCTCGGCTCCAAACTACTTCAGGATAAAAAAAAATGCGTATGGAGAGGCTAGACTTCAGTACAAATAAAACATAATCTGCGATTTAGGAATTTTTGATTTTTAAGGGAAGAGAGGGGGGAAATCAACTTTTTGCAGGGAATTTCGCAAATTCCGGATTTTTGAGTAGAACTCTGCCAAAAATTGAACAAAGATGTTGAAAACAGCCAATACGTCTTCTTTAGGATATTTTCAAGAACATTTTTTTTTTTTTTTTTCTGGTGATTTCCTTTTTTTTTTTCTTTTTTTCCTGAGAGGGGGAGTAAGCAAAAGCGAGACACCGCTTTTAGCGCTAAATTTGTCCTGGAAATGTATTGGAGCTGCGGTTACAAATTTTGGTGCTTGCATTGTTTATATGTATCCGACACCTAAAATAACGGGATTAATCGAAATTTCCCCCTTACCCCTGGGGGGGGGGGCAGGACGCAGAAAAAACTTTTGCAAGCCTAACTCGACCCCAAATTACTTCACGTTGAAGAAATTGCACATGAGGAGACTAGACTTGAGTACAAATAAAACATTATGTGAGATTTTGGAATTTTCGTTTCTTAATAGATGGAGGGGGGATCGTTTTACGAGGGGGGGAGTTTGCAAATTCCACATTTTTTAGCAGTGTTCTGCTAAAAATGGTACAAAGATAATGAAAACATCCATGTGTCTTCTTTAAAATATTTACAACCCCTCCCCCTTTTTTTTGGGGGGGGGAGGGACATTACGAGGGGACAGACTCGAAATCCCCCTTATAGCACTAAATTTGACTTGGGAAAATTTATGGAATCTGCAGTCACCAAATTTGGCGCGTAAATTGTTTATATGTATTCGACACCTATTGTCACGGGATTTTACGAAATTCCTCCTACTTTGGGGGGCAATAAATACGTTTCCAAAACCTTGCTCCAAACCTTTCTTCCAACCTTGCTCCAAATTATCTCAGTAATATTATTTTTTATATGTGGATTGGTTATGAATATCTAACACGCGATATAAAAGTGTTTTGTGAAATTTGTCCTCTCCCCCCCCCCCCTCTAAAGTTTGGGGGGAAACATGTTTTCAAGAGCAACTCTGCTTCAACTTAATCGCGAAAGTGATTTTTTGATGCGCCAATTGGTTACGCGTACCCAGTACTCACACTACAAAGAAACTTTTCGAAATTACTTTCCACATCGAGGGGTGGAGGGAGGGGGCGAAAAACACGTTTTCAAGCTTAAATGTGCTCCAAATTATCTTAGAAAAGGTGTGGGTCGGTTATACGTATCCAACACGTAGTATAAAGAGATTTTGCGAAATTAAACCTCCTTCCCATCCTTTCAGAGCGGGTGGGAGCAAAAACACGTTTTCAAACATAACTCAGCTCCAAATTACCTCAGAAAAGCGATTTTTTCATGTGTCTGTTGGTTATGTGTAGGCAACACGCTCTCTCAAGGGATTTTGCGAAATTAGCCTTCCCTCTTGGGCCAGGCAAATCAAAAAACACGTTTTCATGTTTGACTTTGCTTCAAATTATCTTAGCATGGCGAATTTTGGTGTCTGGGTGTTGATTAAGTGTACGCATTATCCACTTTGGTGGGATTTTGCGAAACTTAAAACTTTTCCGTTGGGGAAGGGGAAGTAAAAAGGGGATAAGTTACTGCTGAAGGCAGTGGGGACCCGGGTGACTCACGTTACGAGCGCGAAAACCTCTACAGAACAAAGTGGTAACTTTAACTTAAGTTTCGACTAATTTCAATGATTTATTTTATTTATTTTTTTTTTTTTTAATAATGATCTGGAATTTTGAGAACTCATAATATCCAGCGACGCGGGCAAAGCCTGCCAGTAAATAATACTTAAAAAAAAATAAATATTTATACTGATTTCTATAGGAAAATATAGAAGAAAATCTTGTGGTGGCAACAATATATACTAGTTGAACATTACTTTCACATTAGATACGTTAATTTTTTGTTATTTATTATTATTATTATTATTATTATTATTATTATTATTATTTGTGATACAAATAACAAGATAATTTTAAGTTAAATTTGATTTAATATAAGATACTTATATGCTTTTTTGAAATGACATGATGGTACTTAAATAAATGGTATTATTAAATTATTAGCAGGTTACGCTCGCTTCTCTGGTCACTATATTTAAGTAAGTTTTCTAAAGAATATTGAATCACTATTTATTTTTTATATCACATTATCAATGGAAAACTAAAATAAATAAATAAATAAATTACATACATTGAAATATTTCTAAACCTCGCTTCGCGAACCCGCTGTCCAGGGCAGCTCTTTTTCCGCCCGCACTGCATCGGGTCCAGGTTCCCATTGCCTGCAGAAAGGTATTTCCAGAGCACTTCAATTCGGGTATTTATCAACGACAGGTGAATGTGCTATTATTTAAGAACTACGATTTTAAAGGTGACTGTATCTCAGCACCTATTAAATATTTTAGTTTTCCAATCATGTATTTTATAGCTCTCGCTCTTTACACAATATTACCATATGATTTCGACCAATGTATTTAATAAAATAAAAAGTAGATTTTCTTTTAAAAGGAATTAAATAAACAAAAAATATAATAAATTTTAATTAAATTTTAATTAAATTTTAACTTTAATCAGTTTAATTCTTTCTGCTGTATACTAAAAAAACTTTCCGATAAATAGTATAAATAATAATAATAATAATAATAATAATAAAGATTTTCTTTCAAAGAAATTAATTTAAAAAATAAAAAATGAAAAGTTGTCATGTCATAAATATTATACATAAACATAACGATATTTTCTATCGCATTACCATTTGGTTTTCAATAAATATAATAAATTAGAAAAAGAAAAAAAAATCGCCTTCAAATGAATGAATTAAATAAATAAAAATTAAACAGCGTAATAGCCGTTGCTAAGATGCGAAGACGATTGGAATGAAAGAATAAACTTCAAAAAATGAAACATAGAAGCCAATATTTAAAATCGAAAAAAAAATTAATTAAAAAAATTCAAATTCAAATTTCAAAAAATCTCGATGAGGTGCACATCTACAGGGTCCCAGGTACCCATCTATTAAGTTTTGTGGCTATGCGATTAGTAGTGTGAGCGACAGAGCGCAGGCACACAGACACACAAATATATAGATTATTATTATCATTTGATAATATTTTTCTAACTAGCAGACTACGCCCGCTTCGCTGGTCACTAAATTTAAATGGATTTTCAAAAGAATTGAATCGCTGTTTATTTTTTATATCACATTATTAAGAAAAAAAAAAAAAAAAAAACACTGAAATTCTGTAATCCTCGTTTCGGGTATCCACTGCTTACGATAGCTCCTTTTCCACCCGCAAGGCATCGGGTTCAGGTTCCCATTGCCTACAGAAAAGGTGTTTCTCGGGTACTTCAATCTGGATATTTATCGATGACAGGTAGATCTGCTATTATTTAAGAACTACGATTTTAAAGATAACTGTATCTCAGCATCTATTAAATATTTTAGTTTTTGAAGCCTGTATTTTATAGCTCTCGCTGTCTACGCTATTTTACCACATGATTACGACCAATATAACAAACAAAAGAAAAAGAAGTAGATTTTGTTTTAAAAGGAATTAAATAAAAATAAACAAATAAATTTTAATTAAACTTAATAAGTTTAATTATTTCTACTATACACTATCATTTTTCAGATAAATAGTATAAATAAATAAATAAATAAATAAAACGATTTCCTCTTCAAAGAATTAATTGAAGAAATGAAAAATATTAAGTTGCTATATACTATAAAAGTTATACATAAACATAACAGTTATAAATATGTTTTATAAATTTTAAATTCAATATATTTAATTTTTTCTACTTCATTACCATTTGATTTTCAATAAATATAATAAAGAAAAAAAAAAAAAAAAAAAAAAAACAGATTTCGCCTTCAAATGAAGGAATTAAATAAAATATAAACAGCGTAATTGCTGTTGCTAAGATACGCAGACGACTGTAAGTTTTAGAAAATGAAACAGAAAAACCAATGGATAAAATCTAAAAAAAAAAAAATAATTTAAAATCAAAAATCCAAAAATTATAATATATATATATATATATATATATATATATATATACAATAGCTGTTGCTAGGGAAATTAATGGACAAAATCTATGTGAGAAGTGCCTTATGTGAGAAGTGCCGAGCTGGTTATCAGCCAGGGTAGCTCAGTGATTAGAGCATCCGCGCGTTAAGCGGAAGGCTCGGGGTTCGATTCCCGGCTCTGGTATTTTTCACATAGTTCGTGAAAATCAGCCTTCTGCTCCATTCTATCAAAAATTAAAATCTAAAAGTTTAATATGTTTAATTTTTTCTACTCTATGTGTATAACTATTCGATTACAATAAATATATTAAAAAAAGATTTCTTGCTCAAATGAATTCAAATAAATAAATAGTTTAATAGCTATCCGTGTTTGTAATGATCGATAGATGGCGCTTTTTCAGCTTTTGTTGTTAGTAAATATAATAGCCACGTGTATTTATTAACGTTCTTTTTGTTATTCTACTTAATATTCGTACTATAACTTCTCCGCCATTACATCATGGAAAATCGATTGCTTTTGGAACAAAATATTTCAGTTTATTCAAAGTTCGATCGGAAGTAGATTTTTAACTGAAGTTGAACAAATATTAGTTTCAAATCATCTGATTAATTATTTACTTCCATTAGCCGAAGCAACTGAAATTTTAAATTTGTCATTTGGAAATAAATGGAAGCTTAATTCTGGATTTCTTGATATTTTGGAGTTACACTGCAGAACACAACGGTATGTGTTATCTTTTTTACCGGATTTATTCATTTTTATTCAATAAATATATGTGAAACTAAACATCGGTAAGCAATGGTGGCTTAATGAAATTCGAATTAAAGCATGTTAATTGTAATTTCACCTTAGCCCACCAGAGGGCGAGCATTTCATTACAATCGCGGATCGCTAAGATATGCAGACTTTTGAAACGAAAGAAATTTCTGAAAAATGAAACATTGAAGCCAATCCGCGATTGTAATGAAATGCTCGCCCTCTGGTGGGCTAAGGTAAAATTATCACACCACTGCATATCATCATATTATGCAATCGATTTTCCATGATGTAATGGCGGAGAAAGAACAAAAATAGATACACGTGGCTATTATATTTACTAACAACTGCAGTTCAGAGAGCGCCATCTATCGATCATTACAAACGCGGATATTTAAAATCGAAAAATAATAATAATTTTTATTTTATTTATTTAAAATCGAAAAAAAAAATTATAATAATAATTAAAAAAAAAATTCAAATCCAAATTCTACGATCTCCATTTGGTGGTTTTCATAGATATAGTAATAAGACATAGATTGATCAGCGACAGGAAAAGAGTGATGCCTTTTTTTTTTTTTTCGGGAAAAGTCACTCTTTTTTCCCGAGTAAATCACACTCAGGAATACTCACGGATAGTTTAGTAAATAAAATTTACGAATAATTTATTTACTAAAGGTGAATGAAAAACTCCAGGTACAGTTTCAAATTCATTTTTCTTTTTATTCTTTTTTTCAATACTCTCTAATGGCTGATTTTAGAACTTTTTTTCGGCATCAAAATTTTTTGCTCGATAACATGGGGATAATAGATCTATATATATTACTATATCTATGATGGTTTTTACGTACAATTACAACTATTCTTTTAAATTATGATTTAGTATTTATTTATTCAAAACACGGGTAAAAGTTAAACTTTTCAACACATTTTTGCAATTGTGTCGCCTTTCTTATTTTGTAGAATTACTATTCCAGCTCTATTTTAGGATGTGTACGGTTCATATTTCTTATATGATTTTTCCATTTATTTACTAATTTTAAATAAATATTTTTGTCAGAAATTAAAACCTATAAATAAAAAATAAAAAAATTTCTTTTTAAATACCTGTCGAAGGAACTATAAATTAATATTTTTGACTAATTTAATAAGGAATTTTATATATATATTAGAAACTACGGGGTTTGGATGAATCTGTACAATCCCTGTAGCTTCTTAACAAATTATTATAATTATAAACACATAAAAGGTGTAAAACGACCATCACGATTATAAGCTTGATCCTTCCAGCAAGCGCGCATTTTCTACCAATGTGAAAGTCGTATGTATTTTCTAGCTACTCCAATATAAAATAAAAATTTTCAACAGTGTAAATATTATAATTATGTTTCTAATTAGTTAAATGTCAATAACTACAATTTTGTTAAACAGCTTTAACTAATCAGGATGCGAAATTTATCGCTGGTATATTCCACACAATTGCGCTTGCTAGACTTATCAGCTAGTTCTATTTTTCGAGGTGCACTGAATTTAGATTTAATTAAGGACAACTTAAAAGCAAATGCTAGAGGATTTCACTCCGAAGCTTAATGAACGGTTTTGAAAGACAAGTCTAATCTTTAATCGGATAGTATTTATTAAAATGTTAATTATTAAACAGTTATAACTCAATTTATCTCTTATATTATGTTATTTTACTTCCGTCTCGTAATTATTCAGATAGGGTTTCGTTAAGTTTGTTTCTGCTACATTAGAATTTTGTACCAATAGACAATGACATCGCATAGTTTATTATATTTTATCATGAAACTATCGTATTAAATTAGCTCGTCTGTAATATATGTAATTAGTGTCATAAGGTATAAAATTTTGGAGCTTCACATAAGGAGACTTAATGTGCTGTTTTTATTACTTATTAATGAGCAGTAAATTTTTGCTTATTCTCTAGTATGTATAGTGCACAAAATAATGGAATCACATTCAATTATATATATATATATATATATATATTTGTAGAATATCTTGAATACTTAACGAGTTATCCTAAAACCTTAAAGTGTAAAAAATATGTTTATACCTCTTTTGAAGAAAACTTTTGTCCCCTACATAGAAAAGAGACCAATAAAAATAACACAAAAATTTGTTTAAGATCATCTTGAAAAAAATTATATTAGAATTGCGTTGTAATTGCAGATTATTACAATGCTTCTTTTTATTGTCTTTATTTATTCATATATAAAAAGAACATATATTCGTGGAATATCAACGTTTCTTAAACAAAATTTAAAATTCATAGGGGTTTTTTTTAACGCTTTCCAACAAAGTGCAAAAGTGTTTATAACTTCAGATTGTCTGTCTGTCTCTCCGCACTCTAACGTCGTAAATATTTTCAAAATTTCTTCAATATGTTATATGTCATTCAAGATCAGTATTGTATGTTCCCTATTAAAAAAAAGTATAAACGATCGACTTGTTTACGTACAGAAACACACAAACGAATAAAAATGCATTGCATTCTATAAGAGACCTTTTATATAAACCATATTTAAATAATTTTGGACTGCACGAACCATACTGAAATCGCCATTTGTTATTCATATGCACAAAAATCTGTTTTCTACAGAATATAATATGATAAGTATTAAGGTTTGCCTAACCACACAAAAATATTCATTAAAGCATACAATTGAAAATTGCTGCAATTACTTTTTGTTATAGTGCTAAATATTTTTAAGAAAGTTTTAGAATAATTACGACTTGAATTTGTCTATATGTCTGCCTTATTGTCCGTCTGTCCCCGATCTGCATTCCGTCGATATTTAATGAATTTCTCGAAATCATTTAAATTATTCAAGTTCACTCTGGCATATTCTCTACAGAAAATTATATAAATAAAGCAACTTGTTTGAATACAGTGATTCATAAAAGATTTGCGATGCATTGCAAACTATAAGAGATGTGATTTTTAAAACAAATTAATATCTTTATACTAATGTACAATATGACAAGATTAATATATATTTTTTACGACACACAAAACTATTTTTCCTGTAAAATAAGATAAGTGTAAGGCAAATGATTAGTTTGTATGGCCCCAAAAAATCTGTTCTGATTCATTACGAGATTTAGCGCAATTGATTAGTTTACATGGCTCTAAAAAGTTTTTCTGATTCAATATGATATGTAAGGGGAATTAAATTCATTTTAAATTTCGAATGTTGTGAGGAATTTTTTTCGTACATCTTATGGTGTGTATGAAAGTTTAATTGTTATATATAGTTTCATAAAAACTAACCTTTTTAATGATTTCTCTTTATGTATTAAACTATAATAAGTTTCTCTAAGACTCTTTGCTGTATAGTTATACCATAATATAGTTGTGCAAGCTTGCTGATTTTACAAAGTACATTACAATGACAATCCCTACGCATGGTGTACATAATGTAATATACATAATATATTGTTATTATTTAAAATAAAGTAAACGGTAAGAAAATACTTTTTTAGAGATTTCATCTTTCATAATTAAAAACTAAATTATTTGTAAAACGTCATCATAGATGCAAATACGTTGAAGGATTGGTATGCTACACAAGCCACTAACCTTCAAAAGATTTGTTTTAGTCATCATTACTCAAATATTTCTTCAAAAACTAAACTGTAACAAAACCATTCAAAAGTAGATTGAATAATATCAGATCTTCACGACAGCTGCTCAGATGAAATTTGTTTTTCCATCAATTCCTGACAGACTTTAAAATAAACATTTTTTTTTTGAAGTGAAAACTTCTTTAGGCGCGTTGAGCACTTTTGGGTGAAGAAAAATCTTTAAACTCCCGTCATCATCAGCTGACGCTTTCCATTTGAAGTGAAAACTTTTGGGTGAACGAAAATCATTGAATTCGCGTCATCGAAACGCTTTCCATCCTTGTATGATACAAATAATGTATCATACAATTAACTTGCTAATGTGAAGTATTAGTAATTATATACTGTATATTGTTTTAAAATCTGGTGCGGCTCTACACGACTTCTCTCATCTCCGAGCACTGTCTCTATTGCAGTTAGACCTCACAAAACCGTGAGAACAGGGGCGCGCCAGCAGTGTCAGGCGCCTGTGTGCAGAGAGTCAGTCGGCGCCCTATGTTAGACAAGGTGTCTACTAAAATCCCCCCCCCCTCCACACACACACACCCTTTTGCCGGAAGATAGCTCTCAAAATTTGGTCATTCGGGGAAGTATTGACTGTACGGAATATGGATGATATTGAAGCCACGACAGATTTTATATGCATAAATTATAGTGATTTAAATATAATGCCTTTTCTAGGTATCGAACGTGAAATCTTCCAGTTCTCAGCTCAATGTTTTACCATCTATCTACCACGGCTTCTCAAAGATTATTCCGAACATAATTTTATTATTGCTACAAAATGCCAAAGATGACTTCCGCTAGACTCGTTTAAAAGAATTTTATTTTAACAGTATTTTCAATTTTTTTTTTTTTTTTTTTTTTTTTTCAGCAACGCAAAGTTTTATGGCACGTTCAAAAGCTACTTTACATTGTATGATATATTTATAAAAATTTTAGATATTTCTGTTCAATTTTTTTTTTTTTTTTTCTTTTAATAAATGCAGAATATATTGCGACTTAGCTAGTTCCTCTTTTTCTTTTTTCCCCGATGCCACTTAATCCGAGATAACGGCTTAATATGTTTTAATTTTCATAAAATTTTCCAAAAAATCATTCGACATAGAAAATAAAATATTAATAAATTACAATAAACATCAACATGAATAAAAATACAGGTAAATTTCACATATAATAGCAGGAGACTTGGCGTTGGAATATTGAAACAGGAATAAACTACTACGTCAGAAACGCCTAAGAAAAATTATTGAGGTGCATACAGCTGTTTCGGTAGCCTAAAGCGTACCGTCTTCAGTGCAAAAAGAATTCTGAATCTGGAGAAGTGCTCGTATATATAGGAGAGGGACCGGATTTAGTTCAACCAATAGGATTACGGAAGAGGTGGGGAGTGTGGCCAATAGGAATTGAGGAATGTGTAGCTGTGTAAACAGTAGAAAAATTAAGGAAATGTGGACTAACATTGCTGGGAGGAAAATCATAATTTTAAAATTTGCAGACCTAAATCCATTCATGAACTCGATTTCATTGAAGCTTTTCATATTTATAAAAATTTTAAAAACCTTGTAAATTGTGATTTCGCTGTTCCCTATTTGTCTGATTGTTGGAAATTTTACATTCAGTCCACATTTCCTTAATTTTTCTACTGTTTACACAGCTGCACATTCCTTAATTCCTATTGGCCATACTCCCCACCTCTTCTGTAATCATATTGGTTGAACTAAATCCAGTCCCTCTCCTATATATACGAGCACTTCTCCAGATTCAGAATTCTTTTTGCACTGAAGACGGTACGCTTTAGGCTACCGAAACAGCTGTATGCACCTCAATAATTTTTCTTTGGCGTTTCTGACGTAGTAGTTTATTCCTGTTTTAAATTTCACATAGTTACATATTCACTATTAAAAATAACGTTGTGAATTTATCAGAAAATGGAAAATTTAGTATTAAGAGCAATCTTAAAAAGTTAACAGAACTGATTTCCAATTAATATAGATGCATATTTAATAGGTAAGAATTCAGATTAATCTTAATTCGATAAATTAATCCAAACTTTACAAAGAGCAAAAGTACAAAAAATTAATTTTTCCTAACAGCTATAGTAAGTTGTAATATGTATTTAGCTTAATTTGTAAAAATACTATTATTCATAGTAATACTAATGTTTTATTATTATTTACAATTTTACTATTGTTTGTCATAGTAAATGATAAATATTTTTTAACATTTGTCAGTATACTTCAAAAATGTATGACTGATGTTGGTTTATATAACTGCCCGTGCTCCAGGACTCGTAAATAGTATCTGATAAAAGAAATTAAGTTTATTGAAATTTATTGTAATATGATCGCATGAAAATAGTGTGCATTGCTTTTATACTTCTTTCATAGGTGCATTCTAAAAAACTGGATGCATTTTGGTTTAGGGGAGTAATAGTTTAAAGTAAATTTTAATAGTGATGTTATTGGTACACATTACTGATATTTACTTCAGCATCTACCTCCAAGAATATGGTGTTATAATATTCATAGCTATTTAACCCTTTCAGGGGCACTAAGTAAAAATGATTGAATTTCCTTTTAAATATATATATATCATAAAGTAAACATCCCCTACAAGTCATATTTGATGAAGAAAAAAATTCAGCATGTGGGGATTTTTTTGTGGGTGGTGGCTAGGCGTTCTAGCCACTGTGTCTATCCACCTAAAAGATGCTCCTAAAAATCAAACTAAAATTAATAATCTAAGATAATGTGTAAATCTGTTGTATTTAAAAGGTGCATTACAGTATATTTACATTACCAAATACTTTTGAATAAAAAATTATTTTTCATAAAAATATATAAAAGAAACTTCAAAAAATTTTCCCGCAACTTGTCCATTTAAAAAAGTCACAGGCACATCCTGCTTAAAGTTACTGTAGTTCTGCCATCTCTATTTCAATTTTAGAAGTACACATTAACTTTTCATAAAAGTGGATAAAAAAAGTAGCCACTGCACACTTAGAGAAAAATTTCTAAAGTAGGTGGATAGACCCTCTAGCCACCGCCCCTGAAAGGGTTAAAGGCGTGTGCAAAAGGCAAATTTTCAACTGTAACTTTAGTGTGTATTCCGTGGTCACATTAGACTGCATTATTAAAATGTTATAATATTTTATTAGTAATTGTTATATCTGCTGTTCATTCACGGATGACAGTCATAAGAAAAGGAGACGACTACTCCGAAAAAAGGGGTAACCTCTGAATCTAAGCTGGCACTGAAGGATTGCAGTTGAAAATATTAAAAATTCTTTTTCTCCTTTCATCACTATACTGATAAAATCAAATTTGATACAGACTTGGCGCATGGATATAACTCCGACATGAAAATAAACAGCATAATTATTAAATGTTCATCTTTTGTGCATCCCAGTGTATGGGTTAAAGTTTTATACGCACTAAATAATATACAAAACTATACATGTAGAATACCCGAACACAAACAAGCGCACTTTGATCTTTCTCCCATAACCAGCAATATACCAATTTATATGTACTTTGCAGACTTTATACAAAGTAACGTAATATAGTAAAATTTAGATCAGCTTGGAGTTACATAATTAAAATGCTTACTTAAAAAAATTCCAAAAATTATTTCACAATAAAAAATGTTTAAAATCTCTTTTATAAGTTTATTTAAAAAATATATAATTATTCCCTTCAACATTTATTTTTAAAAGTATGTAATAAAAAAAATCAATTAAATAAATCAATCACTTGTATTATGTTTCAAATGTCTTTGCCAAACATTAAACATATTATAAATTTTCATCGTTAATAATTCGTAATAGGATTAAATATTATCTATATATATATATATATAAATGAATGTTTTGTCTGTATGTCCTTTATAAAATCGTAAACGGCTTGACCGATTTCGATCATTTTTTTTTTTTGTTTTTTTTCCTTATAGGTCAGGGATGGTTTAGGGAAAAAAAAAATTGAAAACATTCGCCCCCCAAGGGGGGGGGGGGCAAAACGTGAATTCAAAAGATCATCATATCTCAAACAAAAACAGATATCTGTAAAATTTTGTTTTAAAATATAGCTAATATAAATGTCTAAAAACCAATTTCTGGAATTTTCGAAATTCGGTCCCCAAGTGGAAGGGGGGGCAAAACGGGATTTCACATGCGTAAAACGCGATTTCGCTTAATCCTATATATCTCAAAAAAAAAAAAAAAAAAAAAAACAGATATACGTGAAATTTTTGTTATAAAATATAGCTAAAAACCAATTTCTGGAATTTTAAAAATTCAGCCCCCAGGTGGGGCAGCAGGGGCAAAAACAATTAGAAATACAGTTAGGCCTTTCAAAATTGGTACAGATAGGTTTCAATAGCCTGCAAGTCGAATGGGGATATTTTGGAAAGTGTAAAGTTATTAGGAGGGGAAAGGGGGGGGGGCAAAAGAATAAAAATAGAGTTAGATCGTTCAAATTTGGTATATAGAGGTTTTCAATACTTGCAAATCGATCGCGGATATTTTCGAATTTGTAAAATTATTAGGAGGTGCGAGAAGGGTGGAGCAGTAAGGGGGGGCTATGGGCAAAAACAAATAGAAATACAGTTAGGGCATTCAAAATTGGTAAAGATAGGTTTTAAAGGCTTGCAAGTCGAATGGGGATATTTTCGAAAGTGTAAAGTTATTAGAAGAGGCGAGAAGGGGGAGGGGATGGGGGGGGCAAAAAAATAAAAATAGAGTTAAATCGTTCAAAATTGGTACACAAATGGTTTTCGATACTTAAAATCGAATGCGGATATTTTTGAATTTTTAAAATTATTAGGAGGGGCGGTAAGGGGGAGCTATGGGCAAAAACAAATAGAAATGCAGTTCGGCCGTTCAAAATTGGTACAGATTGGTTTTAGAGGCCTGCAAGTCGAATGGGGATATTTTCGAAAGTGTAACGTTATGAGGAGGGACGGGAGGGGAGGCGGAGGGGCAAAAAAAAAAAAAAAAAGAGTTAGATCATTCAAAATTGGTACATAGAGGTTTTCGATACTTACAAATCGACATTTTTCCTAATCAGATTTTTTCACGTGACAAAAATTAATGCAATTTTGAGAATTCAGTAATTATAGTGATTCATTTAAAATAGGGTCTAGCGAAGCGGGCGAAGCCTGCTAGTTAAAAAATAAAATTACAGCTATATTTTTATCTTTTATATTACCCGGTATATAAACAATAATTGGCAAATATAAATATTTTATGCGAAATATGTCTTAATTTGATAGCTTATATAAATTTCCCTTAATCTGAAATGTTTTTACATTATTAAACTGAATTTAATTTTTTTATATTCATTGATTTTGAAGTATCTGATTTTTTTTCCCTGTGACGGACGCTGTTAACGAATGAGAACTGATACGAATTACTGATATGAATATGGTATTTCACTAGCCCATAATGAATCCTAATAATACAAATTAATTTTGTCATTTTGTAACATTTTCCATTGTTTATATATGAAATTTAAAAGGCAATTCATCAAACGGATAAACAGGCAGATAATAATTAAATGTTTTCCAATAAGTGAATTGAACAATATTTGATTATTATTATTATCAAATATAAAAGCAAGAAATAACTAATTTTTGTAGAAGGGTTGGAATACCATTTAACGTACATCATTGCGGAATGATCAGTGAGCTATTTCAATTTCAGTAGTAAATTTGGTAAAGAAAAGAAATTTAGTAAAATTTGATAAAGTTGGTAAAGAAAAGAAAAGAAAGAAAAAAGAAACTTCAATATCTGTTTAAGATATTTGAAAAATTTGATAAATTCATGAGTTAAAAAAAAAAAAAAATCAGGTGCGCAACAGCTACACGATTCCCATTACCCACTACTACACATATGCTGTTTTGGGGAAATAGTGCGGACGTTGTGAAGGGATACAAAAGATTATTTACATAGCGAATTAAAAAAGAAAAAAAAAAATCGTTAGATCTGTTTTTTGAAATACTCATTTATGAGATTTATAACTGGCCTATCTAATCAGAACACCTGTCAGTTTTCCTGTAGTAACCAAATAACATACACTAAAGAATATATAAGTTTGTGTAGCAAATTTGAAGAAAATCGTTTTTGAGAAACCGACTTTTGGTTTTACTGCCGATTTTCACCAAAACTTAGCAAACTGGTCTTCTCACCCAAACCTAACATTTATATACGAAAGAATATATCTATAAGGATGTTAATATGGCAAATTCGAAGAAAATGCGTAAAACTGCTTTTTTTTTTTTTTTTTTTTTTTTAATAAAAGACGTTTGTCAGGTGTTTATACAGCAAATTTGAAGAAAATCGTTAAAGCCGTTTTTGAGATACGGACCTCTATGGCAACACTTCTGTTTTTCCAATTTTCACCAAAAGTAAGGAAAACCATACGTACATTATTAAACCTGGCATTATTTATACATGACATTTACATACATTATTTTGACGTTTCATCGTTCTATCTTTATTATATTTAGAGAAGTGATAGTTAAAATATTCCACACATACACCCGTACATACGCACTTACACAACGGCGAATTTGCCAAAATCAACTTCTTTTCTTCACTCAGGAGACCTTAAAACAGGTGAAAACTCGATATCGAAATTTTTGGCCAAATATAATACCAGTTATAAAATTCAAAATAGTAATTACTTAATTTGATAATTTTAAGTTGTACGCTTTTAATATTACAACGTTTTGATACATTTATTCCATGCTGTGGCCCGATCATATATATATATTCAGAAGGTATAGTTACGTAAATACTCTTACATTACCTACAAGTGAAATATTCCATTGTATCTATGCGCTTTTTCTTTCTTTCTTTCTTTTTTTTAAAATGCAGTACAAGGAAAGGGATAACAATCAAAATATAGTGTGGTGTTGATTAATTATAACTTGACTCATGCATAAAGAATTGACCTGCATAAAAAACAGTTTGAATGTGAAACGAAGCTAATTTTAGCATGCATAATATTAAGGAAAAGCTAACTCACCTCTCTCCTGCATTTCCTGTGGTCGCTTGGAATAGATTTTAAGCCCCACACAAAATAAAGATTAAATCATTGATTACTAATATACTGGAATTTAATAACAGACTTGCAGAATATCAAGACAACAGATCAGAATATGTGATCGACATAAATCTTAAACACATTTTCTCTTGACTTCACGAATTGTAAGACAGATGACAACTTATTCAGAAGAGTTGTGGAAACAAACACATAATATTATTTCACAGAATTAATCGAATAACATTTAAAGAATTTCGAATGCCTTTTATGACTTAAATGAATTGTCACAAAGTAAAAGAATAAAGTTTCACTGAGAATAGTTCATGATTGCACATGGTTTTAGAATCGACTACAAATTAAACAAAAGCTTGATTTGATTTAACGAATAATGATTAACGAATAAAATTAGAATTATCAGGTATGATTCCATTAGATTATGAATACCTGAACGATTTTACTTGACTCCCGAAAACGAACATGTTTCCGAGAGAGCCAAAATAATAATAACAATAATAAAAAAAGGTTCTCTTTCATCACGTGACCGTCTGGTTTCCTGTACTGGCGCCCGCACTCCGATGGCTTCAACATACTGCGCGGGCGGGGAAGGCACCGGGGCAGGAATCGACATACTTGGAACAGGGATGACAAGTTGCTTGACATATTGGCTTGGTTTGGCTGTTGGTTGAGGCTCTGCATATGTTGTTTAGTCCACCTTCTCCAAAATGTCTTTTTCGCCTGTATAAGAAAATTACACCTAGAAGAGAGACTTAAAAACATGAAAGTTAGTGAGGTTTCTGGTAACAAAATTTGCTGGTTTTCTTGGAGATTGAGAGCGAGTGGAGGTTTAGAGCTTCCTACAAGGGTATTGTCAAAGGATTGTTCTTGAACTGCAACTGAATGTAGAGGGTACATGGGTGGTATTTTATGGATGTGGAGGTCTTTAGTAGGAGAATCTTGATTATCTAAAGTTTTCTGAAGTGCGAGATTTTTCTTATTTAACATCGTATTTTCATTTTTTAGGGTATTTTCAACTTTATAGCTCAGGAGGTGTTTTCGAATATCAATAAAACGATTTGGACTCAAAGTCGCAGACATCGGTACTCTTTTAACAGGGCTTGAAAAAGGTGAATGAGAATTCGCAGGAAAGTCAATGATCGAAGTATTTTCAGACAGATTTTCCTCTATGAAAACATTAGACTCATAAGCAGATAATTTTTGACAGTTAATTGGAATATCAGATGATTTAAGAGTAGAGACTGGTTCTAGGGACAGAGTTTTATCACATTTTTCACCTTGTATTGATAGAGAATTATGATTAACATTGTCGACACCTTTTTTGGCACCGTAAAGGGTTAAATCGGACATGCGAGCATTTTGCATTAAACCCACAAGTGAAGGACAGGAATGATGCATAAAATTGGTAGGTGGGATAGGAGGAGCTGCTCGGATACAGAAGTTAACAATGGGTGCACAAGCTGTTCCGTAGGTGACAGTATTCAATTCGTAAAAAGATAATTGGTCATTGGGAGATTCTCTCCAAACAATTCTTTGGTAGATTCTATGTTTCCTTTCAATTAAGATTTGCCGATACATTTTAGCTATGTTTGCACTGAACGCTACAGGGTTGGCTCGAAATTTTACTAAATTGTCAAAAATATTTGACTGTAGTTTAGGACCAATATATAGAATGTCATTTAAAGATTTGTTATTTGTTGTTTTAAACGAGGCGTCAAATACTACACGTAATTTTGTTGTTTCAGAGTTTTCATTTACCACAGCATGATGCGGTAAATAATAATGTGGCGTTTCACTAAATTTGTTTTGATTTAATTTTGTCATATGACCTAAATTTATATATTCGTTCATGAAATTCGAATACTCCACATTTAATTGTGGATCCTTTTTAATTTTATTTTCAATGGAAAGAAATCTTGAAATAGCACCTGACTTACTGTCACCTAGTGCCTTATCTGGCTTAAACGGTAGATGAACTGTATATTTTCCCTGCGTATTCCTTTTTGCTTTTGTGAAATAAATATTTTCCACAGGATCATTTTCTAAATTTTTTGTATCTACATTTTGTGTAGATTCTCTATCAAAAAATTGTTTCAATGTATTATTTAAGTCATCATCAACAGTGAGGTGACATAAATTTAAGTTTGTAAAATGAAGACTTTCGACTTTTCCTGAAAGGAGGTAACCCAATTTAGTGGGAAATGCTGTAGGAGTTCCAGCTGGCCCTTGAATTGGACTGCCATTGCAGATTGAGGCGACTATTTCTGCCCCAAGAAGAATATCGATGGGACCACTAATATGATAATTTGGATCCGCTAGTTGCAATCCTTTTATGTGTGGCCAATCATGTTGCGGTAGTTGGAAATTAGGGAGAGGTGAGGTAACCCTATCAACTATAAAAGCACTGACTGAAAATGACTCCGACGAAAAATGCGGAGTGAATTTAAATTCTGTGTTGTTAAGAGCAGTTTCTGCTAAAACGCAATTAATCCCTATTATACTATGCGACGTGCTCCGTAAGGGCAAATTTAGTCGCTTAGCACATTCCTTAGTAATTAATGAATTTTGACTAGCATTATCTATCAAAGCTTTACAATGCATAATTTTTCCTTTATTCGATTTAATTTTAATTAGGGCCGTTGATAATAAAACATTGCTAGAATAAAACTGAGCACTATTTGAAACTGAGGTGTCTGGCGATACATGATTCGCCCTTTCAGAATTTGAATTTCTACCATAAACATGCAGCAGTGTATGGTGTTTTTCTGCACAATTTTTACAATTAATGTCTATCCTACAATTCTCCAGCCTATGATTTTGGCGTAAACAATTTTGACATAATTTATTTAATTCAACGAATTTCCATCTTTCATTAACCGGCTTTGAATTAAATGTCGGACATTTAAATAGCGGATGATGCTCATTACAAAGAATGCACGTATTTTCCCTTTTCACAATTGTACTCAGTACATTATGTATATTTTTCGAATTAGTGAATTTTACGTCTTGTTTACATTTTATCTCTTCAACACCGCGCGCTTCGCGCTCAACGAATTTCCTAAAAAGATCAAGATCAGGCAATTTATCACTGTCCAACATTAATTCCCATCTCTGTTTTAACGATTCATCCAATTTCCCCATCATGAATTTTATTATAATTAAGTCGCTTAACGCATTAGAATCTAAACCCAAAGTTTTTAAGTTTCTGACGGCTTCGTTACAAGTATCTAATAACTCAAGTAAAGTTTTAGCATTGTTTGCTTTTACAATTTTCATAGAAAATATTTTGTTAATTTGACTCAATGCTAATTGTCTCTTATTTTCATATCTTTCATTTAATATTTCCCAACATTGATCTAAATTTTCCTCTTTTAGAGCGAATCCTCGAATTAATTTAGCTGCGTTTCCGCGCACTGAAGAATGTAAATATTGCAATTTTTCAATTTTGGATAATTGATTATTTTGTAGAATTGTCGAATTAAAAATTTCTTTAAAAGAAATCCAATTTTCGGTTTCACCAAAAAATTTTGGAAGATCAAATTTAGGTAATTTAATAAGAGAGGATTTACCATTTTTCTCATCTTTATTTTCCGCGTGAGTATCTGAATCGCACGCGTTTACTTCTGTTTTCTCCTCTAACTCCACCAGTAAATCAAAAACCACTCCCTTATATCTCAAATACATATCCATATAATCCTCATTCTCATTAGCGGATAAATTTTTAAATATTGCCGCAATTTCATGATCATACGATTGAACTTTGGTTTTTAATAATTTAACCTTAGATTGTTCATCTTTACTACACCCCTTTACTCTATCTCTAAAACTATCGATTTCCTTACATAAATTTTCAAATAATAAAACTTGCTTAGATAATTTCGGCATTTTAGAATATATAAGTTTAAATACACATAACTATAGGCCTTCGAATTACAGAACAAACATTCAAGAACAAAAATAAATCATTTTAAGAATAAATGATTACGAATAAGAATAAGAATATCAAATACATATTAAATATATATAGTTTTTTTTTTTTTTTTTTTTTTTTATATATCTATATAAATCATCGATAGACTCATGGCTCTAAGACGGACCAAAAACCATGTTGATTAATTATAACTTGACTCATGCATAAAGAATTGACCTGCATAAAAAACAGTTTGAATGTGAAACGAAGCTAATTTTAGCATGCATAATATTAAGGAAAAGCTAACTCACCTCTCTCCTGCATTTCCTGTGGTCGCTTGGAATAGATTTTAAGCCCCACACAAAATAAAGATTAAATCATTGATTACTAATATACTGGAATTTAATAACAGACTTGCAGAATATCAAGACAACAGATCAGAATATGTGATCGACATAAATCTTAAACACATTTTCTCTTGACTTCACGAATTGTAAGACAGATGACAACTTATTCAGAAGAGTTGTGGAAACAAACACATAATATTATTTCACAGAATTAATCGAATAACATTTAAAGAATTTCGAATGCCTTTTATGACTTAAATGAATTGTCACAAAGTAAAAGAATAAAGTTTCACTGAGAATAGTTCATGATTGCACATGGTTTTAGAATCGACTACAAATTAAACAAAAGCTTGATTTGATTTAACGAATAATGATTAACGAATAAAATTAGAATTATCAGGTATGATTCCATTAGATTATGAATACCTGAACGATTTTACTTGACTCCCGAAAACGAACATGTTTCCGAGAGAGCCAAAATAATAATAACAATAATAAAAAAAGGTTCTCTTTCATCACGTGACCGTCTGGTTTCCTGTACTGGCGCCCGCACTCCGATGGCTTCAACATGTGGTAATATATTATTATATCAGGAAATCAAATCAATTAATGTATATGTATGTACAATGCCTTTTTCTAATACTAGTTAAAAAAAAAAAAAAAAAAAAAAAAGGTAGAAACACATTTGGCAAAAAATTGAAAATGATATGTTTTTAGTTCTGGGTTTATTATTTATATAGAAATTGGTCGATTATAATCGTTTAATTTATCTCTATATATAATGTAAAATTTGCATCAAGTTAGTTTTCGAAATACTGAAATAATTCAAACCATAATTAGACATGAACAATGAATGGACTTACGATAGAAATATCTCAGACGAGTTCTTTAGATAGACTGATCCGCCATCTTTGTTTCAAAATGGCAGGTATTTCGAAAATTTGAACCGCGTATTTATGAGCAGATATTCTTGAAACTCGATAAATACATAGCTCGTATCAAGGTCTAAATTAAGTGTATTAAATTAATTCGATCCGCTACTTTGTTTCAAAATAGCGCTGGCGCCTGCTTGAAAAGGTAACAAAATCATTCTTCTCTTTCGACTAAGTTGGAAATACTTTTTTTAAATTTAAAGAGAAGTGGGATTTCATAAAAACAGATCTATCAAAGATAACCAAGATTACTGTACATTAAATAACGATATATCAAAATAAATGTAAAAATAATATCTTACCAATATTGGAATAAGATAAATCTTCTCCCCGTTCATTTTTCTGAAAATATGATTTGTTTCTTTTTTGTTTTTTGTGACATATTAAAATATTTAAAACATTAAAATAGTTCAAATCTAAGCAAAAGAATGATTTTAATGAATGTACAAGCACATATTAATCGTAGAATACCAAACGTGTATCTGACAAGCTTTAAATGTAAATGTTTTGCTCGTTTCGGCTGCAGGTGCAAATTTAAACACAAAACGCTGACTTAATAATTTCTCAGCGATAACAGAAAAGATGGGAGGAAAGAAAGAGAAAACAGGAAATACTTTTATTGCGGTTATTTATTAACTATGTTAGATAATTACTTAAAATCATTTCTTTGAAAATGTTATTCATTCGCTTCGATAAAGAAAAATGACGATTAGCTCAAAATATTTTAGACAAATCAGCATTTTTTTAGGGGGGGAGGGGGTGAACTCCTTCCAGATGGTGGGAAGGGGTTGTAAGGATCCGGTGGTGGCTGGGGGGGTGGCCCCTCTTACCACCACCACCTAGCTACGAAACATCATTCACATTGTGTAGCATTGACATTATAAAAGTTTTTTTTTTTTTTTTCAGTAATTACTTCTTGGTAGGCGCCTTTAGTTGCCTGGCGCCTGTGTGCGCCGCACACATTGCACACTGGGTCGGTGCGCCCCTGCGTGAGAAAGCCCAAAGCTGCCATTTTTCTCAAGTTTTTACAATCTGGTGCGGCTCTACACGACTTCTGTCATCTCCGGACACTGTCTCTTAAAGATTGAAGCCGGAAACGTTGCAGTTAGACCTCACAAAACCGTGAGAAAGGCCAAAGCCGCAATTTTTCTCACGTTTTTACAATCTGGTGCGGCTCTACACGATTTCTCTCATCTCCGGACACTGTCTCTTTTGCAGTTAGACCTCACAAAACAGTGAGAAAGGCCAAAGCCGCCATTTTTCTCACGTTTTAACAATCGGGTGCGGCTCTACACGACCTCACTCATCTCCGGACACAGTCTCTTAAAGATTGCAGCCGGAAACGTTGCAGTTAGACTTCACAGAACCATGAGAAAGACCAAAGCCGCCAATTTTCTCACGTTTTAAAAATCTGGTGCGGCTCTACACGACTTCTCTCATTTCCGGACACTATCTCTTATAGATTGCAGCCGGAAACGTTGCAGTTAGATCTCACAAAACCGTGAGAAAGGCCAAAGCCGCCATTTTTCTCACGTTTTTACAATCTGGTGCGGATTTACACGACTTCTCTCATCTCCGGCCACAGTCTCTTAAAGATTGCAGCCGGAAACGTTGCAGTTATACTTCAAAGAACCGTGATAAAGGCCAAAGCTGCCATTTCTCTCACGTTTTTACAATCTGGTGCGGCTCTACACGACTTCTCTCATTTCCGGACACTGTCTCTATTCCAGTTAGACCTCACAAAACCGTGAGAAAGGCCAAAGCCGCCATTTTTCTCACGTTTTTACAATCTGGTGCGGCTCTACACGACTTCTCATCTCCGGACACTGTCTCTATTGCAGTTAGCGCATTAAATAAAATTGTAATATAATTTTTGTAGTAGTAGTTTATATTAATGAATAAAAAAACACTTCATTTAAGAGTATTTCCTACACAATAAAATATTTCCTGACGATTCAAGAAATACACACGTAATTGTTCACGTTTTCACTTCTGTCGGCACTCCCGAAGTGCAACTGTTTTTTTTTTTTTTTTTTTTTTTTTTTTTTTTTTTTTAAAGAAGCTTTTTATATGAAATTGACTTTGTCACTGTGTCGTCGTGTCACGGTAATAAACAAGGAACCTCCATTTGAAAGTAAATATAAGCTAATAAAATTAACCATAATACGTAAGTCCCATTAATATATTAAAACCAAAGTAACATTTAAAATGAGATAAATAATACTAAAATGTTTAACACTGAGGAGGGCTAGTGTTTAGCCGAAACGTGTCTTGTATTTTAATGATTTTAAAGTAAATATAAGCTAAGGAAATTAAACATAATACATACGTCTCATTAATACAGTCGGTTGCAAAATTATTCGAGCACTAGCCAACAATTCCTATAGTTAAAAAGTACACTTAAGACTGTTTTGCTAAGTAAATCCTTGTCGAATCATGTTCTTAGACTGATTAAGAACATGACTCGACAAGGATTTATTTAACAAAGCTGTATTAAGTGTACTTTTTTTTGGCAAGGATTATTGCTAGTGCTCGAATAATTTTGCAGCCGACTGTATATTAAAACCAAAGTAACATTCAAATTGAGATAAATAATACTAAAATGTTTGACACTGAGGAGGACTAGTGTTTAGCCGAAACGTCTGTCTTGTATTTTAATGTTTTTTAAAGTAAATATAAGCTAATAAAATTAAACATAATACATAAGTCCCATTAATATATTAAAACCAAAGTAACATTTAAAATGAGATAAATACTACTAAAATGTTTGACACTGAGGAGGGCTAGTGTTTAGCCAAAACGTGTCTTGTATTTTAATGATTTTAAAGTAAATATAAGCTAATAAAATTAAACATAATACATACGTCTCATTAATATATTAAAACCAAAGTGACATTTAAAATGAGATAAATAATACTAAAATGTTTGACAATGAGAGGGCTGTTTGACACTGTTTAGCCGAATCGTCTGTCTTGTATTTTAATGTTTTTTAATTAAAATATATTTTTAAAATTGTAGTATTCTTTATCTCATTTTAAAAGTTATTTTGGTTTTAAATATAAACTGTTCAGTTTGTCGCTCCATGGCTTAGTTGATTAGAGCGTCACGTTAATAACGCAGTAGTCGATAGTTCGATCCTCGAAGGTCCGGCTTGTTAATTTTTGCAGATAATTACTAGAGAAAGGTGTCAACTGAAAAATGAAAATTCTTCGATGACTACATGGTATCCTAAGAGTTTTTAAGAAGTTTTCTTTTTTTAGATATTAGAAACACAAAATATTTTAGATATTAAAAAAAGCACAACATAAAAAGTTTTAAGTAAAAAATATATAAATTAATATTTTTAGAAGCTTTATATATGTATCATATTATTATATGAAATTAGATTTGTCTTCACGTTTTCTGTCACGTTAAAAAACAAGACGCTTGCATTAAAAAAAAAAAGTAAGCATTTCATAATTCATTGTACCTCTTGATGGCTCAGTTGGTTAGAGTGTCATGTTGATAACGCGAGAGTCTTGTGTTTGATTCTCGATAGGCCGAGATGTAAATGTTTGCAAATAATTAATAAAAAAGGTGTCAATTGCTTAAAAAAAAAAAAAAAAAAAAAAATCGTTATGTACACAATATCCTAATAATTTTTGAAGAGTTTTTTAAACAGCTTTTTGTCTAATTACTAAAAAGCACAAAATAAAAATTTAAGTAAAAAAAAAAAAAAAAAAAATGAAGCTTTTTAGGAGTTTTTTATTGAAATTAGATTTCGTTATCGCTTCTTCGTGTCACGCTAAAAAACAAGGCGCCTCCACTTTAACGTAAATGTAAGCGAATTTTTGCGTTGCTCGTTGGATGAGTTGGTTAGAGCTTTATGTTGATAATTCGATGATGGTGGGTTCAGTCCTTGAATGTTGACTTGTTACTTTTTTGCAGATAATTAATAGAAATGACGTAATTTGTTAAAAGAAAAACTTTTATGTTCTGCACAATATCCTAAGAAATTTTGATTAGTTTTTTTAGGCAGTTTTTTTTTTTTTTTTTTTAGTAGCAAAAAAAAAAAAAAGTATTATATCAAATATAATTTACGAATACCATTTACAACAGAAAATATTTTATAGTGAATCAGAATAACACAAACGAAATTAAAACTATTCTAATAATCTGGTGTGTCACCCACACGACTTTCTCTTACCCTGAAATTTAATACTATAAATGCAGGTTGCAGATTAAAAGGTAAGATAACGAGTACTGTTATGTAAACCTGCGTTAAACAATTCATATTAGGCTTCTGAAGAGTTTTATATGATAATTAGTTCTGTGTGAGGGGGGGCTACCGTCCCCCTCAACCCCCCCGTTTCATTAATGCACCTACATTTATATAGAATTTAATTCGGTTATTAAAAAATAATTCTGTTTTTTAAAAGTAATTTATTAAAATTATCATTTAAAAAAATTATTTTTTATGATAATGCAGACGATTTCCATATTAGAGAGGTAGTGTAACGCTAAATATCCAAAAAAAGTCCATTTTACTCTCAATATTAAAATAAAAAAAAAAAAAAAAAAAAACGATTTTTTTTTCTAAGTTTTTTTTTTCGTTAAAAGTAAAAAAAAATCTATAACTTTGTTTTAAATTATCACAGATTTATAGTTCAACCATTCGTTTTAAAGGTATTCGCAAGCTCTTTTGAATGATACCCATCATGAAAGTTTACTCCCCTCGAGGGGGGACTTCCCCCCCCCAGGGGGGAGGCGAGGCTCCTACATACACAAAAATTTTTTCCCAGTTAACTATCACTATTACAAAAAGTATATGTTCGTTTCATTTGGTTTAGTGCAGTCTATAGACGTTAAACTCTACTTACCTGCAATTTCCCCCCTAGACGTAATGTATTAGAATTCTCTTGATTATCCCTGTACACGAACCATTTGCTGATCTTAACGAAAAGCTTACTGTAGCATCCCTATATGGTACACATTTAGAATACCAAGTTTGAACTTTCTGCGATAATTTGTTTTTGAGATATGCTGATAACAGACACACAGACACACACACACACACACACACACACACACACAGACATACACACAGACTATTTGCTAAAAACATGATTTTCGTATTCAGGCGACCTGAAAACGTGTAAATATAACAAAATCTCGCATTCGAAAATTGCACTCAAAAACAATACTTTCTCTACCTTATGGGTAAGAGAAAGTAAAAATAGTTACGTATATGAGAGGTTGTACAGACATTCAAACCGAAGTCATTAACTTTTTCCCACTGTATTTGTACGTGTTACAAGACAAAAAAGCAGAAATATAGAGGATTATTTTATGTCGCATAATTTATAATTCTAATCTTTTTAAACACAATCAGTTTTATCGTTTTTTACTTTCTGAAAATACCTATGTGAGGACAAAAATTCGACTTTGAAATTTTGATGTACTTATACGTTTTGAGAACCCGTGAATTCATCATCGCTTTTTTTTACCGTGATGTATGTGTGTGTGTGTATGTGTTTGAGGGAAAATATGCTAAACGCTTTGTTCCAATAAGCTGAAAATTGGTTAGTGTGTTATAGGTCGTCATAGTCCGAACCCTATTGATTTTGGTGACTCTAGCTTTTATAGATTTTTACAGGGGCACAACAAAAAAATTATCATTATACGGGCTGAAATTATTTGAAATGCGACAGCATCTAAATGAGTTACCCGATTGAGCTGAAAATTTATATACATGTTATAGGTCACCGTTTCTAGAACTGTATAGATTTTGGTAAATCTAGCACTTATACATTTTTACAGGTACATAACGAAAAACTCTTTATCATTATGATTTATGTACTCAAATTATTTGAAGTGCAGTATCGTTAAAAATATATTCAAACACCATATTATAATTTTCTCTCTTGTTAATATAAAGGCTTCCCTTACTTTATTTATACAACCGATAATTATTTAATGTTCGGTAAGTTGAGTGGGTCACTCCAGTTTTTTAATAACCTAAGAACTGATTGGGAATTTACTGTATGATCATTCCCGCAGTTTTTCCCAATATTTAATTTTATGTTTAGCGTTTTATTTTTCAAATTATTAATAAATGACACTAAACAGTAATTGAATTAAATACAATAATTAAATATTATAATTGAATAAATGCTTACATTAAACTATAAGCATTACGTTTTTGATAAAGTTTTGCATAGATAAAATTTAACTTGCTAAACTTGGTAAAGTTTCAGAAATTGAACGAGATAATATGAAGAAAGTTTATAATACTTCAATTGACGTTCTTTTAATCAGAATAAATTGAAACCATTTAAAAGAGTGAGTCACAAATTTGTCAACTGCTATTCAAAAGCAAACTGCTGATGCAAAATAATTTCGAAATCACTTTTAAAAGGTTTCTAATTTCTGCATGAGAAATTCGTTTCGTTTCCTAAGTGATTTTCTATTTATTTAAAATTTAAAGACTTTCTCATTGCAAATATTTTCTGTCAGTTTCATAAATAGGGGATATTAGTTTGAATAACGAAGTGTTAGTAAGCGTAAGCCTCGAATAAACATAAATTATTTTGTCCTTATTAAATAAGGAAAATTTTGAATTTTGACAATGTGATTTTTAACATTTTCTACGTTAAAAAAAATAAATAAATAAATAAAAAGAACCTGAAGCCTATTTTTGTTTTCTAAGTAATAGATATAAGTCATTTTTGGCTTTCATGGGATGTGAAACGTAAAGATATCGAAATATTTTTTGATTCTGACAATTTACAGACAAAAGTCTGATTTTATGAAGATAGATTTCTTACACACGAACTGAAACATGTAGTATACGCTTGATATATATTATCCTTGGTAAGCGATTATAATTATTCGAATTTATCGAATTTTAGAAATAAAGTTCTAAAGACGCACTTTTAATTTATTGAATCATAAAAATAAATTAACGTTTGGAGCGATACTATACATCCTTTTAAAATAATGTAATCAGGAAATGATCCCAAGATCAAAAAGAATGATCATAAAAAGATTTCGTTAATACCCACATCATTAATGAAAAACTCCCTAAAAATTCTTTTTGTGTGACATAAGAAAAAGGAATTCCAGTCCCACACAAAAAAGATTAAAAAAAAATCTGTGTTTAAAAAAAAAAAAAAAAAAAAAAAAAATGAAAATATATTATATATGTATTTTTTTAAAAGAAATGTAAGTAATAAAAATTCATGAAGTTCTCATACATTTTAAAAGAACATTACTAAATGAATATTTCTAAAGGGGATAAAGTCATTACTTTACAGATTCAATCCACATAAATATTTCGTTGTCGCGAGAATAATGTTGATAGCACAAGAATTTAGAAAAAGATATATAACTAAGAATCAGAAAACACGAGTTCCTAAAAAATAAATCCTTACATCTTTCTGGCCCAATCAGAAAAGTAAGTTAAAGTATTTGTTCTATGGAAAAGGCCGCTATTTTGAAACAAGATGTTGAATCAAGTTGGTTAATAGAGTTGTCTGAGACCTTCATATGGGTTCCCTACCCTAACCGCAAACTTATCCATAGTACATCCTGAGAATACCCTTTAGACGTCGTATCATCAGTAGGAGTATGTCCTGTGGGTGAGATGGGCTATTAAGTTTATGTAAATACCAAACTTCAAGAAAATTGGTTAATTATGATAAAATTTTAAGGGCGGTTTTCAAATATTCAAGTAGACACAATTTTAATATAAGATGACCGATCAAATTCAGTAGTAAACTTGGACAAAAACTTGATAATGGTTTATGTGCATAACGAATTTCAAGCAAATTGGTTTATATATACATATATATACAGTCGGTAACAAAAGTCTCCGAACACTAGCAAAAATTGCTATGTAAAAAAAGTACACTTAATACAGTTTTGTTAAATAAATCCTTGTCGAATCCTGTTCTTAGTCTAAAAACAGGATTCGACAAGGATTTATTTAACAAAACTGTATTAAGTGAATTTTATTTACATAGGAAACTTTTTTTACATAGGAATAGGCTAGTATTCGGAGACTTTTGTTACAGACTGTATATATATAAGAGTTTGAAATTTTCAGGTGTCCATAATTTTTGAACAAAATGGCGAATCTTATTGAGTTGTAAATTGATTACCATCTTGATATGGACCACTAGCGAGCAATATGAAAAAAACAAACAAATTGATTTTAGCATTTTACTTCCCATTTTCTACAAAATTTCGAACGGTCCATTAATTTAACAAAAATGTGCCCACGACTGTAATTTAGTATGCCCACTATATTTTAATTTTAAGCTTTCTCGATAAAAAATTTTGAATAAAAGTTCTTTATTTAGAAAACTTTGTTATACAGTAATGTAAATAAAGAGTTAGTTTAGGTAATGAACATTGGATTTTCTCACAATTTGTTAAAGTAATAATGAGACACAAAATACAGCCCAAAAATGTCCTTAAAGTGTCCACTACGGGTGCACATTTCTCATATATTATATATAAAATATTTTAATGATAAATCATATAACAGGATTTATGTAAGAAAATCATTTCATTAAAATTACTATGTAATTTGTTGTTGTTGTTTTAATAGTGTTGGTATACTTGGGGTTTGTGAATTGTCTATAAATGGAAGGCGAAATTTAGGAAGCTCAATAGTTTATTTACAGAAAATTAGAAAAGATTACAGATCTATAAACCAAGTATCAACTTCAATTACACTAGAAAACACAGCTTAACCATTTACACACCAATATTCCATAAATGGAACATGGAATTAAAAATTCATTTAAAAATTAAATATCATGAGTACTGACTTGAAAATATTATCAGATATAATAGAAATATGACTTGATATTTTTAAATAGAAATTACAATTCAATCATAAAAGGGGAAATGTACAGAAAATTATAAAAATGGCCTATTTTACCATTTTCTCTTTTACCCCACAGTTTAAATATTCACATAATTTAGAAAATTAATTAAATGTTTCTGAAAATGGGCGGACATGTTTAAAATAGCTTACATTATTAAAATATAATATACTTATAATAATATTAAAATGTAATAACATTAAATTAATAATATTAAATATAATAATCTTAAATTATATAAAAAAATATTTTTTATATATTTTAATGATAGAGTTCTTTAAGCTAAATCGTTAGAAAGCAAAATATGTAAAAAACTAATTTAATTTACACCCGGATCTGAATGCGGCGTGTAAAAGGTTAAATAACAGCTGACAATAGCAAACTCACAGTTAAACGTTAACGTACCCAAACATCAAACTTTCTCAATTATATATATTAAAAGCAAAAACTGTTTTATTTAAGAGACAAAAATTTAAGTTAAAATACATTTAAAAAACAAAAAATACATATAAAAACAATTAAAATCTAGACTTTTCGAAACCCGTCCGGGCTTCCTGATCAGTAATTACAACACAATATGCAAACATTACATGAACACTCAAGGAATTTAAAGGAGTACCGAATATTGAGGAGCCAGTGCGCATGCTTCATTGATAGTGTGGAAATGCTTGGCAGTGTGCCAGCTCTCAAGGAAAATACGCGATTTATAATTATGAAAACCAGAATTTAGAATTTTTATATTATCGAAGTCAGGAATATGATCGGTTTCTATTGAATGGATTACAATTTTAGAATTTTGGTTGCAATTTTTAAAAGATCGTCTGTGCTCTTGTAGTCTAATTTTTGCTGTACGGCCAATTTCACCTATATAAACATATTTGCAATTTTTACAAGGAATTGAATATATTACACCAGTTAAATCCAAAGAAGGTGTTATGGGAGGACGTTTTTTAATTGTTTAATTATTATCCTCAATATTCGGTACTCCTTTAAATTCCTTGAGTGTTCATGTGATGTTTGCATATTGTGTTGTAATTACTGATGAGGAAACCCTGACGGGTTTCGAAACGTCTAGATTTTAATTGTTTTTATATGTATTTTTATTTTTTAAATGTATTTTAACTTAAATTTTTGTCTCTTAAATAAAACAGTTTTTGCTTTTAATTCAAAGTAAAACTGTATTACAGCATTAACATACACAGCAATGATCTGCAAACAAGAGACTAGTCAGGCGCTTTTTATCGTAAGGCAGTTGGTGAGAAAACTGATCAAAGGCCGAAATCGGAATCATTTTAATACCCTTCTATAATTTCCAGAATTTTCCACTAACTCATAGAATATTCAAGTTAGAGCTTAAATATTTGGTACATCGATAATAAGGATTTTCTCGCCATGGTCGCGGAAAAATCGCCAGATTTCGCGCCAAAGCCATCACCAGCATTAATAAGGCTTCTTAACGTATTTTTAACGGGAAATGCGCAAATTTTAATTCGAAAATAAACTAGAAATGCTGAAAATTAACATTTTATCACCTGACTAAGCCTCTTTCAATGAATTTACATAAAAATAACTACTCTTATTTACAAATTCGTAATAAATAGATAGGGTAAACGAGTACGTAAACCTAAACTGAAAGAATGCATATAGGTATGATTGCCAAAAACAAGTTAAAATGTATATATATTATTTTTAAATATTATATTATGTGTGTTATATATATTTTATTTGTGCGTGTGTATATATATGTGTGTGTGTGTGTGCGTGTGTGCCCATACATACATATGTGCAGACAGGGAGAGAAAATTCAGAAAGCAAAATTGAGAATGTCTTTATTTAGTTTAAAAAAAAAAAAAAAAAAAAAAAAAAAATGTTTATGCTTTTTGTTTAAGATAGCAGCAATTCAGATATATACAATTAGATTGCTTTTAATTGTGTTAGCAAAACAAAGTATCGAGCAAAATGTTTCCTTTGTATGCAAAAAGTTTTTTTTTTTTTTTTTTTTTACATTTCTTTGTCCGTTGCTCCTTTCTGAAAAAAAAATCAAACAAACAAATGCCGAATCCAGTTTCGTGTAACAAATTTAATTAATCTTTCAAAACTACGTTGGTTAACATAAAGTAGCAAGGAGCAGTTCGTTCCATAATCTAATTTATTATGTTTACATAAACTCTTGTTTTAAATTTACTCACAAATAAATAAAAGAAATGCTTTGAATAATAATACGATGAATGTAGAATATTTTTTTATGAAATATATTAAAAAAAGACACTATTTTTTTAAAAGTTATTTTTGATGGAGAAATTTATTATTTACAAAATAAAATCACATTAGTACAAAAGTAACATTAATTGTCCGTATATTTAAATTTTTGTTCTTTATTTAAAAAAAAAAAAAAAAAAAAAAAAAAGGTTTATTAATTTGTATTACATTAGAAAGAGCATGGATTTCTTGATAATCTAACATTAGTTTTATTTCGTTTTATTTTATTTTTTACTAATATTTATACAAGATGTCCCATAAATCTGTAGACATTTTAAAAATTCATAACTATTGGATGAATTGATAGAATTGAACGCAGTTTGCGAAAAAATCATTCTCGTGAAGGGGATTTTTTTTTTTTTTTTTTTTTTTTTTTTTTTTTAGGTAAAAAAAAATATAGTTAAATTTTTTTGTCGACGATAGTTAGACAAATAGTTAAATTTTTCGCACGGATATGAAAGAATAAATATGCAAATGAAAGTCTTCTAAATTGCACAATTTTGCGATTAGAAAAGTTTATTTTTTATTTTACCTCTTACTTGTGCATACATGAAGTTTTAATTGAGAAGCTAACTTGGTGGATAGAGTTATTGGTGAAGATGTTTTCCCTCAAGTAAGAACCGCTGACTGAAGTTGCAGTTAGCTGTGTTATAACTCGTTTTCAAACTGTAATTTGTGGTGACAACGGACATATACAGTAGGATTTATATGCCTGCAAACATCTGCATGCGAATAAATACAGTTTTTCATGAAAATGTGTGATCTGGTTACGCACAGTGCCCTCTATCGACAAATAGCTTAATTATTATTTTTTCTTTACAAAATAATAATTAAGCTTGGTGCATTCTTTTCTTGGTGCGTATAAAGAGCTTTCTTCTGAGTGGTTTATCATCGTAGGAGAAACTGCACGTACAAACAACTTTTTATGACTAGCCAGAAAATAAATAACTTACGAAATATGAGCATTTTTACTAAATATTTTTTAACTACACATGTGCAAGCTTTATAAAAATTTCATTTGCATGATTTAATAGCCAAAAGTATTGAGATACTTATATGAAAACCCCAAACAAATATCGTGTAAATTCAAGCAGTTATAAGTTATAGAATGAACAGAGTTTCAGTTCCTCTTAATATTTATTTAAAGCAGCGAATACTGTATTACAATTGGGTATTGATTGAATCAAAATACAAATATGAGTAAAAGCCCTTTATGGTTTAGCTTTTATTTTGAGAGAAACTGAAATTCTGTTCATTCTGTAATTCCTAACTGTTTTAATTTACACGATATTTATTTTGGGGTTTTCATATAATCAGCTCAATACTTTTGGGGATTAAGTTATGCAAATGAAGTTTTTATAAAGCTAGAGCATGCGTATTTAAAAAATATTTAGTAAAAATGCTGATATTTCGTAAGATATTTAACATTTTTACATTCTGATTGCAGTATGTTGTGTCTAATGTAGTATGTCAAGTTTCATAAAAATGGCTTAAAAATGGCCAAATTTTTAAAAGTGTGATAGCGTCTAAATGGCTTATTAATCTGAGCAGAAAATTTTTACACATGTTAAAGGTCACACTTGCACCAACTGTATAGATTTTGGTGAATTTAGCACTTACAGTTTTTACAGGGACACAAAGAAAACTTCTTTATCGTTATGGCCTATGGGACCAAATTTTTAAAAGTGCGATAGCTTCTAAACGCCTTATTCAATTGAGCTGAAAATTTATATGAATATTATAAATCACTGTTGCACTAAGTATGAGCGTTTTCGTGAATCTAGCATTTATAGGTTTTTACAGGGACACAACTAAAAATTCTTTATCATTATGATCTATGGGCTGAAAGTTCAGTAGCGTTAAGTAAAACTAAACATCGTGTAATATATGGAGAAAAATACTTACACTCTATTATGGTTTTCTCTGTTTTGTTTGTTTAACAACTCCTCTTTCTTTACTTTATCTACAAAACCGTTAATTACTCAATGTTCAGAATGTCGAGTGGAGTCACTTCAGATTTTTTTTTTTTACTGGTCCCATTTTACTTTTCAGGGAAAATCTTTTGCTTAAATACAGGAGGTGTAACATGTTCTTTATACTCCAAAAATTTCATAATCATTCCTAAACATTTTTTGTCGACATTTGACAAAACGTCTAAAAAGTGTCCAAATACTTATTAGTAGGTAGTATATTTGCCTACTTTGAACCTTATTTTTCTGCTTTTATTCATATTTGTAAATAAACTCTTATTATAACTCCTAATATTACATGTAATCAAATATTCGTTATAAATATAAAAGGAAATGTTTATGCTTCTATGAACAGCGTGACACAAAGACAGCAGCAAGGTCGTATCCAGAAAAAAAAATTGAAAGGATCCCACTTTTATTCAGACAATAGATACGCACACATACATGCGCACCAAAATAGTGTTCGAAATTTCCGCCCACAAATAGAGTTTTTTTCTAAAACATCATGTCTTCGACAAAGGTAGCTCCGACAGTCACGTGATTCGACAGGAAGATCCCCCTCTCCAATCCTAAGGTATCCGAGTGCGCCTCAAAGCCCGATTTTAGGGGGGAAAAGTATTTATTTACTTGTTTATTTTTTATTAGAGTAGAATCTCCATTATTCGACGTAGTTTGGGACGAACCTACATCGAATAATCGAAATGTCCGGATAATAGAGAACTTTTCAATAATCATTTAGTTTAATATGTAACGACGTCATCTTATGACTATTTAAACTGCTAAATAAATATCTAAATTGAAATTATAGATGAAAATTTATTTTGAAATAAAAAACTTACAATTATTTAAAGGGAAACTTCATCTGACGTAAATTGTTCGTCCTTTGTTGTGCAGCTCTGTCATGCAGTTTTTTTAAAAGCATTAGTTCCGGTTCAGAGGAACCTCACTGTTCTTGTTGTTTCAACTAAAAAAAAGGCTTTTTGAAGAAAAAAAAAATTAAATCATCATTCATACGAATCTTTACTTCGGAATCATTCTTGCCTTCATCATCATCTTCTTTTGGAGAATGTCAGACTTCCGTGATAACTTCTGTTTTTGGAAAGAACGCTTGCATATACTCAAAGAATATGAAAGAAAAAAAAAAAACATTAAAAAATGAATTGGTTAACAGAAAGGGTTGTTTAAAAGAATTTCGGTTGGTTCGATGGTTGGAGGGGTTCTACGTCGCACCAGTGCTGTGCAGATGGGCAATTGGCTACGGTCTGGGACTGTCCTCTAGAGGTGGTCCGGAAAAATGCCATCACAATTTTAATCCTCCACGGAAGGGTAAAAGAATTTTCGGATAATAGACACTGAAAAAAAAAAAAAAAAGTCAAAAAACCGTTGTCGGATAACGGAGAGTTCTGGTTAAACGAGAGTCGGATAAACGAGGTTCTACTGTAAATAAAATAGCAGATTTCTGGGTTATTTATAAGATAGACAATTCCAACGGCATCTACCTGAAATTTTTAATCGAATGCCTTGTTGGGCTTTATAATGATCGTGTAATTGAAGGCTTTTTGAATGTACCTCAATTTTAGACTTTTTAAAATCGCATGTTTTTGGCAAGAGTAGATAGAATGCTTGGCATGAAAGTTGATTGGAAATGGCTTTTTCTTTAGATCCCCCTGGCCGATTTTTTAAATTTTGGCGCTAAAGTAGATAGGACATTTTTCGGGAAGAATTTTAATTTTGCAACAGACATTTTAGACTAATCAGCAATATATATATATATATATAATATATATAATATATATATATATATATATATATATATATATATATATAATATAAAATATTGCAATAAATAAATAAAAAAAAGAGAAACAATAACCACATAAATTATCTTCCTTTGTCTCAGTATATCATTTTATTGAAAAAATGCGCTTTTAAAAGTAGAAAATGCATTTCTACAAGCACTATTTTAAACCTAGTCGTGCATTAAAAATACAAACAGAATTTGAATTATTCTTATAAATTAAAGAAAAGGTGCAAGTGATAAAAGTATTAGCAAATTGGATACCGATAAAATTTCCTCTTTTTATTTCCATTACTCTACTACCGTAGGTAATGGAAGTATTTTGTATTCGGTCCAAAAATACGATATCGAGTTTTAACCTGATTTACATGTTTTAAGGCCTCCTGAGTCAAAAAATGTAGTTTTTGGCAATTGGTCAGTGTGTGTGTATGTGTATATGTGGTATGTGTGTGTGTCTGTGTATGTATGTGCGGAATTTTCTGGCTACCATAGCTCCGAAACTAATAAAGGTAGAACTACGAAACTTCATAGTTGGTACAGGTCTGATGTACATATGAATTTTCCAACTTTTGGTGAAAATTGGAAAATCAGAAGTGGTCCGTGGGAAACCGGAAATGGTCCCGTAAGTCCGTATCTCAAAAACGGCTCTGACGATTTTCTTCAAAATTGCTACATAAACACTCTATTAGGTGTCCTTTCGAATGATATAGTTGGTTAGTTCAGGAAAATTGATAGGCGTCGTGTATAAATAGATTAATTTCAGGTTCCGCAAGTGCGTTCCTTTAAAAACGGCTGTATGATTTTTTTTTTCAAACTCGCTATATTAACTCCCTTTCAAATGTCCTTTTGTATGTAATTATTATTTTCCGGTCAATAATTAAGTATACCAAGTTTTGGTAAAAGTTGGTATCCCAAACACGGCTCAAACGATTTTCTTGAAAATTGTTTCAATAATCCGTTTTACCCTTTCTCATATATTACGTGGTTATTATAGGAATATTAACGGCCATCCTGATTAGGCAGTTCAGTTTTAGATCTCGAAAATTATGTAGAGTTTTTTTTTTTTTTTTTTTTTTTTTTTTTTACTCGTTATGTAAACTCTGTTTTATCTGTCTTTACACGTGTAGCAAGTTTCTCTTACTGGAAAATTCCGAAGAATGCATATAATATTTTCAAAAATGCATATAATACGCGTAATGTAATGGAAGTCGTGTGGTTGTTTCACACCAGATTTTTTATACAAGAAATTATTAAAAAAGTAAATAAATAAATAAATAGATAAAACGATAAAAAAAAATAAATAAATAAAGTTCGTCGCGAAAATGGCCATAAAAATTCAAACGTCCCCAAAGGAGGGTTATATAAAAGCTAAACCATGTTCAGGTTTACTTATTTTTCTATATACCAACGACTACGCTAATTACATACATATAAATAGGCTGCTATGTGTAACTCCTAGATATCCGTGCACTTACAAGCCGACGGGCATGAATATTTCATTAATTAAAATTAATATTTAAATAAATAAATCAAAATAAAATTCCTAGAATGGAAAATATTCTATAACCACAAAAATATTAGTTGTCTCATGCGGTTGAAATAGTGTTCATAGCATAATGTTATGCTATATTTGGCGGGAAATTGCTGTCATTTTATGGTAGGCATAATAAATCAAATAAGACATAGGAAATACAATGTATAGTATGTATAGTATTGTTCATTTGTAATTGCGATTAAAATATAAAAGTGCTGTTTCGAATTTTTCGATACTGCTGGTTTCAAAATTGTCATGCGATAAGCATGCAGATTGAAGTCCACAAGTAAGACGTTGTCGCAGGCAATAGAGACACGGATCCGAGATATTGTGGGGAGGAAGACACTGCCGAAAGCATCTGGGACCCGAAGCGATGTTTTGAGCAATTTCAGCATGTTTGTGTTTTCTATTTAGTTTTTATTTATAAAGCAATGAAAAAAAAATAGTGATTCTTCTTATTATTATTCCTTTAAATTTAGTGAACAGTGAAGCGGGCACATCCTGTCAATTCATGTATATACATTAAAATAATAACATAAACTCATATTGACGGAATTTAATAACATTCGATATTAAGCCTTACTAAATTAAATAAAATACTTAAAGGCTTAAACAGTTAAAAAAAAAATTCGAAAACCCCGCTTAAAATATTATTTTTTTATTAACCTTTTGCGACAAAAGTTACGCTTTTATACTCCATTGTGTTTAAACCTTCGCAAGATTCGTGCGTATATCATGTTTATAGGGATTTTTCCCCAGCAGTTTCATTTATATCTTTCAAAATAAGGATTCACAAAGTAAAAAAATTGAAGCGAAGATTTATGAAAAGCGCCTCGAGCTCTTTAAAATTAATTTTCGGAGGTGTTGACTTACATTATTACATGAATAGTAAACTCTGACATTTTATTCTATTTTCTTCGTCGTTTCTTCTTTTTTTAGAAAATTTTTTCAAGTCATTTTTGGATGATAGAAAAACTGTATTAAACAATCTAAATCTAATATAGCTTTGAATGTATTCTAAGATGTTCACGTAAGATAAGGAAATTTATTACTTTTATAAAACGAAGTCAACATTTGAGTAAAATTGTATAACAAGTATCTGAAAGGAATCTGCGTATAAAAAATTTCATGTGTACACTACATGACTTCATTATACGCCCACTTAAATATATATGATGTTGCGAAAACATTGACATTTTATGTATTATAAATGGTTCATAAATAAACTGGCAGGTTCCAGTCCATGAATGTTTTATAAACAAGGCAAAAAACTGTTAGTCCAAACAAAAAAGTAACGATTATAGCTTTATTTACTCTGCAGAGTACGAATATAACTTGTTCAGGAACAGTATTTGAGAGCTTACTGCAGAATACTTCAATGACAAATGCACAGCTCAGAGTTAAATAGAATGCAATCGAGTGTAGATAGCCTGCTTTATACACTTTTGCGAAATCTGTGACGAGAAACGATACATTGTATAAACAAATTAACGACGTTTGAAATTAAGAAGAAATTTCTGGATTTTGGTAGCCCTAAACTACAACTTTTTCTGCAAATTTGGTTATCAACAAGTCCCTAAGTTTGTCTCCAACACCAATCTTTGTTGAAGCTCATATAATTAAGTTCACGACTTTATATGTTAATTCCAATAACAGTTTTTAAAAGGAAAAGAATTTTATATTTTGTAACAATATTGTTCGAAAAACATAAGCCTCATTCCTATATCAAATTTGTTGTTACAAAAGATATAGATTCACAGTTAAAGCAGAAACAGATGGCCGTTATTTTACGTCCACAAAGATTGGCTTTGAAGAAAAACTTGGCAAAATGGCGTCGAATATGGAGAATTAATGACCAAATTTGGCGAAAAATAAAGTTTACAAAATTTGGAATTTCCTCAGCAGGAAAAAAACTTCGATAGGAACCGAGCACTAAAATTTTTCGAAATGATCCACTGGTTTTTAGTGCCGAACATTTAAGAAGTTTTATAAATCACAAATGAGATTTTATAAAGACAAGAGTCATTCTTTAAATTTCGAGCTGTGAAGGCGTCATTAAGAGACAGTGTTTTAAGGGGTTATTTATTGCTTCCGAGTTAGGGAAATTTCTAATTGGTGATTTATTTAATGCTGTTGACTTGATTTTTGTAGTACGAATGATTAACTGCTCAACATGAAAATTGTCCCCAGCATCAGTTTTGCAAATTCTTATGCAAAATGACCTCCTGAATAGGAAGGAATATGACGGCCATTTTGCCCTATAACCTACCGTATTTTTGAAGACGTCTCCCTATTTTTACCTCTTTCGGTAATTTTATGGCTATAAATTTGATTTATAGTGGAGAAAAGAAATATTTTAACTGTTAAATATCTACTGAGGACCTAAAGAGATGAAAAATTCTATAACATGAACATTTGCAGCAAGGGGAAGATTATTTAGAGGGGGATTTGCCACTGAAATTATAAGTTACATTTATTATATTTTATTAATCAATTATTATTATCACTTATTATACATTATATATATATTTTAATTTTTAGGAGTTAAAATGATTATTTTTCATTCTCCAAATCAAATTCATGACCATAAATTACCGAAGAGTGATAAAAATTGGGGAAGGAGGTGATTTCCCGAGAAAACGGTGGAGGATGTGGCAAAATGGGGATCATAATCGGATTCAGGAGATCATTTTACATAAGAATCAGCAGGAATAGTATCAGAGCTCATTTTTTTTTTTTTTTTTTTTTTTTTTTTTTTCAGCGAAGTGTTATTTAGACTGTTTAAAAAATATTAGTTGAATTTCCACTCTTGTGGTACGGATAACTGCTTTATTAAATTTTCTTCGAGAACATTTGTTTCATAAAGTGCATTCGATGGCTAGAACGTGCTTTATTTCTTTACGAACTGCAAGAAAAGGAAGAATTTTTCTAATATCATTAGGGGCTCTACCATTAAGTTCTGTTTAAATCTCTATGATGGTAGGTCATAAAATGACAGAAAATTTTATATTTTGAAATCGTTACGTATTTGATATTCACAAATACAGGGTGTTCCAAAATTCCCCCCCCCCCCCCGCCTCCTAACTCGAAAATGAGTCGGAATTGTGAAAAATAGTGAAACACGTGTTCAATGAATTCGAGAGGGACCTCTTTTGGTTAAAAAAAAAAAAAAAAATGGTCCTGGAAGAGCTAGGGGGGCCACTAGGGAAGGCAACTTTAAAATTTCAAATGAGAAGGAATGAATATGATATAAATAGTTTTACCCTACGATGATTATTAACGCAGATACAGTCGGTAACAAAAGTGTCCGAACACTAGCAAAAATTCCTATATAAAAAAAGTACACTTCATACGATTTTGATAAATAAATCCTTATCGAATCATGTTCTTACACTGACTAAGAAAAGGATTTGACAAGGATTTATTTAACAAAACCGTATGAAGTGTGCTTTTTTTACATAGGAATTTTTGCTAGTGTTCGGACACTTTTGTTACCGACTGTACATGAGTTTTTATTCTTTTGAAATGTGGATTTTATACTTATGTATCCCCTTTAAGAATCATTGCAGGACAAAACTATTTACATCAAATTCATTGTCTTGTAGAGACGTTTCCAGGGATGCATCACAATAAATACTTTGCCCAATGGTTCCACTTCCGGTTCCCGATGTCCCACTTCAGCATTTCCAATTTTCACCAAAAGTTGGAAAATTCATCTATACACCAGACCTGTCTCAATTCTGTAGTTTCGTAGTTCTATCTTTAATAGTTTCAGAGATTTGATAGTCAGAAGATTTCCCACATACATATATATACACACACATACTCACACTGACCAATTGCAAAAAACTTTTTTTTTTTTTTTTTTTTTTGGACTCAGGAGACCTTTAAAATGGAAATAAGGTGAAAACACGATATAGAATTTTCGGGCCGAATACAATACTTTCATTACTTACGGTAGTCGGAAAATGGAAGTAAAATGTATGAATAGCAATAATAAATTATGTTTCAGGGGAAAAAAGTAAAATAATTATATACATTATGAGACAAAAATGGATTATTGTAAGCCAATTTTCGATAATTTCCCGCTGCATAGCTCAAGTCTCTAGTGCAACGTTAAAACTATTAAACCTGAACCGCTTTCAGTTATTTTAGCACTTTCCAAAAAAGTTGAATATATGAAATTTAAGCTTTTTAACCCTTTGAGGTGCTAGTTTATTGCTCTCATTTAAATGAGACTGCAACCACAATTTACGAACAAAATAATGTAAAATATATAAATGATTTTTTTCTGTTAAGTTATAAAAGTAAAATTCTATATAAAAAATTCTGGGTAAATTTTTGCAACTTGGACTTAGCAATTCCGTCCTCAAAGAGAAGACTCCACTATTGTTAAAAAGTACAGGGTGGCCATGATTAAAGTGAATTTGCATGCGGTATTCTGTAGCTTGAATTGAAAGAATGGCACCAAACTTTGTAGGAAGATTGACGAAGACAATGGATTTCGAAAAGACAAATAAAGGAAAGTAAATAATAATAATAACAACAATATAAGTTCCAAAATCTACTGCTATTAGTTCCCCATCATACTATAGGTATGGGGAACTTAGGTAATCGTGAAAATTTTCGACCTCAGTATTTTGACTTTTTGGCCCGTTTTTAGGTGTGAGGAATGCGAAAATGGCAAAATTTGTATGGTGTCTGTCTGTAGGGTGTCTTGTAGTGTGTCAGTGTGTCAGTTCGTTAGTGTGTTAGTCCGTTAGTTTGTTAGTCTGTTAACACGGTATCTCACGAACAAATGATCGCAGAGAGGTCATATCAGTTGTAAAATATTACTTTCGATACTGGCAAGAACCCTATTCATTTGCAACATTCGAATTAAAAAACTTCGTAAGTTATGAGAAATTTACAATTTTCTTAACATGGGAGAATAGGACAAAAATTCACTTAAACATGCATTAAATGGAAACTTTTTACTGTAAAAATGTCAGACCAGTTTTAAAATATCGGTTTTGATGCCGGAATGAACATAACTAACTATAAATATGCTACTTTGAAAATTTCGCAAGTTTTTGGAAATTTACGAATTTCTTAACATGGCAGTATAGGGCAAAATTTCACATAAACGTCAATTTTTAGGCATATTTTCATCGTAAAGATGTCAGAATACTTTTGAAATATTATTTAGGACACTGGCATGAATATTAATGACTATGAATTTTCGAATATAAAAATTTCATAAGTTACTGGAAATTTACGAATTTCTTAACATGGCAGAATAGGACAAAATTTCACATAAACGTCAATCTTGAGGGATATTTTCATCGTAAAGATGTCAAACCACTTTCGAAATATTATTTAGGATACTGGCATGAATATCATAGACTATGGTTTTTCCAATTTAAAAAAATCGTAAATTATTTGGAATTTACACTTTACTTAACATGTCAGAATATGGCAAAATTGAGCATAAACTTCCATTTTGAGGATCACAGATACATTAGACAACTTCAAAATTACATTTATGATATTTATTGAATTTTTTTTTTTTCCGGCTGAGTGAAAATAATGCCTGGACCGGGACTCGAACCCCGGATCTTTGACTTACAAGGTCAAGGCTCTACCAAGGCTCTCTCTTTGGTAGAGCCTTGACCTTGTAAGTCAAAGATCCGGGGTTCGAGTCCCGGTCCAGGCATTATTTTCACTCAGTCGGAAAAATTAAAAAAAAAAAAAAAAAAAAAAAAAAAAAAAATTCAATAAATATGATTTCCTTCCACAGGTGATTGTGTGATTTTATTAAAAATTTATGATATTTGTTTGAACATAATTGAATACAAATATTCTAATAGGAATTATTCGTAATAAATTATTCGTAATTTACGATTTTATCAACATAGCGAAATTGTAAATTTTTCATGTAAATATGAATTTTGAGGATTATTGCATTGGAAATAGTAGCATGAAAACTAAACAACGGAATTGACCCTGATAAAATAAATTAATAGATTAGAATAAGGTATATATATCGAAGTGAACGATGGATAGCCTATTAGGCGGGGATTTCATTCTGTCACTGTACCAAGCTTTGGTCAAATTCATTTATTTTAACATGATTATAATATGTCTCGCACTAGAAATTTATGAGAACATAAATATGATGGGGAACTGAGCAGAGTCCACCTATGCCAACTAGTTGGAATATGTGGCGCTGTTTTTCTAAATAAATCTTTTATTGTGGGCGGGCAAATTAGCGTGGTGTTTCCAATTTTAAAATACTAAATAGAACAAAAGCAGTGCTTTAAAATGTGCACAATAATCATTTTTAAATTTTAAATTGCAACAAAAGGTTTACTTAAAAAAACAGCGCCCTATATTTTCCTAGCGGTAAATTTTGGAATTGAAAAATTATTATTATTATTATTATTTTCATTTTATTTATTAATTTATTTGTTTATTAACTCTAATTTTAATTTAACTTATTTATTTATTTATTTAATTTATTGTATTTTATTTTGTCTATTTGTTTATTTATCTTTTGCGGAATCCTTCGTCCTCGTCTTGGCTTCCTACAAGCTTTGGTTTTATTCTTGCAATTAGATCGCACTAACAGAACAAACACTACAAGCACTGTAAGTTTAATTATGGCCAACCTGTATTTTGTAATGCATGCGAATCGTAAAATTCCTCCTGCTTACTTCTGAAATTTTATGTCTGGACGTCAATTTAAAAGAATTAAGATTTAGAAAGTTTTCTCCGTAATAATTCTATTTTAAACTTCACATTATAACTCGCATCAATTATATTTAATCGATTCAATGTGTTAATCTTGTCCTAGATAAAAATCAATAAAGCTTTTTTTTTTTTTTTTTTTTTCTTTTTTTCATGAAAGTTTATTTTAATATCAGCTAATTGAAAAAATAAATTAGAAAAATATTTAATTTTATCTTGTCCTAAATTACATAAGCAAAAATTTTGTTGAAAAAAAAAATCAAATCAAATATTATTTTTATTTTATCTTGCTATGCAATTTAAATTAAAAATTATCTTTCAGCGTTCCAAGGCTTTTATCGTTAAGTTAAACATAAGTTCATTTCTCATGCTCTCCCCCCCCCTCCTCTGTATCTTTATTTTCTCCTTCTTCTCTTAAAAACTCAATTTTCTAAGTTAATTAGAATGTACAATTCTTAGCATTAAAATGGATTGTTTCAGCAGACATTTTACTTTTGTTGATTATACATTTTTCTTTTATTGATTTTTCAAATTATTTTCCTAGATGTAAAATTATTGCATTTTTATCGTTTAAAATTTTTTATTCGAACTATTTCTAATATTACTTTATATATATATATATATAATGATCGAAAAGCGTGTTTCTCTTTTTATTTTGGATTTAATATAATTAAAGAATTTTTTGTTTACTATATAAATATGTGTATATATATATATATATATATAATGCAAGAAAGAAAAATCATACAATTCGCATACATTAAAAAACCATTTTCCAATTAAATTTTAATCAGATTGCTTTCGATTACTTGTATTGTCTGTAACTTTCAATCTGTTTCCCCTCCGGAATTACATCTAAAAATATATTACTTTTAACTAAGGAGAATGAAATCTCAGAAAATCTACCTTAAAAATTTTACTTTTTAAGAATAAAGCTTAAAATAGATTTTTAGTGTAGTCCTGTATATTACTTAAAAATTTCTTACTAAAAAAATAAAAAATAAAACAATTACAGATACTGAAATGTATATTTTATTATTTTCATCGTATTAATTATTCGCAGAGAATCAATATTGTTATAATGTATGTCCGGAGAGCCCCTGGGGATGAATCCTATACTGTATCCAATTGCCTATTGCCTAGCTATTATGCGAAGTTATAACCGCTCAACTCGACTCATTATGAAAGAAAAATGGCTACTCACTGACCAGGCCTCTTCAAACGCAGACATCCTCTCTTTCTTTCATTCTTCTTTTAACCCTTAAATGGATAGCGATGTAGATCTGCATCGTATATTTAAAAACTCACATCGCTTTATGTACCAACCTTTGCATAGTTTTCTTTTTCCTTTAATTTTACCAAAACACGCAACTTGAATCTTTGACAGTTTATTACCATGTTTTCATTAACTTCGATTCTTGTTTGTTTGTTTGTCCGGTACAAATGTTGCAATCTATTTTTAACTAACTTCCCTACTAGCTAGATATTTTGAAACTTTCACAGTAGCTCAGAACCCGGTGACAACACAATACTTCGAAGTCCGATTTTCGAATTTTCGAATAGTTTTCTTTAAATTAATTATAATATGAAAATAATAAGCTCTTAATAGCAGTAAAATAGCCATTAAAATATTAGCTATAATTTAATTGTTGCCAAATATATATATATATATATATGAATTCATTTCCTTTTGACATAAAAATAAATACATTTAATTCAACGTGAAAGTGAAAAAATTATAAAAAGTTAAATTATGCATCTCACAAAAAATTGACGTCATTATCACTTTAAAAATTTTATACACATGGATAAATGCTAATGTAGTTCACGATGCTAATGTACGTTTTTCTCAAAAGGAGTAATATTTTATTTTTAAATCTTTTTTTTTTTTTCACTACTATTTTTATTTCACTGAACTGAGTCCACGTGCTTAAATATTGCTTAAATATTATTTTTTATCCTCGCGTATTTTATTAATGATTCATCAGAAAATTTAAAAACATCGTATATAAAAAGTTTTTTTTATCTTACAATTATTTTTTTTATTTGCGACAATTTTCATTTGTTGGCACGCTATCTGAGTACAATTGCATTTCGGCTGGTGTTACGAATTATGATTATTTATAAAAATCAACGAGATATATAAAGTAGAGTGATAAATGGTAACCCTTGAGAAGGTCCAAGATGACTCATGTGACATGCTCCCCTTGCACCTGCGTATTCGATGGTTCCCTTGGTAACAGCTTATTTTCAGTAAATTTCTATGGCAACGGTTTGGAGATTACTCTTCGCATAAGTCATAAATGCCAATGTTTTTGTTTACTTACGTAGTGTAATATTCTTTTGTTCTAAATCATTTTGATTTTGATTTTACTTCTCTTTTATTTCGTGTAGTTGAACGTTAACCGACAAAATGCTTAAAAATAGTTGAAAAAATATTATTTGTTGTTAAATTTAGCCCTTTAAAAGTTTAAATTTTCTTTTATAAACATTTTTAAACTTTGTTGGGAAACGATGAAAAAAAATGTATTTTATTATTTATTAAAATGTGAAATATGTGTAAAATTATTTTAAAAACATTTTATTTCGGTCACAGGACTGTCATGCTACCTAATAATAATGACAATTTGTCGAACTGATATTTTAAATGCCAAAATAGCGATAAAGGGCCAAACACAGCAACCTATTCGAGCATGTCACGTGATTCATCTTGAACCACGGAAAGTTAATCCTTCATCCATTGAATCAGCGCTCTAATTTATATATCTCGTTGGTAGTTATAAACTTTCGTTGAAATCTTTTTACGTATGGAGATTAAGGGAAAAGTGTAAGCACAAAAAATGTTCAGTTTTGAAAGATCTTTCTAATGATGTAACATTTATGCAGATTAATTAAAAAAATAAAAAATAAAAATACATAGCATTTCTAAGAAAAAAAAAAAAAGGGCTACCAAAAGTCTCTGTTTTGAAGTGGTCTAACCGGAATTGTTCCTGACAGAAGATGGTCATTATTATTATTAATAATATAAGTTTTTTGGTGTACTGAAACCGAAAATGAAGCCAGTTTTTGCTCTATCACATATAGATTTTTTTCAATACAGGGAGTCTATCGACATAATTCCTTCATTTTCGGTAGTTTCTGGAATTTTCATGATTAACTATAATAGAATGAATTTCATGATTAATTATAAATTAATTATATTAGAATTTCTATGATTAATTATAATTAATAACATACTATAAAAATTACCATATTGGTGGAAGAGTCACCGAAGAAATTGTGTTGGTAGACGATTTCGAGTAATATTTTATTTTTAAAACCAACTTTTTTCCCCCACTATTATTATTATTTCACTGAACTGAGTCCGCGTGTTTAAATATTGCTTATATATTATTTTTTTATCCTCGCTTATTTTATTAATGATTCATCAGAAAATTTAAAAACATATATATATATATATATATTTTATTATAATTATTTTTTTATTTGTGACAATTTTCATTTGTTGGCACGCTATCTGAGTACAATTGCATTTGCGATTATTTATAAAAATATACAGGAAAAACTGTTTTCGGATAGAAACAAGGAAAGAGTAACGAATAATATTTATATTTTTGCATATACTGATAAATTTATGGAAAAAAAAAAAAATTGTAACTTTTTTTCCCCTATTAACTACACCCATTTCTCGGTTGATTCCAAATGTTATTTATCAAAAATAAAAATTCATGCATTTCAGGGTTAATTGTATCAAAGCATTCCTTTCACATGCGTAAAATATTTTTTTTTTTCTGTTAAACATAAATGGACTTTTTTATTAGCCCATTAAACCCATTGTTTCAGACAGCTCTAATCAAAGCAATAAAAGAAGAAAATCAATCACAGAACCTGTCTACTGTAAAGAGAATTGAAGCAAATCGAACATCCCCCTTTTAAAGGCAAGAAGCTGTTACTTATGCCATTTCCAAAGAGTGTTTCCAATTTTTGTTTCTCAAATATTGCTGCACAGTTCTGCGACTATGTTTCAGAGAGGCTTTGAAATTAGTTTTCATAGGTAAAATATTTAAAAAGAACTAATTAAACAAAATAAAGAAAAACTTATTTTCGTCAAGCTATTTGAGGAACAAAATTTGTTATTTATAAATCTTTTTTTAGAACATGATTCAAAATTAGTAATTTGAAAAACTCTAAAATAAAGATCGTAATTTTTTTCAATGCCTGTATTTTGAAAAAATCCATAGCAATTAAATTTATATCATTTCAATCCATTTCTTTGAATTGATTTACTAATGATACTGTGTTTAAATATGCTGCTTTAACTTCGTGATTTATAACGAAAACAATTTTTTAAGAATAAATTATTTACTAAAACAATTGTTTTTGAGAAAGTAGATTAAATCGTATTATTTTTCCAACATTTTGATCGACTTAATTAATGTGAACAATTATCATCTAGTATTCAGGGTGCAAATACTTCAAAATATAATTTACAAATAATAATAATAAAATAAAAAATATTTTTACCATTTCGAATGAATTTGAAATGAATTTATACATGATGTATTACAATAAATTTTATTGTGTACATAATTTTTTTTCTTCAAAGTAAAGTGCAATTTACTTACTTCAACAGTAAATACCTTATTTTTAACACAATCGTTGTTTATCTTTTAGATTTCCGAAAGAAGAACTTTGAAGGACAGAAGTTTTGAGAGGTTTCCTGTCATAAAAATTGTTAAAGCAAAAATAAGTACTTTTTTTTTTTTTGTATGATAAATATACATTTTCTTTCTTTTTTTTTTAAATATATATATATTTATATAAATTAAAATATTGTTCGTACGGATTTGTTCTGCCTTTATTACTTTTAATTGCTTCAAACATAGGTTTGAACATTGATTTAGTTAAATTATGCTTCAATTAAAAATTTTTAAAAAGTGTTTATTTATACTAATAATAAATTATATTTAGGGAATTCTTAATACATTATAATGGAAATTAAACCTTTAGAATAAAAATTTTAATAAAAACGAAATAATTTATCAGAAAATTTACAGGCAGCAAAATTTTCAAAAATTCTAAATTCAGGTGTAGCTCAGATGGCCAATGTGTTCGTGTGTCAACACATCATTAGGTGTCGAGGTGTACAACACCTCTCATTACTCTGTGCAGAGTTCGATACAGTATCGAAGTTTGTCACACTGGTTTTATTCTCCTCTGTGATATTTATCTATACTTATATACATACAGTGGTCCGAGGAAAAAATTATATCATTTTTAACGGCCAACCAACAAATCTACTGAAAGTGTGTTGATGCGTCGGCACACCGCACCACAATAAATATCAACTTTTATTCTCTACTTTTAGAAAATTAATATTTTTACACGGGAAAATTAAAATATGACACATGGTTGTAGGTAGGTAGATAATTAGGAAGGTTGTGTTTGACGTCGCATCATTACTGAGCTGGATAATTGGCGACGGTCTGGGACGCACCCCTACGGATGTTCCGGAAACATGACACCACAGTTTTGGTCCTACACGAAGGGGATGGCTCCCCAGCTTCGGTGGCCCCCAGTGGTATAATTTTGATAGGAACACGGATGATACTGCGGCCACGACATATTTTACGTGCACCAGCCACCATTAGTGTACAGGACGGTCTTTGGCTGGCTCGAGAACCGAACCCGCAATCTTCCAATTACGAGTTCCGCGCTCTACCGACTGGGGTACCACGGTCCTGATCTAAGGTTGTAAAAAAGAAATGAAAAGGGTCATATACTAGACTGTAATGCAGAATGGTCTAAATATTATGAATTTCTTTCTATTAAAATATATATCTATATAAATATTATAAATTTCAATTTGACACTGAATATGAGGATTTCCATAATTTTCTGCTTTTGTCTTGTAATATGCATTATTAATATTCCTTTATTCATTATTATTCCTTCATTACTATTTCTTTATTCATTCCTTTATGCATTATTAATATTCCAGTGAAAGAAAGCAGAGAATAGATGAACTTGAACAGATATCTGCATGTGTTAATAAGTAAAGTGAGTAGGGGGGGGGGGCGAAGCCTCCTTCGGGGGTTGGTGAGTGGAGCGAGCAGGGGCAGAGCCCCCTAGTATGTTAAAAAAAAAAAAAAATGAAAGATGAAGTTTTAAGCATTTTGTTTTTATCATGAGCTTAAAATTACATCTTAAAGAAAAACGTCTGAAAAAAAAAAAAAAAAAACGTAAAAATGTGCATGGAACATAAACTTTTAAAAAATCGTATAAAAATATCTATAATCTAAAAAACTATACAATTTTTATACACAGCACACAGACAAACAGACGAACACTGTTTTTATTAGTATAAATAAATCTCATAAACTTTGCTATAATAAATTAGTTTTGTAATTCTTTTTATGCAATTAAATCCAGGTTAGGTCATTTAACAGCTCGCATATATGTGATTAATTTATCCTCAATGTGCTAATAACTTTATCTGTAACTATAGATTATGTTCAAAAAAAAAAAAAAATCAATATAGCCATGTTTAAGATTGCTTTCGTTTTGAAAACATTACTAAAATCTGTTATGAGATGCATTATATGAATTATCTCAAAATAATTGATTTTTGTAATTAGTCGTGAGCTTGCATGTAGTTTTCTCGTATATAAACTTTAATCAATATTTGTTTATAAGTCAGTTTTTAATCTAATTATCGGAAAAGTATATGCATTATCACTGGAAACTTAAAGCTTCGCAAATAGCGGAAATCGTTAACAGTGTATTGAATTATTGAAGTAATTAAGCTAAAATAATGGGCACAAAATACACACTGACAATAGTTAGAAACGAGGTAAATAAGTTCAATTACCGCAATGCTGAAATAAATTTAATGAAAATTAATTTTATTAATCAATACACTTTTTGAACATTATAAATAGTTAAGATATATAATGGCATAAAATGATATATAGAATATGAAATGTGTGGCAAAAGTCATACACCGTATTAACCTTTTACACGCCGCATTCAGATCCGGGTGTAATTTAAATTCTTTTTTTACATGTTTTGCCTTCTAATGCTTTAGTTAAAAGAACTCTATCATTAAAATGTGTAAAAAAAAATTTAGAATAATTTAATAATATTATATTTAATATTATTAATTTAATATTATTTTATTTTAATTTAATTTAGTAACGTAAGCTATTTTAAACACGCCATCCCATTTTTAGAAGCATTTGCTTACTTTTCTAAATTATGTGAATTTTTAAATTGTGGGGTAAAAGGGAAAATTGTAAAATAGGTTTTTTTTTATAATTTTCTGTACATTTCACCTTTTATGATTGAACTGTAATCTTTGTTTAAAAAGATGAAATCATCTATCTATTATATCTGATAATTTTTTTAAGTCAGTATTCATGTTATTTATTTTTAAATGAAATTTTAATTCCATGTTACATTTATGAAACATTGGCGTGTTAAAGGTTATTTTTTCCAATGCTTTTCTCATTTTTAATATAGATTTCAACAAAGCTAAAAAAAAAAAAAAAAAAACTGTTTATGAAATAGGTTTGTTTCTGCTCACCTATTCATTTCCATAAATCCTCATAACCTAGACTCATTTATAATTTATTTTCTGTTAAAATGGGCATGAATGTCGTTACTGGTTTGCAGTGACTCATAAAAAATTAAGGATACATTAGAGTCTGTGAGAGGTGTTTCTTTAAAGTATTTTTATTATTATTATCTTTATACAGCACAAAACATATGCAATTCAGAGGCACAAAAGCATATTTCTTACAGAACAGAGTATAACTAACATAAATGATTGTTTTACAGGGTGGCATATTAATAACCAGATACAGCATACATTATAAAAAATACGTCCTATTTGCTGCCAGAAATTCCCTGTAATTTGAGAAAATACGCGCAATTTACGAAAAAAGTATGTTGTAAGAACGTATTTCCTCAAACACAGCGAATTTCTGGCTGCAAATAGGACATGTTTTTTATAGTGTAAGATATGTATGGAAATAGATAAAAAAACATTTTAAGTTGTGTTTCGGGGTGTTTGTTGCGATTACACTAGTTTTTTAGCAAATTATGAGTAAGCTATTTTCGCCGAAACGTTAGTGGAAGCTTCCATGTGCAGACTCAAAAAGTTTTTGGTTCTGATCTGTATGTTTGTGTGTCTGTTTGTACATCTCGCGATAGCGGCCGCAAAAAAGCACCCTCTGGTCTTGCAAATCGGTACACATGTTCATGATTCACACAGATATAACTGTATTGTTTTTATGATTATTCTATTTGTATTTCGTGTACAGGGACACATCAACTTTTTTTAGCGCTAGAGGCCTATTTCAGTCGGTACAGCGTTGTCGAATTTTTATAATACACTCTTAATAGTGCTAAGGGCCTATTTCAGTCAGTTTATGGAATGGGGATTTATTGAATGAAGTCCCCCCGAGGCCCAACTTTGACATGAGTCCTCCCCCAGGCCCAACTTTGACATGAGTCCCCCCCAAGGTACCCCTATTTCAGTCGGTACAGCGTTGACGAATTTTTATAATACACTCTTAATAGTGCTAAGGGCCTATTTCAGTCGGTTTATTGAATGGGGATTTATTGAATGAAGTCCCCCCAAGGCACAACTTTGACATGAGTCCCCCCCAGGCCCAACTTTGACATGAGTCCCCCCCAAGGTACCCCTATTTCAGCCTGTACAGCGTTGTCGAATTTTTATAATACACTCTTAATAGTGCTAAGGGCCTATTTCAGTCGGTTTATTGAATGGGGATTTATTGAATGAAGTCCCCCCAAGGCACAACTTTGACATGAGTCCCCCCCAAGGTACCCCTATTTCAGTCGGTACAGCGTTGTCGAATTTTTATAATACACTCTTAATAGTGCTAAGGGCCTATTTCAGTCGGTTTATTGAATGGGGATTTATTGAATGAGGTCCCCCCAGGCCCAACTTTGACATGAGTCCCCCCCAAGGTACAACTTTGACATGAGTCCCCCCCAAGGCACAACTTTGACATGAGTCCCCCCCCAGGCCCAACTTTGACATGAGTCCCCCCAAGGCCCAACTTTGACATGAGTCCCCCCCAAGGTACAACTTTGACATGAGTCCCCCCCCCCTAAGGCACACCTTTGACATGAGTCCCCCCCAAGGCACACCTCCCCCTCATTGGGAAAAAGAGCAAAAGGGGTTGTTTTGCGGCTATAAGACAGTTTGGACTTCCAACGTTATTTGTTACAGTATCTGTAGCTGAAACACATTGGTTTGATTTAATGAAAACTTTATCATGGAATTTAGATCGTCACGAATTAACTAAAGAAGAATTTGTCGATATTAACAAGTTTAGCAGTAGGCCTCTGGCACTAAATTAAAATCTGTCAATGTCAGATTTTCATGTTTTAAATAATGAAATAATGTCGTGTCTGTATATTTTTTTATTTAATTTGTATAAACTTATAAAATTAATTTTGGAGAAAAGAAAACTTATTTTTTAAAACCGTTAGAAATTTTGCTGTTTTTCTCTCTTTCAATAAATAAGCAAAAATAAATCCATTAAAATCTAAATATAATTGCTAAAGTCTTGAATATTGAATAAATATTGAGTTATTGAATAAATACTTCATAAATATTAAAATGAAGCGATTTAAACTGTAGATATATTCGATATTTATTTTTTGAGATTGTAGAAATATTTCTCTTCTTTCAGTTTCACACTATAGTACAAATAATTGCCTAAATACTGTTTATTTTTTTAATCTTTACGGTCTATGGATAAAATTTTTATGTACCGCAATAGCAGTAACGAAATTCTCCCGAATGACTTGAAAATTGGTACATATATTCAAGTGCTATACAAAAGAAGCTGTACAGTTTTTGGTGTCTATGTGGTGTATGGATCGTCTACAAGGTCACACCAAAGTTTTTCTTATCATTATGGCCTATGGGCAGGATTTCGTTTAAACGCACTTTTATTTGGTTACATAGCAATCAACAAAATGAAAATAACATGCATTTTTGAGATGCATAAAAACATATTTTCTGTAGAAAACATGGGCTTGTAGCGCTAAATTCAAACTCTTACGAATAGTAATTACTATTGAGTCATCTTCCCTATCGTTTAAAACAACATAGACGGCGCTGTCGCCATTCTTGGCAAAATATCTAATGATATTTTGCCAATCCTAAAAAGTGAAGTGAAATCATTTTGTTTTCAGAAGTCAGTCAGAAGTTCGTCGGCTCTCGCTGAAAGATGGAGCTGTTTTCGTGTACGACGCCGCTGTGGCCAGGGGCCGCAGGCAGCGGCCTGTAAGAAGATTCGTTTTTATGTAACCTAAGTTCTGTTTACTGCGCGCGTTGTATATAGTTTTGTATATAGTTTTGTAATTGTGTTTTATTATAATTAAATATATTAATTAACGGAATGCCCGAGTTCGTTCTTTCAATGTTCTAAGGTGTCATTCCGTTATAGGCTTAGATTTAATATGCAATGTACAGGACCTTTCAAATGTATTTCATGTAATCATCCAAATCATGTCAAATTTCGAACAATTTATCATGAGCTTTATAGAATAAGTTGTATATTTTTTATTGGTTTATATAATAATCATGGCTTGTTTACAAGGATGCATAAAAGAATTCATGACTTTAGAGCCTATGGACAGAATTTTTATTTAAGCGCATTTTTACGCGTTTATGCAGCATTCAGTATAATGGAATTAACATACGAGTACATTATTAAGATGCTTTCAAGCACGTTTTCTATTGAAAAAAGGTATGCATAGACAAAATAATTTATTTACAGGACTACACAAAAGAATTCTGATGTCATTCTGTACTGTAATCCTCCAGTGATGTTAAGTTTGATTCAAATATTAATGAGTTCCACCGAATTAGTTTATACTTTGCATTAGCGTATATAACTACTGTGACTCATATACAGAGACACACAAAATAATTTTACACGATTACTGTTCATACACGGTATTTCTTATAAATGCTTTTTGACATGGTTATATTCCATTTAACTTAATTAAATAAACAAACGTTATTAAAATGTTTAAAAGCATGGTTTCTTTGGAAAGTGGTAAAAATAGAATTGGTAAATAGTTTACCGGACTGCACAAAATAATTCCGATAAATTATGTAGTCATTTGGCATGCAATTTGGTACAAGTAAGTATGAGTTACAAGGAAATATATACAGTGGTGGCCAAAAGTGTGGACATTTTTTGAAAGTTTCATGTTTTTCAAATTTGTGTGCTTGTAGAATATATTAATTTTCACTTAAATACAAATGTTTATATATCAAATTGAAGGTAATTTAATGTAGAATTTAATAACAAAAACAGTATTACAATATCTGTATTCCAAAACATTTTATGCAACTAATAGTAAGTGATACTTACACAATCAATACTTAGTAGGATAACCCTTATTTTATAAGACAGCTTCACAACGTCTTTTCATCGAGTAAACGAGTGTTTGTAGTTCATCTTTCGTAATCAGATGGTGCCAATAATCAATTATAGTTTCAATAAGTTGTCTTTTATTGGATAGACGTTTTTTTCATACAAGAATTTTCAAACGTCGCCACAAATTTTCAATTGGATTGCGATCAGGGCTGTTTCCTGGCCATGGTAATATATCTATGCCTTTATTTTGAAACCATGCTTTGCATACTTTTGCTGTGTGGCATGGAGCTGAATCCTCCTGAAAAATAAATTGTGCTTTGTTGGGGAAGAGATCCCTGATGGAAGGTATCAATTTTGGTTCCAGGGCAGTTTCGATGTATTTTTTGGCCTTCAGGATGCCATCAATCACTTGAATTCGGCCCACACCATCTGCAGACATACATGCCCAAATCATGACATTTGTTGGGTTTTTTGCAGTTGCTTCAATGCAATCAGGATGAAGTGCTTCACCTACTCTACGTCTCACGTATTTTCTACCATCACTACCAAAGAGCGATATTTTACTCTCATCGCTCCAGATTACTTGATTCCATTGATTATCTGACCATTTAATGTATTCTTTTGCCCACTTAACTCGTTTTTCTCGTTGCTTTTGATTTAAATATGGTTTTATTCCTTGGAATTCTAGCTTGTAGTCCAAATCCTAATAACCTTCTTCTTATTGTTCTTGAACTTAATGCAATACCCGTTGCATTCATTTCACATCTAATGGCATCTGATGAAATTTTTCCATCTTGAAGGCATAGCCGTTTAATTTTTCTATCGGCAGTAGCACTTGTGCATTTTGTTCGGCCTGATTTGGCCTTATTTTCCACTGATGTCTTTTTTTCATAACGTAAACAGAACTTTCGTACACCAGAACAAGTCACTGAACCACAAACTTGTCTTGCAATTTCAGCATAAGAGAGGCCATTTTCTCTCAATATGACAATTCGGCTTCTTTTTGTTGATGTCCAATCAGTTCTTCTTTTTGGTGACATTGTTTAAAATTAGTTTAATTAAAAAAAAAAAAAAGGACTTAAAATATTCAAAAACAGCAATACTCCATTTAATTGTACTAGTATGCATCATTCCGCAAAATATTTCCACAACAATAACTCTTTTACCATCCAAATAACCTAAACTATAGTTACAGACATTTGATTGGTCCTCAGAACAGTGTTTGTGATTGGCCAGTACGCTTTAATTACAAAACACGTCATTATTCAAAACGATTTGTGTTTGTTTGTTCTACTAAAATGAGCATAACTTTTTTTGTAAGTCAGATATTTTAATTCTGTTTTTGTCATTAAATTCTACATTACATTACCTTCAATTTGATACATACACATTTGTATTTAAGTGAAAATTAATATATTCTACAAGCACACAAAGTTGAAAAACATGAAACTTTCAAAAAATGTCCACACTTTTGGCCACCACTGTACATACACATACATGCGGATAGATATAAACAGACGGATACAGCGGAGGCCTGAGGGGGGTGGCAGCCCTCTTATGGACGTATATGGTTATTAAATAAATTAGTCAAATATATATATATATATAATTATTTTAAATACTATGCAATAAATAAAAATGATCTCTGAGTAATAAGTGATGCAAATAGGATGCTGAGGCTCCTGATTTGCAGAACCACTAGCTAAGGAACATAGAAAATTAAAGAAAAGCAATAAATTGTTTCCTTTTTCTTTAAAAGTAATGTTGTAAATATAGTTTTCATTAAAGAAAAGCAATATATTGTTTGCTTTTTCTTTAAATCTAATGTTGTAATTATAGTTTTCGTGAGATTTTTCCCTCCCTATTAAAAAAAAAAACAATATGGATTTTAACATACGAAGACAAAATATATTGAATATTTAATGATCTAACGAGATGAAAAATGTATTACAATATATTCAAGATGAATGTTTATTATTATTATTATTATTACTTATTTATTTATTTATTTACTTTTATTTTTTCTATAAGAAACGATTCAGATTTAATTAAAAGCAAATGCTTTAGAAACAAGGAATTATAGCTCAAATCAGATAAATATCTACTAACGAAAGAAGGGTGAAATTCAAATGAATAATAAACATTGCAGTGAAACCATTGTCAAAGGAGTGAGGGTTTATAAAATTCAATCGTTTCCTTAACTTTTTACACACTCATCGCAAATTTTGAGGTATTTTATTCATTAATTTTTTTTTTTTTTTTTCTCGCAGAAAAATCACTTTTTAAAATATTTTCAACTCGAGGTTCTAATGTTGCGAGGTGTAATAGTTGAAAAAGGAAATATCTAAGCACAGCTAAGAACCTCTGAATAATATAATTCATCAACAGCTCTAAATGGTGTCAGGTTTTTCATATATTCGTTAAATAAAACATTTTGTTTGAGTTCATAATATTTATATATTTTTAAGCAGACCGCGTTCCTTTTTTATTTTTATTAAGCTATTAGAAATTATTTCAAAATTTATATTTATTTATCGATATTTTGCCTGTTTAACAATTTCTAACAAGGCTGAAAAGTGTTAATGGCCTCGGTTTGTCTGGTTTGACTTCGGTAATGTTTGGTATTTAACTAGTTTTCCTCAATTTGTATGTCGTTTAATGGATTGTAATGTATCCAAATTCTTTTGTGCGTCTCTCTGAAAGAACTATAAATAATAAACTCAAAATATCAAATATTTATTTGTTTTTAAGCTTTTAGCAATTTAAAAAATCTAAAGTGAACTTTAAATAATTTCAGCTTAACGATCGCAATGCTTAAAAATTCAACTTTGTATATCAGTAAAAATAATAAATAAAAAAGGTCATAACATTTACATAAGAATAAATCCTATACTTACGTAAATATGTACGGTTCTCACAATAATAATCTATAACATGCCTACCAATTTATATCTTAATCGAATGTAGATTTTGGACGCTAGCGCAGTTTATATATTTTGAGCCCATTGTCCTTAGATATGAAGAATTTTTCTTTATGTCCATGTAAAAGACCTGTGTGTTCTGTATTCATCAAAATGAATGCAAATTATGGGACGGTACCCTATTACCATCTACCAATTTTTAGCTTAATCGGAAAAGGTATTTAGATGCTATCGCACTTCAAATAACTTCAGTTATTTGTCATAATGATGAAGAAGTTTTGATTGTGTCCCTATAAAAAACTATAAATTCTGCACTCATTAAAATCGTTAGAAATTATGCGATTGAGACCTACGTACCAATTTTTAGCTCAATTGAATAATTCGTTTACACGTTATCGCACTTTAAATAACTTCAGCTAACAGACCATAATGAGGAATGATTTTTCTTTGTTTCTTTGTAAAAAATGAAGATTATAAGTACCAAAATGTATAAAAGTTCATACGACTTTGACATATAATATACATACCAACTTTCAGCTCAATAGATCAAATCCTTTAGATGTTATCGTTTTCACTGACATACATATACATGCACACATACAAACACGTATACATTCAAACACTTACATACATAGCAGTAAAAATTGCCAAAAATGAACTCAAGGGACCTCGAAACGCATCGATTCACGAAAATCTCATAGTCGAACTTTTTTCATGATTGTAATATTTTTCTTACATAATGTAGGGTAGGTGCTCCAGTTATTGTCATGCTCCAGTAATTGGCATCTATCCAGAAATAATTATTAAATAAGAAAAATAATAAAATCATATATTTTACACATAAGAATTTTAGCATTTTATGTCGAACACTGGAGCTTAGGGTGCTAATAACTGGTAAAATGAATAACTAGCAGTTTCAAATACTGGAACATAGGTTGCTAGTTACTGAAAAAAATGAAAAACTGGCAGTGTCAATTACTGGAACATTGAGTGGGTGTCAAATAAAAATTCGTTAAAAAAAATAATAATTGTTATCGAATGTATATATTTTGACATATATGTGGTTCTGAATGTCTTTCATACCATATGTACTAACTTAAGATTTCTGAAAATACTTTCTAATCACTAGAACATTAAAAACATCCGAGATTGCTCTAAAAGTGTCAGGTGCACTTACCCTATATTCGGAAAATACTAACTGAGCATAAAAGATTCAACTTCCACTCCAGTGAATGTAACTAGGTTCATTTACATATCTAACGCTAATACACCAAAATGACTTTTGATACTCCAGAATTAATATCTAAGAATCCACAGCTGGAACCTAAATATGCCAAATGAATATTACTTGCTGAATATGTTTCTTTTATCGATTATTGTGCTTCAACATCATTTACATCCATACTTCTAAGCCCTCCATAAGTGCGCGAATCGTTTTGTAATGCATTTTTATTCTATTCATATTACAGAATTTTAATCGAATTTAGATTACTTATATATGAATTTCATTTATTTTATATGAAAAAGTTTTCATGTGTTAGGCTGATATTAATGGAGTTAAAAGAGAAATTTATGTAAAAAGCACCTAATTTATAATATCAATCATAAAATTAAAACATATTTAATTCCTAAAGACGCTGCTTAAAAAAAAAATAATAATAATAATACTTTTTTTTAGCTTACATTCTTTGTCATAAACCTTCTGCTGAATCCGGTTTAAAAACGGGAAAAAAGGGGAAAAAATTAGAAATATCAGTCCCTATCGTTACAAATTTGGTACCAAATGAAAGGGCCGATTTTCCTGAATCCAGGGATGCAAACAACGCTTCGACATGACAATTGATTTTTAAAATTAACTAAAGTATGAAAATTAGGTGGCAACACTTCATTTTAAAAATTACATGGCTGGGTACAAATTCGGTACCAAATGAAAGGGGCGATTTTTATGAATGTAGGGGTGCCAACATCGTTTCGACACGACAATTAGATTTTTTTAAATTAACTAAAGTATGAAATTTAGGTGGAAACACTTTATTTTATTTCATTTCAGTCATTTTAAAAAGTACGTGGTCCAGTTTTACGGTCAGAAAATGAGAAAAAAATAAATTAAAAAATAAAAAATAAAAATAAAAATTTTATTTTTTAGTGCGAATTAAGCCAGAAAAAGTCTTTAATTTAAAATATTTTTAAATATTTTATTTATACTTTATGAGTTTATGACTTCGGTTCGTTTGTCTGTGCACTAACTACTGTAAATGTTCAGAGAAATTCTTGAAACTGATATATATTATTAAAATTTGTTGTAGCAATGTTTCGAATCGAAATCAATTTAAATAGTACCAATAGTTTGTGTACAGGGACATGCAAATAAATTCCACTGTATTGCGTTCTACGAGAGGCATTTCTATGAGGTATATTTTAATACCTTTGTACTGCATAACGCACATTGAAATTAACACTCATTATTCATAAATAAAAACATGTTTTGGATAGAATTTAGTATGAGTATCATTAAGATTTACAGAGTTACTCAAAGATATTCAAATACATTAAAGGCTGGAATTTAAAATTGCTTGAATTGCTTTTTCTTTTGTGCTCAGCATTTTTAACATTTTCCACTTAGTTAAAGTGTGATTATGATTATTACGATTCATATTTAAAAGCAAAATATATGTTTGTAGCCTTTCTGTTTTTTACAAAACACAAGACTACACAAAATCAATTTGTTGCACAATTCTTCTTTGAAAATTAAGCAATATATATATATATATATATATTTTTCCAATCCAAAATAAAGAAACAAAATATATTTTAAAGTGTTATTACAAAATTTAATTATATTATATGGCTGAGCAAAATAACACGCAAGTGCAGTTTGAAACTGTTTATAATTTACGCGAGTAGCACGGCTATTTATTCTTTCTTTCTTTCTTTTAGGTAGATTCCTTATAGGAGATCTACCTATTGCAATGGCTCTCATGACGCGACTTCTGGAAAAATTCTTCATATTTTCACCGACCATTACCCCTAGAACCCAAAACCACCCTCCGTTCAATAGTTTATATATATATATATATATATATATATTATATATATGTGTGTGTGTGTGTGTGTAACGCTTTTTCCCATGTTAAGTTGTAAACATGAGAACTGGAGTAATTTTTATTTAAATTTAACCAGCTCGGGATATGTTGTCAGGACAGTAAAAATCTGGGTCGAGTTCATAGATGGGGCATCCGGCTCAAAGGGGGTGAAAATGGTAGGGATGGAAATTTTCATTTACCCATAATTTCTTTAATATTGAAAATAGGAAAATACTTCAAATCAGGCGAATTACCGCCTTACCCTAAAGAACAACTTTTGTATTTAAACTTTTTCGATAACTTCAGTTGCTTAAAAGTTACAGGTTAAAAAGTGATTTTTCGTCAATTGTGATGAAGCCGACATTTTCTATAACTTTAATTGCTTAAATTTATAATCTGATGCTTACGTCACGTGCAAACGATAATAAAAAAGATCACTGAAAATATAAAAAAAAACATTGTAACAGCTTTCATTAATCATTTAAAAATATAAAATTAAAATAAACCTTGGTAAAAATATCGTTTGTGGTGAATAGTTTAGAACGAAGGTTTACGAAAGAATTTAAAATTTACGATTGAAATTGAGAGTAGTACGTTACAGCTTCCTGACTTTTTATCTTGTGGAAACACGATATTGCTCTCTGAAGACATATGAGGTTTTTGCGTGGGAAGAAAATATAATGACGTCAAAGCTGCCATTTTTCATCGCCAAGCTCGCCAAATTTTGTCATCAAATAACGAATTCCGTCGTCAACTATCAAATTTTGCCGCCAAATCACAAATTTCAATGCTAAGTCGCAAGTGTTGTCACCAAATTGTATATCTTTATGGTTTTTCTTTGTTGAATCATTATGAACTTGGATTTTAAAAAATTGAATCATTTACTGACCAATAAATCTTGCCTAAAATTTTAAGTAGAATGAATAGTAGTAGTTGATAATTAAATTTCTTAAAAACAGAATAGCGATGTAAAAAATGCAATGTGTGGGAACAAAGACATTGTCTAAGTATGTGTTAGTGCATATGTAATATTTCTTTATTTTTGTAACATTAACGTAAAGGAATCTACCTTTGCATTTAAGCTTGCCTGTTCATGTTTGCATTCAAAATGGTGGCAAATATTCTGTAAAGAAAATATTTTCTGTAAAGAATGATAATGTAAAAAATTTGAATTAAATAATGTTTCTCAAAAATAAATTATCAAAGGATTAAGTAACACTGTGGGTCTCTATTTCTGTTTTGCTTCACAAATGAAGTTGTAACAGTCCAACAGCGTTAGAAATTGTCTCCCACACTTAAACAAGGTTCAAACAATTATACTTCAGTGTTAGAATAGTTGCCACATCCGTCGGATTTAAGGGTAATAAGAAAAACCAACGAGTACTCTTTTAAACTAATCACCTTGTTTATATATATATATATATATATATACATGTTTCAAATAACATATTTTGTCTGTTTCATATAACGGCAAATAAAGGGTTAAATAGACAACAGTTGCCTTCATTTACTCTACATGCTTATACGTATGTCAACTTTTCTTATAACATTCGTCGAACGTTTATCAGTCGATTCTTTTTTAAAAGGACATTCTCGTACGATTACACTGTTTCCTCTAAAATACTCGAAGCTTTTAGAATCACAACATGAATTCAATGCAGGCTGCATTTAGAGTCCTGATATCAATGAATTTATACATTAAAATATAACATTAAAATTTGAATGATCCACTTCATTGATATATACTCAAAAAGTCGATATTAGTTCTTTAATGCGTGATTATATGATTACAATTTTACCTTGTTTACACAAATTAATTAAATTATTTAATTGAAAAATATCAGATGCGGACATAATAGGACTTCCCTGAACACTTATAAAACTATGCAAATTGTTAAGAAAACGAGTTTCTGTATGTAAGAAATTGTTCGCAAATAAACAGACAGGTTCTCCATGATAAAGTACTTTTTTCGGCGAATATTCGAGGAGTAATTCAATAAAACTATAGCACTTATCCCAGAAATAAGGAAACAATGCAAATCAACAATATCGCTTGTTCAAGAATTGTAATAAAAGCTTGTCGCTGAATCTCTCAGTTACAAATGTAAATCTCAGAAGTCTGATTACAAAATAATTCATTCGTGGTATTCACAAAATGACCTTCTCAGACAGTAAATGTACTAAAAAATATTATATGGGAAAATTATGGTATTTACAAAATCCCCTTCTCCGACAGTAAAGGTAAAAAAAAACGTTATTTAGGAAAATTATGGTATTTACAAAATTCCCTTCTCCGACAATAATGGTAATAAAAAGTGTTATTTAGGAAAATCATGGTATTAGGTCGTTGCAAAAGTTCGGGCGGACGCGGATCATTTTATTGCCTCCAAAAACGAGAGCTTCTATCGTGGTATACATTTGTTACCCGAAAAATGGGCAAAGGTTGAAGAAAGTGACGGAGAGTATTTTGATTAAAAATTGTCATTTGGTTTGATGTATTTTTATGAAATGAAGCAGTAAACAACACCACGAATTTACAAATATTTACAAAATTCCCTTCTCCCACAGTAAAGGTAATAAAAAATGTTATTTAGGAAAATCAGTGGTATTTACGAAATCCCCTTCTCCAACAGTAAAGGTAATAAAAAATGTTATATAGGAAAATCAAGACTAGAATTAAAGAACACGACCATGATATTGCTAGCGGAAAAATCACCACGGCGTTAACCAAAGCATACCAAGAAGATTAAATCAATATTATTTTTGATAACGTTAAAAAAATTTCTAACTATAATAACTATAAATACGCTACTTATCGTGAGGCTGTGAAATTATCCATCATTCAAATTCATGCAATGACAACGATGCGGCAGGTTTGGATAAACAGTGGTGCCACCTGTTAAGGAGAGCTAGCAAGCACGCAGAAGACCAAAGAGACAGAAGATTCCGGCACCGCTGATGCCGGTTATCACAACTGGTGTCCCGTTGAAAATATTTCGGCTGCATCGTGAAGAAGGTAAAGGTTTAGATTTTATTTATTCATTAATTTCCTCGAGTTTGGATGCTCTTTTTTTATACATACATCAGTAAACGTTATTGTATAAAATTGATAGATTATACCAAGACAGCTTGTTAATTCCGTTTTAAATTCAGATAATGCTTCCAGATTTTCCTATAAAACTACTAATTTTCACCAAATTTTGTGCCAGTTTTATCAAATTTGTCCGATGTCCACAGAAGCCAATACATTTGAATTATTTTAGACATAACATTCCAAGTATTTTTACCGCAACAACAATGTGTGACGTGACGTACATGCTTTTTATAAACCGAAATTTCACGGCATTAACCCCTTAACGCGCGCTGTCCTCGCTGCGAGGATGCAAAATTTAAGATCCAGCTGCAAAAATTCATCCCGGAAATTTTTTAGCAAAAATTTACGTTTATAACATATAAGAAAAGGCCGGTTTTTTAAACATTAAAATTTAAAATTTCTTTTAGTTTAATTCAGTTCATGAATTCCGGTGGCAGTATAATTTAAATGTTTCAAATTGTCTTGCGCCGCAAAGGGTTAAAGTCCAATTAAAATATTTATAGAAAGCTTGAGAAAAACATTTCGTATATCTCCATATTTCAGTTCAAAAATGCTCTAATGATTATCATGAATCAAAGAATACTTAAAAACAAAATCATTTTTATTGCCTAAAGATAAAGTTTAAAGAGAGTTCTTCTATGATGTATAAAATTTTATTTTTACAAATCACAGTTCATCGATGTTTCTTAAAGTTTTGAAATTTTCTAAATAGTTGAAAAAAATTCTTTTAAAACACCAATTCCTTAAACGACTTTTTTTTTTTTTTTACTTCAAATATTTACGCTAAACTTAGAAAACTTATATAAGATTTTTTTTCACTTTAGGAAAATTTGTATACTGTTTATAAAAAGAAATATCATGGCTCTGACCAAAAATACTTAACGTTTTAGAAAAATATATTTTATCTTTCAATATTTTAATTTAATAACACTCAGAAAAATATTGTGAATTCACGAATATTTTAAAACGAATCATTTTTATTGCTTACTGATAAACTTTTGAGACATTTTCTTTAAAAGTCTGTAAAAATTGTGCATAAAGTTTGATTTGTGCAAATCGTAGTTTTTCTATAGTACTTAAAGCTTCAAAATGTTCTAAAACGTTGGGAAAATGATTTTAAACAATAATTCTCAAACGACTATTGTATTCTTTGAATATTCGCAAGAACTTTAGAAAACTTATGTAATTTTTTTTTCCAATCACAGGACAATTTTCTTGTACTTTGTGAACATAAACTTCACGGCACTAATGTCTAGCAAAAATACTTATAGAAACTTTCGGAAAAAATATTTTCAGTCTTCCAATATTTTACTTAGAATCTGAAAATTTTCTTGAATCGAGGATTATTTTGAAAATTGCTAAAAGATAAAACATTTAAGCATACAAATAAAACTTTTTCGAATTTTTTTTAACAGTATACAAGAATACGCGAAAAAACGCTTCAGAAAACATGAATGATCCTCCAATAAATATTTGTGGGAAACACGGATTTTCTAATCATTCCTTAGCAAAACCTTAACTAGAAAAATGATCCGGAGATGTTTCAAATTTTATAATAGTGTATGTTATGGAAAATATAGTGCATTTTTACCAATACCAACATATGGTCATTCCGTTGTTACCAATACAACATTTGTAATAAGGCAATTATTACGTTGATTTCTTTATGAAACTGAAATATTGCAATCACTCTCTCTCCCTCGGTCCGTGCTCCCTCCCTCCCCCACGGAGGGTATTCCATCTATAGGCCTACACTCTGAAAAATATGTCCTATTTGCTGCCAGAAATTCTCTGTAATTTGAGAAAATACGCGTAATTAACGAAAAAAATACGTTGTCAGAACGTATTCTTTGTAATTACAGAAAATTTCTGGCAGCAAATAGGACATGTGTTTTACAGTGTAGGACACTAGTGTAGTCAATCCGCTTTAAAACTTGAGAACAATCAACCAACCAACCACCCTCTGTCAGTGTAAATACAACTGTATGAAATTAAGATAAAAATGTGTCTGCAATGGAGTGTTTGGTTTTAAGATACAAAAAAAAAAAAAAAAAAAAAACAGTGTCTTATTTATTTTAGACACTTGATGTGTCTTAAAACGAACATTATTTCGCTCATTTGAAGTGTCACGCACTTAATTCCGCCATTTTTTATAATAGTCAATATTTTTTATTAACAAATAAATAAATTAGATTGGGATTTATTTTATGGGTCAAAAATTAGCATTAGAAGCAGTGTTGCCAGATCTGGCGGATTTTTTATTCAATAATCATCAATAATTTTAAAAAGTGATATTTGGTATACGTAATAGACAATTAATCTTCGGAATGATAAGACAAACGTTACAGATCCGCTAGATCTGTCAACACTGATTAGAAGTTTCTAGAAAATACATAAAATATCATCGTTAGAATTCCCCATTTTCTCGTGAAAGTGAAATTCGAACTGAAAAACTACGAACTCACATACCATAGTGTCTAACCGACTGAGCTACAATGACTGTTAGAAAGCATGCTTATTTACTACAGCTCAACCACATATCCTAGAATTAGCAGTGAGGACGCGTCCAAAATGTTGGAGGGATGCCAGCTTGACCGACAGTTTGAAATTTGGAAAACATCCAGTAATTCCGAGCTCTGTGTTATTGCTCATTTTCTCTGATTCAGATGACTGTCACCCCTATTTTAGCATTGGACTCGTTTAGTTAGCATTTGGCAGATGCTTCCATGGTTTCATGAAATGTGGTCGAAGAATAGTTATATAAATATGTGGTATTCGTCAATCAAACTGCAAATTTGTGTTTCCATCAATAGTACTTTTTGAAATAAAATTATCGACAATATATCTAAATCTTATTATAGATTAGATTAGATTTTATGAGCAGATATTTAGTAGTTTCTTGTAAAATTTATGACAAATACACAAATATTTAAGTAATATTGGTTTAATATTGGTATTGCATAACAGTTTTTTTCTTTCTTCCTTTTTTAACTGATATTAAAAAGGTTACAAACTATGTCAGTGGTTCTAAAAGGTTGCGCGAGTTCGCATTTGTGCACCCTTGGAGACTTTAAGGTGTGACCTGTGGTAATCTGGAGGTATATTTGTCCATATATAAAGTCAAATATATTTACTCTTTTTGTACCTATATAATTGAACCTATATAATTTGCAGTTAAAACAGACAAAATGCACTGATCAAAAACCTTTCTTTTCAAACAAATGTGGAGGTTGTTTTTGAATATAGTGCTATTTCTTCCGAATTCTCTCCATGTAAATTAACTCGGTTGTGATTTTGTCTTCTCCTGAAGCTTTTCCATTTTCCATTACTTTTATTGCCGTAGCTCTTTCTTCAATATTGCTGGTATAGGATCGTTGTATTTGATAAGGTAGGTGAACCACTGAGTTGTTCTGGTGAGCTGTACGATTTTGAATAAAAATTTGCTGCCTCTTTTAGATTTTTCTCTTGACTCCTAGTGATATTTCAACTTTTTGTCTTCAAAGCTAGAATTATTTCCCTACCAAGCATCAGATTTCTCTTTGCAGTCTTTAAAACTTTTATGGCTTGATGGATCCTATCATAACTGAATTTCCTGGTGTCTTACATAGTTTTACATAGTTCTGAAAATTCAACTTTTGCAGCAATATTTTACTTGTTATACTTCATTTTTCTTTTCTTTTCCGTAAGTTGTCGTGTCTTTTCCTAGTGTTTTATAACTAGTTTACCGTTTTCTGGACCAGCAACATTTTTTGCTGATTTCAGAACAACATTGACGAAATTCACAGGGAACTCACTTATGTTTTCAGTATCCTCAAGCAAATGATATCAGTTCTTTAGTTCAGACTGGAACTCTTATTTTTAGCTTTTAAAAGCTGTTGTTGAATTCTCTTGTTTTGAATTTGCACCAGTTTCTGTCTTTCCAATGCAACCTGGAACAACGTACCAGTCTCTAATCACTAACACAGTTAAATCTATTTATCACGGCACAATTAGTAAAAGTGTATTTCATGTCAGTTAGAATGTAGTCTATTTTGCTTGTTCCTCCATTGGGACTCCTGTATGCCTATTTCTTCTTCGGATACTTTTAACTTGGATTCTTTTTATTCCATATACAAAGTATATGGAATTATAGTAATCCCGATTTGCGAAATGGATATTGTATTTCGCATAGATCAAAGACGAATGATTTGAACGAATGATCATAGAATGTTGCAGATTTATATGTGTGACTGTCATGATGTCTTGTTGTACACCTGTACCATTAGTTTTAATACGAGCTCCTGTTTCAGAGATATCAATGACCTTACACGAATTTTCGTGACGATTGTATGTAAGTGTGTATGTGTGTGTGTATCTTGCTTAATTCAAAAACGGTTGGAAGTAGAACGTTGTAAATTGGTATATAGGTTTGTTTTCACATCTAGTTGTGCACCTCTCCTTTTGGACTGTGACTTTCCGTTTTGGAAATATTTAGGAAAATTATATTCATAATGACCAAAAATACAAAGGTTTTAGCCATTAATATGATCTACCACCATAGAAATTTCAAAAGAAGCTAATGATAGAGCCTGTAATGATATTGTTATGAAAATTAAAAACATTTTTTGCTTGCAGAAAGTTATGCTTAAAGACATAAGCAGGTTCTAGTCAACGAATGCATTTTCTTTAATTAACATTCAGCCCGTAGATAGAGCCTGCAAGGATATTGTCATAAAAAGTGTCGACGTTTTTACGTGTGTAAAGTAATTCTTAAAAGCATAAACAGGTTCTAGTCGAAGAATGCACTTTATTTAATAAATATTCAGCTCGTAGATAGATTCCGTAGTGTTATTGTTATGAAAAATGTCGACATTTTAGCGTGCAGAAATTAATTCTTTAAGACAGAAGCAGGTTCTAGTCCACTTCATTTAATGAATATTTAGCCCGATGATAAAGATTGTAATGGTCGACGAATTCGATTTATTTAATGAATATTCGGCGCTGAGACAGAGCCCGTAATGATATTCTTATGAACGTTTTTGACATTTTTGTGTGCAGAAAGTAATTCTTAAAGACATATGCAGGCTCTAGTCGACAAATTCACTTAATTTAAGGAATATTCAGTCGTAGACAGAGCGTGTAATGATATAGACAAAAAACGTTGACGACATTTTATTGTGTAGAAAGTAGTTCTTAAAGAAATAAGCAGGTTCTAGTCGAAGAATGCACTTTATTTAATTAATATTCAGTAAACAGCTGAATAAATCTCTTTTTTGTGCTTCAAAAATCAATAATCATTTAATATTCTTGAAACAATCGATTGAAATGGTCATTTTTACTACAAAAATCAAATAAACATGGTTAAATACACTACAGAGCATAAATTTTGCTTCAGGAGCAACCGAATATTTCGAAGTCTGAATGGAATTTGAATTCAGCGAGAATATTGTCAGTGTTTTATTTGAATTTTCAATGTATTTCTGTGTGAGAAATCGATGCATTATTACAAATTTTCCTGAACTAGACTACTTTTGAAGTTAGAGCTTCCAAATTTTGTGAATCCCGTATTACCCCTTTTCGCCACATCTGAATACCTAATTTGAGTCTAAGTCAAGGAAATGAAAGAACTTTCATTTTTTTTTTTTTTTTTTTTTTTTTTTTTTTTACTACGTTTAGCACATAAAGATATAGGCAAGTTCTAGTCTTCAATCATCAACAATCACTCTTCTTCTTTTTTTTTTTTTTTTTTTTTTTTTTTTTTTGTAGTTCTTGTGAGTCATTTATAGGACTTTAGATAAATTTAGCTCTGCACTGTAACTCAATGCTTTCTTTTTTCGGAAAAACCCAGAAATTTGTTCTTATTGAAGTTAGAGTTTCTAAACTTTGGCAAACTTCAACTACATGTTTGCCAAATTCGGTCACCAACTCGCCAAATTCGATGTCAAAACCAAAAATCTACTCTGGCTAATAACTTGGCGGCTTGGCGAGATTAGCGAAAACATTTTGTAGCAAATATTGTTTCAGAATAGTCAGAAATGCTTTCTTAGTTTTAACTGAGTTGTTTAACTTAATTGTTTTGGTGAAATTTATCATTTCTCGCCACTTATTTTCGCCAAAGAGAACAAAACTGGGCCATCTATACTCGAATGAATTTCATTGAACTCTAAGTTGCGCATTTGCCAAATGAGAGATATGATGTAACAAGCCGTGGAGTACTATTCCTGAAAAAACTACTAGATTTGTCTCGGCGGTATATATAATCGTATTATCGTGCCTTTTTTGGTTGGAGTAGCAGTTTTTTTTCCTCGTTTTTTTTTTTTTTTTTTTTTTTTTTAATGAATGTTTGTGGACTGGAATGTGCCTATTTATTTAAGAATCGTTCACCTCCCACAAAAACGTCAATATTTTCATAACAATATGTACTGTTGCATAAGGAAGTCATGTGGAGTCCCCATCACATTTTTAAAAAATGAATTCATGACAAAATTTTTCACATTCTGCAAATTCAATCGGTCTGTGTCCGGTTTCATCTCTAACTCCCTATCCAAGTGACCAACTACACGTTCATTTAACCCTTTCAGGGGCGGTGGCTAGAGGGTCTATCCACCTACTTTAGAAATTTTTCTCTAAGTGTGCAGTGGCTACTTTTTTTATCCACTTTTATGAAAAGTTAATGTGTACTTCTAAAATTGAAATAGAGATGGCAGAACTACAGTAACATTAAGCAGGATGTGCCTGTGACTTTTTTAAATGGACAAGTTGCGGGAAAATTTTTTGAAGTTTCTTTTACATATTTTTATGAAAAATAATTTTTTATTCAAAAGTATTTGGTAGTGTAAATATACTGTAATGCACCTTTTAAATACAGCAGATTTACATATTATCTTAGATCATTAATTTTAGTTTGATTTTTAGGAGCATCTTTTAGGTGGATAGACACAGTGGCTAGAACGCCTAGCCACCACCCACAAAAAAATCCCCACAGGCTGAATTTTTTTCTTCATCAAATATGACTTGTAGGGGATGTTTACTTTATGATATATATATATTTAAAAGGAAATTCAATCATTTTTACTTAGTGCCCCTGAAAGGGTTAAATGTTTGGTACTAATTCGAGCATTGAATCTCCCATAATGGTTCTAAGATTGTGCCTCCTGGTTTTGTTGGGGGCCTTCGTAACATCCTAATAGAATTTCTCAATAACTTGGTCTTCACATGTGCTTGTTATCTCAGCATTATAACGCTTGGAGAGCTTGATGGTGAGTGTTGCAAATCTAACAGAAATGCTTGTAGATTTATTATTCTGTTTTTTAAGTTCTTGTTCACCAAAAATCCTACTCTGCTGCATCTTCATTATCTGTTCCTTGGTAATAAAGCATATTTCCATTCTTCAAATCAAGAAAATCTTCATATTTTCTTCTAACTTCACTGAGATCTACAATCCCATGCAATATGTCGTAACTCTTCTTCAAGCTCAAGGACCTGCAATTTAAAGTACGTATATTCATTCCTTGGCAGCTGACCCGGTCATTCTTCGCACCCTCTGCCTTCTTGTTTTCCTGCTTGCGGCCCAGAGCAGGGAAATGCCGGACGCCGGAAACTGAGGGCCATTGTACATATGAAACAGGCATTTTGAAATATGAAGGAGGAAGTGACCAATGCGTCTTGGTGCGAGCCCATCCGTGTTGGTTCGTAATGCTTGGTATTACTAACAGCTGAGCCAGGTGAAGGTACGAATTGCACATTAGACCTATGTCCTGGACAGTTCATCCAAGCCATAAATAATGGAATTGGAGGGTCTCCTCCCAGTCAATAGCACAGACCATTATGCAACCATATGTATATATATATACAGATGAATATGTAACTTGGAGGATATATTCGTTATAAAATTCTTCATTAACATTTTTATTATTTTGGGGATGTTCAGAGTTTATAAATTAATATTCAATTATATGTTTTCAAAAAGTCTGTCACGGAAGAAAAAGAAAAGTGAACACAGGAATAAAAATTTATTTCTGATTTAACATATGTAGGTATGTGCATTTTTACTTATCTGTAATGCATCCCAAGTACCATTACTCCTTCAATTTTTTTTTCCTTTTTCTAAAGCTTTCTTATGAGAAAAACTAAATTAACATCAGTTTGAAAAATATTGCATCTGTTAAAGTTACACAAACTTTGATTAATAATTCGATAACGAACATGTCATCGAAATTTTATGTTAATATGTTAAGGGGAAAAAACGAAAAACGTGTTATTGATTTAATTTTGCTGCCATTGTATATCCCATAATCTGTCAGAATATTTCATGTTACTTTGTTCTAGATGGGTGGTAATGACGCTTTAATAACTGTCTCAAATAGTAGCCTTTCTAGACTGAAAACTAAATAAAGTTTGCTTCTCAAACCTTTTATGAAATTTTACTTTACGAATGAAATAAAATTTAAAAAATTTAATAATCAAGCGTTTAAATAAATTTTACATTCTTTTTGCGCTTGAAATTATTAATTAAACATACAAAATAATATGCTAATTTAAAATATGGAAAAATATAATTCCAGTGTCTATTTAATAAAATGTAGTGTCTAACCAGAAATTTTCGCATCTTAACGAACATTTCAAATTCAGCCTTTCATTCTGAAATGATAATTCTTTGGCAGACTTATAAAGTACTTGGGTTTTAAGTGATAATTCAAGTTTAAGTACTTGATGGAAGTTTGCCATGACATAAGAAATATTTCGCCGTTCGTCCTTCTTTAAGTATATAAATTCTAGATCCAATTTCCGGAGTGACCGTTTAAAAGCGCAATTATATTTACAATTAAAGTATTTGTTTAAAACATCTACTGATGTTTTGACATTCAATGAGCAATTTAACAACAATTCCCTTAAGTTTATTATTTGTGTAACTGTTATAGTCACAAATTATACCAATGAGGTATAAGGAATAGAATGCTCAATTACGTACAGAGATGTGCGTTTGTTTGTATAAATAAAACTTCTAATAATTTTTTAAACCCTTACTAAAAACATTTTAATTAATAAAAAAAAAAAAAAAAAAAAAAGGTCGATTTACAAAGAAAAATTCCTTTTATTCCTTTTAATGGTTTTAAAGAAGAAACATCTCTTAAAACTTTTCTCCTTCTAATTTCATTTTTTGGATATCTAATTGATAAACAAATGATAGGTTAAAATTAATGCATTCAGCGTGGAAGTAACTGAATTGTTCTTTAATTTTATAAAAAGAAAAATACGTAGTAAAGCACTGTTTATACATCTTTTATTTTTATACGTCTTTTTTAGTGAAGTTCCGATTCATTCATATTCCTTTTAATGAGAAAATTCTTCGTTTATACGCCGCTAATATCAGTTATACGTCTTTTCTACTTTTACTAAAATTTGCAAAATTTTCCGACCTGTCATTATTCTCCATTCTAAATAAGACGGATTTTTCCTAGAAAGCATCTTAAATGGAGGAACACAGAAAAGATCGAAGAATACTGATCAAAGAATCAATTGAATTCCCAGTAGAATTTTTAATACTCATAGACAAGCAGCAAATCAGACGAATATTAAAGATTTTTAATGTTATTAAATAACTATCTGTATGGTCGTAAATCGCAAGCTTATTATTAAAGATACACAACATATATAATTAATATTCAAAATGAGATTATATAGTTCTTAAGAAATGGAATATAGTACTCAGCATACGATATAGGTAGTACCCAGTCATGCATTAATAGTATGATTTTTCTCACTTTTTATAATAAAACTTTTTTTTAAATTAATTATTGTTTTAAATATATATATATATGTAATATACATTTACTAACTTAAGCAACTTTATTAATTAGTATTTTCATATAAATTTTGCTTAAATGTCATTAAATTTGTAGTAATTAAAGTGTTATTATTAAAATTTCAGTTATACGTCTTTTCATTTATACGTCCTTTTATGTCAGTCCCTTAAAAGATGTATAAACAATGCTTTACTGTACTATGAAATATATAACAAAACATTTATAAACAGTTTTAAATTTCACTCAAACTACGCAAAAACTATAATTTTATTATTAAACTAGTTAGCATAAGTGGACACTGCTCAGTTCCCCATCATATTTATGTTCTAATAAATTTCTAGTGAAAAACATATTATAATCATGTTAAAAGAAATGGATTTGACCAAAGCTTGATACAGTGACAGAAGGAAATCCCCGCATAATAAGCTACCCACCGTTCACTTCGATATATTTCTCTCTTCTAATCTATTAATTAGTTTTATCAGGATCAATTCCGTTGTTTAGTTTTCATGCTACTATTTTCAATGCAATAATCCCCAAAATTCATATTTATATGAAAAATTTACAATTTCGCTATGTTGATAAAATCGTAAACTATGAATAATTTACGAAATTTTTCTATTAGAATATTTGTATTCAATCATGTTCAAACAAATATCATAAATGTAATTTTGAAGTTGTCTAATGTATTGAGAATCCTCAAAATGGAAGTTTATGCTCAATTTTGCCTTATTCTGACATGTTAAGTAAATCGTAAATCCCAAATAACTTATGAATTTTTTAAATTGGAAAAATCGTAGTGTATAATATTCATGCCAGTATCTTAAATAATATTTCGAAAGGGGTTTGACATCTTTACGATGAAAATATCCCTCGAGATTCACGTTTATGTGAAATTTTGCTCTATTCTGCCATAATGAGAAATTCGTAAATTTCCAATCACTTGTGAAATTTTCAAATTAGCATGTTTATAGTTACTGGTGTTCATTCCGGCGTCAAAACTGATATTTTAAAACTTGTCTGACATATTTACAGTAAATATTTTTCATTTAATGCAAGTTATGTGAAATTTTGCCCTATTCTCCCATGTTAAGAAAATCGTAAATTTCTAATAACTTACGAAGTTTTTTAATTCGAGTGCTGCAAATGAATGGGGTTCTTGCTAGTGTCGAAAGTAATATTTTAAAACTGATCTGACCTCTCTGCGATCATTTGTTTGTGAGATATCGCGTAAACAGGCTAACTAACGGACTAACACACTAACACACTAACAGACACCCTACAGACAGACACCATAGAAATTTTGTCATTTTCGAATTCCTCACACCTGAAAACGTGCAAAAAAGTCAAAAAACCGAGGTCTAAAATTTTCACGATTACCTAAGTTCCCCATACCTATAGTATGATGGGGAACTAAAACCATATTTTGATACCTCTGCTTCCTGAATACTAGTGATAATTCCTTACATTAATTATGTCTATCAAAGTTGATGCAAATATAGCACTAATTAATCTACTACATATATTTGCAAAAATATTTGTTTTAAGAATATATTTATTATTAAAAAATGTTTTTCATCATAAATTAACGGAGTCAATGCTGTATAAATAGAGTAAAAAGAAAAAAAAATGCATTAGTAGTAGAGCTTGTGAATGGCCTATTTGTGCCTTTTCTTTCCTTTTTTAACTACTAGGAATGGATGAATCAATTTTTTATTTAAAGACAATAATAATAATAATAATTACTATGTGTTATTATTATTATTATTATTATTATTATTAGAAATTTTTTTCCAGTAGAGTTTAAATACAGTATTGAAAAATGCTGTCATTTTTTATGATTAGGTAAGAGTTAAAACAAGCACTATTTTAATTGCTTTCAATTCTATTATATTTTTCTGAATATTCTACTTTTTTAAACTCTAGGGGGAAAAAAAATGAGACGCACCAAGAAGGAGTAATGCAAATTGTACACAAACTGACATGCATACAGGTTTCGATGGAAAATGTAAATTTTTAAGGTTTGGCTGCCATAGAATGAGCATGTAACGCTGCAGCGCATCTTAACTGCGCATCTAGCAGAATATTTAAAAGAAGAAAATTTTATATCAGGTCATAAATTCTTTGAGAATTTTATTCCATCTACTCAGATAGACAGTAACTATGTCTAGTATACAGGTGCACAAACAAAATGCGCAGATGTCAGCATTTGAGAGAGGAGTGTAGTTGGACTCAAAGAAGCCGGTTCGTCTAATCTGCGAATTGTTTTAAATTTGGATAGAAGCGATGCCACTATTAGATGATGTTGGCAGTAATGTGTGAACCATGGCCATGCTAAGAAGGAAGCGATCGGTCTAGAGATAGGACAGAACATAAGAACCGATCAATCGACAGAGCGGTACTCAAAGCCCCGAATTCGTCGTTATCGTCGATCCTACGTGCAACTGGTACCTCAGTAACTTCAAATACCATTAACATTCAGCTCATGGAAATGGGATTGAGCTCATGGAGCCCCTTACGTCAACTACTTTTAAACTTTGTACACCGACAAGCCAGTTTACAATGATATCGGGCGCATTCGACCTGAAATGTTACTTGATGGAGTAAAATTGTCTTCGGTTATGAGTCCAGTTTGAGCTCCGATGACCAGCGAAGACGCGTCTGTAGACGCCTTGAAAAAAGGGTGATTACAACTTGAATGTCGCCGGCCATACTTCCCGACAACCATGAGTGAAGATCCTTGGTGCCATTTTCTTTCATATCAGGACCCCTTTGGTTACAATCTGCAGCATCTTTAAGCAGAGCGGTACGTCAGCGAAATTCTACGTCCGGCTTTGTTGTTCTTCATATTACGCAATTTTGAGCGTATATTTAAACATGATAATGCACGCCCACGTACGAAGATAGTTTTTACTGATTGTTTTCTTACTTGTCGAACATTATTTTGGTCAGCGAAGTTGTCGGATCTCTCTACCATAGAGGACGTTTGGAGCATCATGAAAAGGGTCCTACAACCACTTCGGGATTTTGCCAATCTAACACACCAATTGGACAGAATTTAGCACGATATCTTGGAAGAGGACATCTTCCAACTCTATCAATTCATGCAAAGCAGGATAAATGCTTATATAAGGGCCAGAAGTGGACCAAAGCTTTATTGACCCATTTACTTTGTGAGGCCCTTTCTTTTGATTAAATTATCCAGATTTTCTGAAACTATAATCATTTGTTTTTCTCCACGTGTACATCACAATTACGAATTTTCATCCCATTAGGATAAATCCTTCTTGGTGCGTGTATTTATTTTTTTATTTATATTTATTTATTTTTTTTAATTACAGTGTATTTTAAAATTTTCAAAGGATTTAAAGACGATCAGACCATTCTTTTAAAATGTCTGTCTGTTTTTTGCATGTCAATGAGAGTTTTTGACCAAAAAAAAAAAAAAAAAAATGCACATCTCTAAATATAGAACTAAAGCCGAAAATTTCATATAAATTTATATTTAATTGCACTTAGCATAAATTGATCTTTATCAACTCTTGGTGTAAGTCTCTCAACAGGTGGCACTATCGTCCAGTTTTATCATGACCTATGCATATAAAGCTGAAAGTTTGTAGTTGTATCTGTTCCATTTTTTAGTTCGCTATACAAAGCTATGCCATTCAACTGATCACTACGAATATTGGTACACTTATCAATCAGGAGAAAATCTAACTAACACCGTAATTTTCAGCTCAATTAGATAATTGCCTCAAAAGAAATTAAAAAAAAAAAAAAAAAAAAAAAACTTTAATATTATTAAAAATAAAGAAAAAGGAAAATTGTTGCCAATAATAAAATAAAATAAATATATATATATGTATAAGATTAAACTCACTGACTCACTGATTCATTCACTGATTCACTGACTTAACACAGCCGTGGCGATTCTATGGGAGATAGAGTCACAGTTTTTGGTGAGCAGGTTGATTTTAGGACCCTGACGCTCACTAAGACGAGATTTTGCTAAATACCCCACGTCCCCCCCCTCCGGGGGACAGAAGACAGAGCCACCTTTAGAAGCATAACTCGGCTCCAAATTACTTCACGGTGAAGATATTGCAGATGAAGAGACTAGACTTGAATATAAAAAAATCATTTTCTGCGATTTTGGAATATTGGATTTTTAAGGGGGGAAGGGGGTGAATATGATTTTCGGAGGCGCAGAAGGCAAAAACACCTTTATAAGCATAACTAGGCTCCAAATTACTTCACAGAGAAGAAATTGCAGATGGGGAGACTAAACTTAAGTACAAAAAAATCGCTTTCTGTGATTTTGGAATTTCGGATTTTTAGGGGGGAAGAGGAAGTAAAAAGGATTTTCGGAGGCAAAATTAGCAATGCATGGTTTTCGAGTTAAATTCTAGCTGTAAGAGCTCAAAGATTAAAAAAAAAAAAAAGGCCAAGCGTCTGCTTGAAGGTATTTGCAAAAACTCATTTTTGGTTTTTTCCGATTTTCGATTTTGTCGGAGGGGGAGTTACGAGGGGGCAAATTCGACCCCCCCCCCCCTTTAGCGCTAAATTCGTCCGTGGAAATCTATGAGCTGAGGTCACAAATTGTAGTGTGTGGCTTATTTACGTGTGTCTAATACAAATTGTAACGGGATTTTGTGAAAGTCCCCCCCTTTACCCCTTTGGGGGTGGGGTGGGGAATAAAAGAGTAAAATCGCCGATTCACTGACTCAACATATCCGTGGCGATTCCATGGGAGATAGACTCGCAAGTTATGGTGAGCACGTTGGTTTTAGGACACTGCCGCCCAATAAGGCGGGATTTTGCGAAACATCCCCCGCTCCCCCCTGGGGAAGCAGAAGGCAAAAAACCCCTTATATGCATAATTCGCCTCCAAATTGCTCCATGGTGAAGAAATTGTAGAGAGAGAGACTAGACTTGAGTGCAAAAAAAGCATTTTCTACGATTTGAGTTTCGGATTTTTAAGGGGGGGTGAAACCGATTTTCGGAAGCATATTTTCAAAATACGGGTTTTCGAGTAAAACTGTACCAATAGCAGCACAAAGATATAGAAAATCGCCAAGAGTTTTTTTGAGGATATTTCCAAAACCTCATGTTTGGTTTTTTATCGATTTTCGATTTTTAGGGGGAGTTACGAGGGGGCAAATTCGAGCCCCCCTTTTAGCGCTAAATTCATCCGGGGAAATCTATAGGAGCTGAGGTTACAAATTTTAGTGAGCGGCTTACTTACGTGTGTCCAACACCCATTGTAATAGCGTTTTGCGAAAGTCCCCCCCTTTTCCCGTTGGGGGTGGGGGCAATATAAACCCGTTTCCTAGTATAACTTTGCTTCAAATTATCTCAGCAAGATTAATTTGTATATGTGGGTTGTTTATTCTTTCCCAACATGTACAGTAAAAGGATTTTTCAAAATTTCACCCTCCCCCTTTAAGGGCGGGGGGGGGGATGAATTTAATAACAGATTCGAATTTTATATAAATGTAGGTACATTAGTAAAATAGAGGATTGAGGGGGCGGTACCCCCCCCCCCCCTCACACGGAATTACTTGTCAAATAAAGGTACTCCGAAGCCTAATTTGAATTGTTTTAACATAGGTTTACATAACAGTACTCGTTATCTTACCCCTTAATCTCCAATCTGTACTTATAGTATTAAATTTCAGGGTAAGAGAAAGTCGTGTGAGTGACACACCAGATTATTTTTTTCTCAATTGATCTTTAAATAATTTTAATACTACATCACAGCAGTCATATCAATAACTAACTTCTGTTCATCACTATGTTTAATATCTATGCCTAAATAAAAATAATTAATGCCTCTAAAAATGCGTCTCTTTTATGTAAAAGTTTCAGCTGCAAAAAAAAAAAAAAACTATAACACAAAGAAAATTATAAAGAGAACAATAGCATCAAATCGTTTAACAGCCACAGGTTACAATTCAAGAAAAAATTCGGGAACAGTTAAAAGCAAGACGGCTTAATAAGTGTAAGAAGAGAGCTTTATTTTGATTTTCTTTGATTTTTCTTTTAATTCAAAAATTTTATAAGCACTACTTCAACCCAAGCAGCTCCGAGTACACATGCTAGTTTATAATAAGGCAGCTTACGACACATTTTTGTAAATATATACAAAATTAGGATCGCGTAGAATTCTGCACAATACTTGTAAAGAACTATTTATATATGTATTATATATTATAGTAATAAGAAACAAAGAAAAATGTTGGTTATTTTAAGAGATTCATTTGAGTCCCCCACCCCCCCGCAAGTGTAAATCTTAATTAGGAATAATTTTTAAATGATGTGATCAAAATCTTTAAAGTGAATGGTTCAACCATATATTTGTGATAATTTGAAACAGATCAAAATTTCTTAATTTTAATATGATAATTTTCAAATGAACATTATAGTGATTGTCAGCTTAATTACAATTTTTCATGCTGGTCATACAGAGTACTTAAGAATCAATAATTAACTTCTTGACATTTAAAAAAATAGAAACATTTCAATTAAATTTACATCGCAGTGTTTTTGTCAGGCATGAAAGTGTTCCCCTTTTTTTGCCACCAGTATTTTTCTGCAAAAAATTCTAACTTGTAAAATCACAAAAAATAATTGTAAAAATATGATAAAACTTCCTGTATAGAAATACTGGTGGCAGAAGAAGCAAAACCCTTTCATTCTTGTCTTGTTCACAAATTAAAATGAGATATTTCTTTAAAAAGTGAAATTTTAAAACAAGTATAATGTATATTAAGTTTTCAAAAATGTACAATATGTAAAATGTAGTGTTAGTGTAGGGTTTAATGTCGATCGACTACACTTGTCCCTACGCCGGTGTAGAGTATCCACCATACGGTTCTTTCTAAGGAGTCCTGGCCCCCATTAACACTATTTTCAGAGAAAACCATAGAAAACTTTAAACAGCTTGATGGTGAACGCGACCTCGTATCAAACTCTCTTTGAGAGCAGAAACTCTCGGCAATTGATGAGTACAATATATAAACTAAAATGTATATTAGATTCGATATATAAATAATTCTTAAAATGTCATAAAATATGCAATACATAAATGCATATTGAATATATAATATTATACACAAATACCTAACATATTCCTTCTAAAATACTGTTTTCGAATTTATTGAATTTCGTGCATATTAAGATTTCCTGTCAAAATTGCTATTTGTAGTTAGGACAAATATCTCGCATTAAGTGTCAAGAGCAGACTAACTGAAGGCGAGAGATGAATAGATAACGGCAGAGAGCACTTATCATCCATCACAGTTTGCTATGAAGAGGAGAATTTTCAGAGGCCATCAGTTACGTCTTGTTTGCCGCGCATTCTCCTCTGAGATTATCTTCCTTTGTGCGAGTGAATGCCTCCTTTATATCTGCAACAACGCCATTGTTCACACGAGCATCAACTCCTGCGAATATTATCCAATATACTTAAGTGACAGTTCGTGTATTATCAATCAAGAGTGCATTCCTGCTTGGTGTAATGTAAATTGCTTGTTATTTGGTAGAATGACATTAATTTATTTGTACCTGATATTTAAGAAAAGAAATTACACTGGGTATTAGGTTCGTTGGTTAAATTATTTTTTATTTTCTTCTATATTTTATTAAAGAAAGTATTGGATTTGTAAAAATTTTCGACCTCGGGTTTTTAATGGGTTCCACGTTTTGAGCTGTAGAACACGATTTGATCATTTTTAGAAAATGTCTGTCTGTCTGTGTGTGACAAAATTTTGTGACGACTGTATCTCAGGTACTACTGCACAGAATTTCATACAAATTGGTATGTAGTTACACATTAACATAAATTAGTGCCTATCAATTTTTGGTAAAAATTGTCCAACAGCTTGCGGAGCCATCCCACTTTTTCTAAATTTTTAACATGGTGGTATAGAACAAAGTTTTGTATAAATGTGCATAAAAAGAATTATTTTATAATAATCATTATGAAATTTAAATGAATTATTTGTAATAGACATAGTCAACTGGGTAAAAAAGCCTCGCCTCCCTCCCCCTCGAGGAGAGTAAATTTTCATGATGGGTATATTTCAAAAGAACTCGCCAATACCTTTTAAACGAATGGTTGAACCATGGATCTGCGATAATTTAAAATATAGTTATCGATATTTTTCATTTTTAACGAAAAAAAAATTTTTTTTTTTTTTCCGTTTAATGTAATATTAAGAATAAAATTGATTTTTTTTTTTGGATAATTAGTGTTATACTACTTCTCTAATATAGGAATCATCTGCATTATCATGGAAGATAATTTTTTTTTTTAATAATAATTTATATATATATATATATATATATATATATTTTAACTGAGTGAATTTGTAAAGGAAAATATTGAAGAAAGTCATGTGGTGGCACAACATACTAGTTTTAATTGTACACTTGATTAAAGAGAAAATCTTCGAAGTTAGAGAATTATTTCTCTGATAAATTAAAGGGATATAGACATACATATAAAACAGTTATTAAGGGGGGGGGGGGGGAATGAAGAGCTTTTTAGGAGAGATAAAAAGCGTGGTTTTCATTGCGAGATAATGAGGGGGGGGGGAGGTAGGTTGGAAGAATACAATATTTTAAACCGCGGTGATGGGTCACTGTATATATCAGGTACGCAAGGGTAGTTTAATTCGAGCATTGAGTCTGTTGTATTTAATCTATATATAAAAAGCTGATTGTTCGGATTTTTATACAAAGTTACACCGTTCAACCGACCGCTAAGAAAAGTAATATACTTATTAATCAAGACAGAAATCTAGCTAACATGATATTTTTTAGTTCAATCGGATAATTGGATGAAAAGATATTAAATAAAAACATTATTTTAATTTTAAAATGATTAAAAAGAAAGAAACATTTGATGCCAAAATAAACAAATAAAATACACGTTTATTTATTTATTTATTTATTTACTAGGAAACCTGTGCGAAATGTTCGCACTTTATTTCTTTTCTTATTTACCTTTTTGAAACTCATAAATATTGCACAATTTCACCCCCAATTTAAATTTTAATTTTTTATCGCCAAGATTGCAATGGTATTTTATTTATTTTGGCATAATCTTTTATTTTAAAAAAAGATTCCTATTTTGATTATACTTTTTATGATTGCATTTTAAAGTCAATTTATGATAATAATTCATATTCTTTATATATCTTTAAAGTATTGCTAGGTTTAAAAAGAAGCTTGCAAAGATTATGAAAAAACAACTTTTAAAAATACATTTTTCCATAAAATAATGTCATCATACATATCTCTTTTTTTCTTATTAGTTCATTGAGCTGAGTCCGCGTGCTTAAATATTGTTAATTTTTAAATATTATTTTTTATCCTCGCGTATTTTATTAATTTCACCAATATCGTATCGTTTCGACAAAAAATAATTGTAAATGGTCCACGTTAGCGAAATATTATATAGATTTTCGAAAATTAAATAAAATATTTTTAATTTCACGTGAATAAAAATAAAAATTAGAAGGGAAAAAAAAACTTAGTTATGCTGCAAAAATTGGCACATATTTTATCAGGAATTCACATATAATTAAATACTTAGCATTATATATATAATGCCAAGTAATGTCATCTAATTATATGATTAAATATTTGGCATTAGCTAGAAATTTTTATTAAATTAAGTACTTTTCTACAGTAAAACAATTTTTTTTTTCATTTTTATTGATACTTTATGTGTAACTTAGGGGAGTTTTAATAAACTCACCATAGTTTTAAGTAGTTGTAATAATTGTAATGTGGATTTTATTGAGTTTTTTTTTATGATTATTATAAAACTTTTTATTTATTTTTATTTTTATTTATTTATTTATTTATTTATTGTAGAGAACAGCTTTAGCATCGGACCCCTTTGGCAAAATTTGAAATTTGGCACCGAAGTAGATCGGACGTTTCTCGCCAATTCTTATACTAAAGTTGTGCCTTTTGTATTTATTTATTTATTTGCAATATTTTCTGTTAAAGGCTTCGGAAAATGTTTCATGCATTTCTCTTTCTCTTTTACACCTTCGTTGAGTTCTTTTATTGATTTCAAAATTCTATAAACACTTCTTCAACTTGGGCAATGACGGGTAGACCAGCTAGTTGAAGATAATTTTTGTGCAAATCACATGAAATTTACTATAAATATATTGCTCGTCATGAGCTGCAAGCTTTTTAATGTATCACTTCGAAATTTGAAATTTAGAGTTTTGTTGTCATAATATTTTCAAACTTGACGTAAAAGAAATAATTATCATGTAAAAATAGCCTGAAACTTTCATGCTTCTAGAGCTATAGAAAAAACGTATGTTGTAGACATCATAAAATGTGTTTCTGTATCATTCCATATTACAGCGCCACCTATCTCTTAACATAAACAACCATTTAGCTGCAGCTTCTCACGATAGAAATTTTGCATATGCAGTTTTGTGCACATTTAATTAACAAATACCAAGATGTAGCTACATGGAAAATTACAGAAGATGAATGAGAACAGCACCAGTTGTTGGGCGATTTAAAGTCATGTTTGATTGGCTATAACATAGCCTCCTAAATTAGAGGCCTTCAGCGTGGCTCGGAAACATGGCAACAGTTCAAGCGGTATTTTTGACATAGACAGACGAATCCCACCGAAAATAATCTCGAGATTTTCTTTAAAGAAAATCTGCAGAATATCTTAAGTTATTTTGCCCATTTCTTAGAAAAAAATTACAAAATGTCTTTATAGTGATTTCAAAATTTCTACAAATATTTTATGGAAAAAGATAAATTTTAAAAATATTTTAAAATATGTGAAGAATATGTTCAGAAAATGCTATTTTCTTAAGAATATCTTCGAATTACTTTTAGTGGGGAATATTTTCTTAAATTGTGTTCAAGAAGTCTCAAAACGTGTACATCCACCAAAAACCGGAAATACAAAGCTTTTAAAAATCCAATTCTTCCTTATATAAGTATAAATAAAAGTTTTAAAAAAAAAAAAAAGAAAGTTATACGCTTCATAATTTTTTTTTTTTTTTTTTTTTTTTTTTTGCGACTGTTACAGAGTTCACCTTTGCCCTTTAATTTTTTAAACATTTGTGATTTACAAAATTACGGGACTTATTAATTTACGGGACGCATCACAAAATAATAATAATAATAATAATAATAATAATAATAAATAAATATTTGTGCAAATTTATTAACTGCGCATAAAGTACTGCAGTTACCAAGAAAATTACGAGGCGTGTAATTTAAACTAGTTTCTCAATGATTGAGAATGATTTAAAGGGTGTTGTGAGAGAATTTGATTATGAATACACATTTCAGAAACAGATAATAGCGACTGAATTTTGGAATTCATTTAAACTTGAGCGAATAGAAATGGAGTTACCATGAATACTTGTATTAATATTTGTCACAAGCATATGTAAATGACTCGCCTGTCTTTGATGATATTCTGAATTTAACTCTAATGATATCTGAATGCATGTCTGCAATGAAATAAACACCATTATCTGTTAAGCATATCAATTACTGCCGACATTTACTCGGGTACATTTCATTAAATAATTATCACAGACATATAATTTAAATTACAAAGATCATTAATAAAAAAAAGTTCACAATGTTATAAACTCTTTAAAAATATTCACGGAATTCAGTTTCAAGGATTACGATACGCATGCAGTTTACATACAGGGTGGTCCGAAAAACATGATAGAAAGTATTTTAAGTTTCTGATTTCAAATGTATTGATGCAAATATATATATATATTATATCTTCTATATATCATACATATCTTCACTATATATATCTTCAAGATATCTATCTTCACTATATATCTTCCATATTATAATAGCACATATAGTGATATTTCAGTTGAATGCTTAATTACCGGAAATAAAGAATAAGCAATATAGAATCACAAACCTCTTAAGATCAATTATATATCGTAAGAAAAATTTAAGAGAATAACCGATGTAATGTCCCCGTTCGACGGGCATGTCGTTCAGAGTTCAAAAAGAAAAGGAAGCTTAGTGAAGAGATAATCGTGCAGTAAGTTATAACACTCTAAAGTCGCAGTGATTTTTAAGCCATCAGATGACTGATGTAATGGTCCTAATCTCCCACTGATTTTCATTGTTTACTGGTTGATAAACAGATATGAATCTACAGGGAGTGTTTAGGATGCAAAAAGAAAGGCGTCGGGACGAAAATCAGCAGTTGTTACTGACGACATCAGGGAGCCTGCACGCGCATACTTTGAGGATCAGCCAACCACTTCCACTCGACAGGCGGCCCAACAATTAAGCATTGATTACGACCCAACAATTGCACTTGATTACGACACACTCCAGCGCATTATAACAGAGTTTCGGAACCGGTTTTATAACACTATAGTCGGAGACGGTAGATATTTTAAGCATCTTGTATATTAAATGTCATTCATATCTTTATTCAATAAAATATGTTTCATGTTCTTGCATGTTGTCTTTTTTACACAATGATCGCTTACTTTCTATCATGTTTTTCGGACCACCCTGTATATACCGGGCGTTTCATAAATTCGTGCAAATTTCAAAAATTCATAATAAAAGCAGTAAGCTGGGGGAAAAATTCAGTTTGCGAAAATATGATCAAAGGAATATTTATTTTTCCATTTATAAAAAAAAAGTTATTCTAAAACGTAACAAACAGAGGCCACTCACATGGTCACACTGAGTATATCATATACAAACCAGGTTAGCAATAAAACACCTAGATAGAAATGGATTCTTAATTTGATGTGTCTTGTCTGTACCGGACTTTCCAGACAATTTAGTGGAACTGAATGATGCCATTCGACGTACCCTCGCGTCGTTAACATCGATGCTGACATACTACAATTTGTTGTAATAGGCGTAGTGGCATGTACTTTATTTGTTTAATAGAAGGTCTGCCCCAAAAATAATGAGAAAAAGAATAACATAAATTATACAATCGTACTTACAAAGAAAAAATTTTATAATCTTCGAAGTATGCGAAATGGGCAGCAATACATCGACTCCAACTTTGCTGCTATAATTGTAACAATGTTTGAACTCATTTTGTGAGATGCAGCAAAGTCTTCAGTTTACAGCTGTTTGGACACCTTGGAGTGTGTCAAAAGGGCATCCTTTCATGTCCTTCATAAGCAGTGAAAACGACAAAAGAAAGTCACAGGTGACCAAGTAGGGACTGTATAGTGAATAGAGAATCTCAGAGACTTGTCTTGGATTAGGTATTCAGTTACAACAAATGCCATTTGGGGCCGTTTTACAATTCGTCAGTTACGATGCAGTGGGCAACCCTGTCATTTTACCATGTTTTTATTAACTTCGATTCTTGTGAGTTTGTGTGTTTGTCAGGGACAAATCTTGCAATCGATTTTTAACTAACTTTCCGACTAGCTAGATATTTGAAATTTTCAGGACAGCTCACAACACGGTGACAATACATTTTTCTAATGAATTTAGTCAACTGCTTCAGGTTCCGCTGCCTTCGGCAGCGTTTATATGATTCGGCAGAAAATTTATTTAACTAACTTCCCGACTAGCTAGACATTTGAAACTTTCAGAATATTTCAGAATAAGGTTAAAATGCATATTTTGAATACCTTTAGCCAACTGTTTCGGGTTCCCGCTGCCTTCGGCAGCGTTATCAGTACATAGATTGCAATCGATTTTTTCCTAACTTTCCGACTAGCTAGACATTTGAAACTTTCAGGATAGCTCAAAACACGGTGACAATACATTTTTTTAATACTTTTAGTCAACTGTTTCAGGTCCCCACTGCCTTCGGCAGCGTTTATATGATTCAACAGAAAATTTATTTAACTAACTTCCCGACTAGCTAGACATTGGAAACTTTCAGAATAGTTCAGAACACGGTGAAAATGCATTTTTAAAATATTTTTAACCAACTACTCCGGGTTCCTGCTGCCTTCGGCAGCGTTACCAGTACAAAGTTGTAATTGATTTTTCACTAACTTCTCGACTAGCTAGACATTTGAAACTTTCAGGATAGCTCAGAATACGGTTAAAATGCATTTTTTAAATAACTTTAGCCAAATGTTTCGGGTTCCTGGTGCCTTCGGCAGCGTTATCAGTACAAAGATTGCAATCGATTTTTCCCTAACTTCTCGACTAGCTAGACATTTGAAACTTTCAGGATAGCTCAGAATACAGTGACAATACATTTTTTTTATACTTTTAGTCAACTGTTTCAGGTCCCTACTGCCTTCAGCAGCGTTTATATGATTCAACATAAAATTTATTTAACTAACTTCCTGACTAGCTAGACATTTGAAACTTTCAGAATAGTTCAGAATACGGTGAAAATGCATTTTTAAAATATTTTTAACCAAATGTTTCGGGTTCCTGCTGCCTTCGGAAGCGTTACCAGTACAAAACTTGTAATCGATTTTTCACTAACTTCCCGACTAGCTAGACATTTGAAACTTTTATAATATCTCAAAACACGAGAGCAATGAATTTTTTTAAAAAATTATCCAATTGCTCCGGGTTCCCGCTGCCTTCGGTAGCGTTTATATGATTGAACAGAAAATTTAAAAACATGGTATATAAAAAGATCTTTTTATCTTATAATTATTTGCAATTAAACGTAAACTTAATCGGTTGTCGACGTTCAGAACATTCCTCACTCGTTTAATGTTTTCTTCCTTTTACGTCGTCGATGGTCAACCATCGCACGGATCGTCTTTAACATTCTGCAGCCCTAACATTCCTAAACGTTGTATGCCACTTGCAGACTTGCGATTGTGAGAAAACTTCATCTTTGTAGGCCTTCTTCAACATTTGAAAGGTTTTATTACCACTTTCGCCGAGTATAACGCTAAATTTTAGTGCATAGCGCTGTTCAATAGATCGCTGCATCTCAAGCGTAACGAACCATGCTCAGCTCACAATGGTTCGCTGTTAGGCCACTGGCCAGGGGCTTTGAATTAGGAGCAGATGTGTGACCATGTCGCTGACATTCCAATCCGCATTTCTGAGCCACCGGGTTTCCTTGGTGATAACCCAGAAATGCGCAGAAAAACATTCTCATTACTTTTAGGATGGACCTTGTTTTTTGTGTTGGTGTTTGTTTTGAAAATATTTTATTTAAAATAAGTACACAGTGCCATGTTACTGCGACCTGTTTTATTGTTTGTGTCATTTTACTTGAACTTCACAAAACGAAATTATTTTCTTGCCATTAAATTTTAATAATTTCTTGCAGTTATTTTTTTCTTAAATGCGTTGATAAAAAACATACACACAAACCAACACCTAAAAAATTTATTTTCGTATTCAGGGAATCTTACAGCGTTATTATAGCCAAAACTTGGAATTCAAACAATACATTGTTTATCATATGAGTATGAGAAAGTAGTTTTAATTTCTGCACAGTTTTTTGGACTTGGTTTAATTTAGTAAAGATTTTCCCTCAATTGCATTCTTTAGAAAATAACCGTCTAGCGTACTTTTAGATAGTTCCATATAATTTCTATAAGTTATAATCGTGCATAAAGTACTTGAACCTAGCATAGTATAAAAAACATCTAATACAACTTAAAAGGCACTTAGAGTTACATTCAAACATAAAATTAAAGTATAAAAATTATTTTGTGCGATCCTGTAAGCGAGGTTTAGATATATTTTATACCATATTCGATGTTAAATCTGTTTTTGTGCATATAAAAAATATATGTGAATTTAATTATGCTCAGTGCATTGCAAATACATTAAACAGCAACTACCAGAAATTTTACCCATTCATGTAATATGTTTAAAATTTTCTGTATATCCCTGTACACTATCGATTTGTCTTTTCTCAATAAATGTTTCAAGTAGCATCTCTATATCATATACATATTCAAAATACCAAGTTTAAACTTCCTGCTGTTTTTTTTTTTTTTTTTTTTTTTTTTAGTTATAATGATAGCAGACACACAGATCAACCGCTATAAAACTGATTTTTGAACTCAAGAAACCCCAAAACGTGTAAAAACCTCAAAAAACTCAGTTCAGAAAATTTGACATCTAATCAATAGTTTTCTCTTGCATACATGTGTAAGAAAAAACTAGTATGCTGTGGCCACCACAAGACTTTCTTCTATATTTTCCTATACAAATTCACTCAATAACAATATTAAAAAAATAATAATAATAATAATTCCAAGTTTTTTTTTCGTAAAAAGTAAGAAAAATCGATAACTTTGTTTTAAATTATCACAGATTTATAGTTTAACCATTCGTTTTAAAGGTATTGACGAGACCTTGCGAAAGATACCCATCTTGAAAATTTATTCCCCTCGAGGGGAATGACGAGGCTCCTACACATACAAATTTTTTTTTCCCAGTTGACTATCTCTATTATAAATAATTCTTGTAAATTTCATAATGATTACTAAAAAATAATTCTCTTTATGCACATTTATACAAAATTTTGTCCTATATCACCATGTTAAAAATTTAGAAAAAGCGGGATGGCAACGTTACCTGTAAGACAATTTTTACCAAAAGTTGATAGGCACTAATTTATGTCAAGGTGCTACTACATACCAATTTGTATGAAATTCTGTGCAGTAGTTCCTGAGATATAGTTGCCACAAAATTTTGTCACACACACACAGACAGACTGACAGACAGACAGACAGACATTTTCTAAAAACGGTCAAATCATGTTCTAGAACTCTCAAAACGTGTAAATCCGTCAAAAACCCGAGGTCGAAAATTTTTACGTATTCAATATTTCCTTCTATTGAATATAGAAGAAAGTAATAAAACGTTGTAGAGATGGCGGAAAGAGATTTAATTGAGTAATATTGATTTCTATTAAAATTTAGGCATAGTATTTAATACATAATTTCTTGTCACACATACAAAGCTCTTTTGAATGCCGTGTATTTTCTGAACTAAATGCATAAAGACAATCATATTATTAATTATAATTGATATCGAACATTACTGACGGATAATTTCTCTAATCTAATATATTAATGTTACTTAAGTAGAATTAACATATTGTCGTAACAAATATCATATTAGTTCAGTGGAATTCATTTACAGCTAGAACTATTGGGCCTGTTTAACGGGTGATAAAGGCAGAATATTATGAAATAGATGCTAATCGCAAATCAATGTGATACGTTAGTGAAACATACAATGTGATCGACAGACATTGATGGGTAAAAAATAAACATAATAATAAAAAATAAATGCAATTAGTAATCGCAACAAATAGCGATATATAGTGCGATCATAAATAACTTTACTTGTTTTTAATAAAAATCCCCAAAATCATGATGAATACATAGTGTAATTATTTGTATTGAATTGTCACTTAAAAAAAAAAGAAAAAAAAAATATTTTGTTGTTATAAAAAGTTTACTTAAAAAAAAGGAACAAATGGAGGTTAATATGAAATAGTCGGGTAATAGGGAATAGGTGGTTTAAACTGTTTAAACCATAGAAAAACTAATTAGCCTTCTTAAAATTATCTTCGGAGAATTTTCTCTGACAGAAGATACATTCGGCATCTTTATTTTCTGTTTCTTTAGTTGAATACATGAAGTCAATTTCAGATGATACTATGAAATACCTAGTATTCCATAATGCCCGACAGTCCATCTTTGAAAATAAACTTTTAAAATGATGGACAAAATATTTGCAGCTAAAAAACGACCAACGTATAACAAAATATAATTCTTTAAGCATACATTATGCTTAACATCAATGTTCAAACCTCATGTGTACTAGTAAGTTTGAATGTTTGAAAACGTAGCTGCAAAAAAGCTTGAAAATCACAAAACATACTTTGTTCTATAGAGAATGGTACGACAACAAGAACCGGTCGCTTCTTACTGTATTGAATAATTCATGGTATTTTGACGAGATAGCAGTACCAATCAGAGCCGAAACCTCAGTATTCCATGTTTCCAGACTATTACATTATACCCACCTCTCCTCTAAGTTTATATAAAAAAAATTACATGTGTCTAAATGTTTAAGTTGTTCCTATTAAAAAAAAAAAAAAAAAAAAAAAAAAAAAACCACTTAATTTTTTTTTTTCAAATGATTTTTCTATATTTAAAAAAAATATTGGATAAAATAGCCTTGAACTTCATACATACAAATAATTTCCTTTATCTTACACTTTTCGGTAACGATTTAGTCGCGAGTGCAATTAGAGGAACAACCACAAACTGAAGAAAAGAGTAATGTTTTGGATTACCCTGTATCCTATACAGGTGCAAATAACTTTAACTCACATTTTTCCTTATTATTTACAATACTTATATGTTTTCTTTTTTTTTTTTTTTTCTTTTAGGAATCGTACGATATAGTTGTTTAGATCGTAGATTTTTTTTTTTTTTTTTTTTTTTTCTAAATATATTATTTTTTGGCAAGTTTTTCGCTTATGAGAAAAAAGCGTTTTAACAAAATTTTGCAAAACCGGCAGAACAATTGACAAATTATTATAGAAATACTATTCTTAAACATAAAATGCATATAGTTAACCTTTTTCTGAGAAATCAGTATATGTACTAAACATTTTTTTACTGTGCATGCGCAAAGGATAGAATATTTTTCATTGCATAGTTTTAAGCAATATATATATAAGGAATCTTATGTCGAAACTTCAAAGGAATAGGATAAACATTAAGACATTTATCGTCAAAATAATGAGTTGAATTTTTACATTCTACCTAAAAGTTGAGACTGCATAAATGTTTTTCTCTTTAAAATGATTTTTTAAATGTGGGTGAAATAATTGGATCTCCAAATGAAATACATGATACGTAGAAACTCATCCTGAACTTATAATTCTTAGGAAGAATCTAAAATCTAGCATAATCTTTCAACGATAATTGTCTCAATTTTTAATTCATTCAAGTAAAGTTTTGACACAGATTTCCCTATGTATCTAGCTATCAACAAATGCAATAGAAAGTACTGGTTTTCTTGCGCTCGCTGTAAAATTTATTTACTTCAAATACTACTTATATGTCAGTCATTATCATATGTATACATTTTATATTTCAGAAGGATATTTCTCTAATGTTTTACAAATTATCTCGAAGTTTAGATAAATTTCATCAAAATCCAGTTTTTTTTAGAAGCAAAAATTTGTCTAAAAATTAATAAGTTTATCTCTATATATATATATATATATATAAAAGGCATCTGTCTAAATGTTTAAGCGTTCCCTATAAAAAAAAAAAAAAAAAAAAAAAAAAAAAGAAAGAAAAGAAAAAAGAAAAAAAACGTACAAATATTTTAATCAGTAACTGTAATCATGTTTTAAAGATACACGTAATTTGTATCTTTTTCATGATGCAATGTAATCCAAAGTATTATCGTTTTTCTTCTATTCACTATTAGTCCCCTATTTACACTCATGACTAAATTATTACTGGAATCTGTGAGATAAAGAACGTTTTTTCCATTCCTGAAGTACAAGACCATTTTTCAGAGTTTTTTTTTTTTTATTTTTAGAACTGTGGACTATTAGTCTTAATCTGCGGATTTTTATGATACCAGTTTACGGTAGTTGGACATTTATCGAAAATATAACTGAATAATTTGAAAGCGATGTTATAATTTGAAAAAAATAAATAAATAAAATAATAATCCTCTGTACTAAACTAAATTCTGCTTTTTCCGGAATTTCATCAAAATCTTTTTTTTTTTTTTTTTTTTGAAAGAAAAAGAAAATTAATAATAGTCAGTATAAAAAAGGACAATATCGAAAAAGTTTATTTTAATAATTGTGATTTAGGAAATAAGAAGCGCGCGTGCATTAGAATTATAATTATTATTATGTGCATTATATATAATGAAATTATAATTAAAAAAAAAAGGATCAAGATAATTAAGTTTGAATTTGAGTTGGTAATTTAAGGATGCCATTGATATAGTAACTTATTTTTAATTTAATTTTATTTTATTTTTGCCATTTTGGCAATGAATTATAATGGCTATAGCAGAACCGGATATAAAGAAGTTGGCGAGAAATGTCCTAGGTACTTTGATGCCAAATTTCAAATTTTGCTTGGGAATCTCTTACTAAAACTGTTCCGAAGAAAACAACAAAAAGGGAAATAATAGACTTAAAAAAAAAATAAATAAATAAATAATTAAGAAACGTTGCCACGCTATATGACATATTTCGCGATGAATTCACACGATGCTACGAAAAGATTGTCTATGGGAGGATTAAGCAATTTGAGATTTTATTCTCTCGGACAACTCATAAACAAGATGTTTGCAACAAATTATAAATTTAAAAAATAATTACATACATAAGGTAATTGTAAATAGGGGTTCAATTTATTATTATTTAAATTAATAAAATCAGACTTTTGTCTGTAAATTTTTCAGAATCAAAAACTTTGCGATATCTTCACGTTTCACGCACCATGGAAGCCAAAAATGACTTTAGAAAATTTTGTCTGTCTCTGTGTGTGTCTGTGTCGTCGTGTGTGTATGCCTGTAACACTATTTTTGTACGGGTATCCCGTGAGAACGGCTGAACGAAATTCAACGGCCTTCAGCAGAAATTTAGGTCCTTACCCATCACTTAAAATTATGTCTATCAATTTTTTTTTATTATTATTTATTTTATTTATTTATTTGAAAATAGAAAAAAAATCCCAAATTAAAAAAAAATCTAACTATAGTACCATTATTATAACCCGAATAAACTACTACGTCAGAAACGCCAAAGAAAAATATTTGAGATGCATACAGATATTTCGGTAGCTTTAAGCGTGATTTCGCTGTTCCCTATTTGTCTGATTGTTGGTAATTTTACATTCAGTCCACATTTTCTTAATTTTTCTACTGTTTACACACCTACACATTCCTAAATTCCTATTGACCACACTCCCCACCTTTCCCTTAATCCTATTGGTTGAACTAAATTCGGTCCCTCTCCTATATATACGAGCACTTCTCTAGATTCAGAATTCTTTTTGCACTGAAGACGGTATGCTTAAGGCTACTGAAACAGCTGTATGCATCTCAAATATTTTTCTTTGGCGTTTCTGAGGTAGTAGTTTATTCCGGTTTTAATATTAAAACGCCAAATCTTCTGTTATTATAGTACCATTAGCTGTATGGGTAATTTTTTTTTTTTTTTTTTCTTGAGCCTCTAAATCAGAGTTTCTCCAATTTTTTGAAATAAAGACCATTTTAAAAGTCTACAGATAGAAGCTCTATATACAGATTTCTGAGAAATTTATTAAGATTAATTTATAAGTTTGAAAGGTATACCTTCATTTTCTCGCCAATACGAGTATTAAGTGCTTCAACCTCACTAATTTCAATAATTTTATAATAAATCTTATAAAATTCATAGTAAGACCTTTAGATATAATAGACCTTTAGATATTCAAATATGTTTGGATATCCATTTTAGTTTCCATATTAATTTATATTTAATAACACAATTTTAAATTTTAAAAAGCTAAAATTCCCATAAAATTTAAACATTTTTCTATATAATAGTATTTCTCATAAATTAACTTTTGTGAACGGATCTACAAGTTATACCTTTTCTAAATATGTATTTCAGCAATAATAATATGAAATATAAATTTCATATTATTATTGCTGAAATTTGTATTTCGAGCTTATAAATTTAAAATTGCCTTTATATAGTTCAAAAACCATGAAAAGGAAATTTCTATTTAACGAATTTTCCATATAATGAATTTTTTAATGGATTTTTAGACTTCATACTGACTGCATATAGACATTTTAATATCTCATAGGCATATATTTTCTTTTAATATGCATTCACTTATATACATTCACATGCACAATGACAATTTCAGTCCTAAACATATTTGGAATTATGTTTTGCTTTGTAACGCAAAAAGTATTTCCCTTTCTATTAGCACTTTAAATTTTATTCTGTATATTTTTTATAACATATTTTTCTTACTTTTCGAAGAGCATTTCATTTTTATTTAATTTAATTTATTTATTTTATTTACGCTCTGTTTAATTTTCTTTCTCAGAAAAATATTATAAGGAAAATATTTATAACGAAACGATAGTTATAATAATCCATAGCTCTCTTTAAAAATTCATATATTGTAATAAAAATTTCAAAAGTATAGATGACTCCACAACAACTAACTGAAAATTTCTTGAACGGAGTTACTAAATCCAAAACTTGAATAAAAGAAAACGCAACTGATGATCCAATCTCTCTTCCAGAGTGATTGAAGTATCATTTTAGCGCCAATAAATCAAGAATGTCCCAGGGACTGGCGCGCGCGCCCGATATTAAAGGGGGCGATGCGTTCGCTTTTCTCTCTTGGAGCATAGAAGCCCTCTACCATTGCATTTAGTTATAGCATCCGGAGAACCGAGAGCAAAGAACTATCTGTGGCGGGAGCTCTATTCGCGCTTCGTTCAGAGTGAAATGTTCGGGGTTTGATTTATCACGTGAGAAAGTGGTTTGTCAACAAACAATTGAGAATGGAGTAAAGACATGTGTTTTGGATTATGTGATCATTTCGGTGACGTGGATTTAAATTAAAACTGAACTATAAAGCACAAAGGAAGTTTATAAAAAGAATTAAATTAATGCATTTATTAAAGTTTTGGATTAAAGAAAAAAAAAATAATATTTGAATTTTTTGAAGAAAAAAGTGGTATTGAAACATAATTTATAAATATGCATTGCACTGATTTTTCTGCATATAATGCTTAACTTTACAGTTTGTTAAATTTTCGTTCAAAAAATAGTTATCGCATATGTGAAGTGTCAAATAAATTTTTAAAAAATGTTTTAAAGGTATGATTGAAGAAATATGTGGAGATTTAAACATTGTTTATAAAATTACGACTTCCCAGCATATGATGCATAGTTTGTACGAATTCTTGATTGGTTAAATAGCAGAAGTATAATTCAGTTATCGAATAAGTGCAGGATCGGATAAAAAACATTTATTTGAAATTAGTGACGAAAAAAATATTTTGGGAATACAAATTCTGTTCGTTAACTTTCTGTCATCTAATGCATCAATTTAAGAATTTCATATTATACGATATTAAGAATAAAATCATGTTATAGAATATGCTAATATTCAGATAAAAAAATTAATTATTAAAATTCTGTGACGAAAAAAATAGTTTAGAATTAAAATATTGTTTTTAAAAATGTGTCAAACTGGCGCTTTCCAGTATTTTGATGCTTAAACCCGGAAATTCAGATTGATAAAATGCTATTCATAGAATCTAGTTTTGGTATGTGGAAAAGATCCATTTAAAAATTTTATTTAAAATCTGTGATGAAATAAATATGTGGAAATCAAAACATTGTTTATTAAATGTAACACAATAACTTTCAATCATCTGATATTTCGGCGTTAATAATTTGAGATTTTAAAGCATTAGAAATAGAATTTATTTATAACATGCAGTGAAGGGCCGACAGAAAAGACTTCAAGGAAAAATTCCGTGAAAGGAATATGTGAGGAGTGAAACATAGCTTATAGAAGTATAACATTAATTTTTCAGCATCTAATGGTTAGAACTGATAATTTTAAATTGTTAAAATATTAAATATTAAATTGTAATATTTGTAAAGGGGTAGAAGAAAAAGTTTTCACTGAATTTTGTGACGAAGGAAATATGTGGAAATTGAAATATTGCTCATGAAAGAGTAACACATTTTCTTTTTTTCTGCATGTGGCTCTAAGAATTTTCACATTGTTAAAAAATTGAAGTAAAGTTTATTTATCGCATGTGTAAAAATGAGATATTGAACACCATTTAGTATAACACATTTCTAACATCTAATGATTAAGTGTTAAATATATTGGATTGTTAGACTATTAGAAATGTAATTCAATTATCGCATGCGTAAGTAATCGGATAAAATGTGTTATTTAAATTATGTATCAAAAAATGCTTGAGAATTGAAACTTTGTTTATAAAATATAACACATAGATTTTTCAGCATCTAATGCTTAGATGTTAAACATTTCAGATTGTTAAAGTATTAGAAATACAATTCAGTTATCGCATGCATAAGCGATCGGATAAAATGTGTTATATAAATTGTGTATCAAAAAATGTGTGAGAATTGAAACATTGTTTATAAAATATAACACATAAACTTTTTATCATCTAATGTTTAGATTCTAAGAATTTCAGATTGTTAAAGTATTAAAAATTTAGATTTAAAATGTGTAAATGATAGGAATAAAAAGTGTTATCAAACCGGACTAATTACATGTCAAAATAAATATGTCAGAAACGAAATATTTTTAATAAAAAAAGTATAATAACGCATAACCTTTCTAGCATCTGTACGGCTTATTTCTTAAGACTAAAAGAAATATCAACAACCTGTCCATCTTTAAATAGAAGTGTAAATGTTTATGTAATTATTGTAATAAATGTTTTAATGAATTGAAAGCTTTATAAAAACAAATTCGGATATTACGTTATAAATAGAAATTAAAGAATAATATTGAAAAGTAATCCAAAAAATTTCTTCGTTTAGCCTATAAATTTCTTTCAACCAAGTGATAAATTTAAATTTATAATAAATTAATAAATTATCTTGAAATAAAATATTGTAATAAATATATATTAATTTATTAACTTTTAGACAGAAGTAGTTGTTTGCGCTATTATGCAAATTATATTACTCTTAAAGACATTTACCAATTAAAGAATATTTTATGTATTGTTAGAAGTTTTCCCTGCATTACTTCCAAAATTATTTACAGTTAGAGTATGTTACAAATTTCGTTAAATTTATTGAAAGTAAAGGATGTGATAATACTATTTGAATAAAATAATTGAAAAAAAAAGCATTTTATTTGCGACATCATTCATTGTTACGGATTGTTTATTTGAAAGATTAAGCATTCATATGCAAAACAGTGTTATATTTACAGACGTTTCTTAATAATGCCCAAAATGTTTAATATTTGTTAACATTTTTGTGGAAATTTAAGATGGAATAATTCTGATTCTTTTCAAGGAACTATGGTACGAGAAAGGGTGATACTGGAAAATATTATCTGTAAATTTCCATTTTTTATATCGTAGAAGGAACAAAACCCATGCATTTTAAAATGAATGTCAGTGGATTTTATCTTCTCCTTATTAACATGTTTGTATTAGCAGGTAAGTATTTTATTTTATTTTATTTTATTTTTATTAAGTATTTAACGTTTATTTTTATTCTCTCTTTTTTATTGTGTTTTCTTCCTTTAAAATCCAGTTTAGCATTTAAATGCTTACAATCGAACTTTTTAATTAAGAATTGCAAGCAAATTGCCAGTGTTTATGACTTCGGGTTCTCTGTCTGTCGTCTGTCCACGATCTAATCACCGTGAGTATTCATGGAATTCCTTGAAATTGATATATATATATTATTCAAGTTTATTACGGTATTTTTCCTATTTAAAACAGGGTAATTGCTACCAATGGTTTGAGTATAGGGACACCCAAAAGGATTCTAAAGCTTTGAGTTCCTTGAAAGGAATTTCTATGAACAACATTTTAATACCTATAATTTAAATAATTCATTATGAAATGCACATTTATTATTCGCATTCACAAATAAAATTTTCCGTACAAAACAGTATGATTAACATTAAATTTTACAAGGCTACACATAAATATTCAGCCGCATTAATCGCTGTAATCGGAAACACCTGGAATTAAATTTTCGATTTTATAAAGTATTTTTAAGATATTCTAACATTGTTTATGAGTAATTATGGTTTAAATTAGCCCTTCTGCATAACTTTCTGTTTACATATGTCGGTCTCCATATCCGTATTTTAAATCTCGTAAATTTTCACTGAGTATATTAACCGGTAATATTCTCGTAAGTAAAAACCGGAAACTGATATGTGTTTTTCACGTTCACTATGAAATGCTCGCTGTTGAAAATGGAATAAGAAATGGCATAAATTGTGTGTAAGAATACCCAAAAGAATTCCAAAGCATTGCGTTCTATGTGAGATATTTCTATAAACTACATTTTAGTACATTTATTTTGCGAAGATCATAATGTAATTGACATTTAATATTCGCATTCAGAAAAAATGTTTTCTATAGAATACAGTATGATTATTATTAAGATTTACGAAGCCACATAAAAATATTTAGATTCATTACAGACTATGGCCGATTATTGCTGAATTTGCATTCTCGATTTTATTAAGCATTTTTAACACTTTCAAACAATATTTAAGAGAGATTATGAGTTCAGTTAGTCTACCTTTTTCACTTTCTGTCACTCTGTCTGTCCATTGCGTAATCACAAAAGTGCAGTGAACGTTTAAGAATGTAATGAGTACGTACAATTGGAAAATATTAATAATGTAAGCAAACCGCATGTTTTTCCGTTCTTGTTCTTTGTTCTCGTTCTAGTTCGATTTTTAATATAGTTTATATTCTTATTATTCTACTGAAATGATAAGCACGTTATGTTTAATGCATTATTTTTTCATTTTCTGTCTTTTATGTATTATATAATATAGTTTTTCAAGATTTTTAAGGACTTTGACCTCAGTTTTCATTTCGTAGTCACTGATCTCAGACATGCGATGTACAGTACATCAATAATTTATCCAAACTGAACAAGTAAATTGGGCAAAAAGGTTGTTAGAAAGTGCTATTGGTAAATTATAGAAGCCGTTCCATTTTGCAGATTAGACAAAATATGTATAGCATTTAAAATTAGGGAGTATGAATTAAATGCTTTAGTGCATAATCTGCTTTTTTTTTTTTTTTTTTTTTAGTTCTTCGAATTGCGGTAAAAATATATTACATGAGTTATAAATAATTATAATACAATGTAATACAATATAATATAATCTATCCATATAAAGCTGAATGTCCGGATTTTTAGTTTGTATATACACAGCTACACTATTCAACCGATCTCTACAAAAATTGGTGCACTTTTTAATGAGGACAAAATCTAGTTAACACCGTATTTTATCAGTTCTATAGGATAATTAGTTCAAAAGATATTAAATAAAAAGCTTATACTAACTTTAAAATTATTTTCAAAAAATGATGTTAAAAATAGATAAATAAATAACGCATTCATTTTTTCCCAGACATTGAAAGAAAATATAGTTATTTATTAATCGTGATTTTTTTTTCTTTTTTTCAATTTTGATATTTATCTGTAATTAAATGTTATTGAAAAAACAAAATTAACGTGCAGTCATTTTTTTTAATTTAAATTCATTGATTGCTTGTGATTTTATTCGTCTAAGTTCTCAAAAATTGTTATACTTAGGATTTTATTCAGATAGTTCATGTTGTGATACCTCTTATTGCTTACTTTTTATTCTATTAATATTTTCTCAATTTTAACGCTTAAGTAATATTGGTACTAACACTCAACGGCCATAGAAATAACTAACTTCAGATTATTTCTATTTTTAGTATCCATACATGAATAAAAGATTTAATGCCTCCAAAAAAGCATCTTTCTTCTCTAAAAGTTTATTGTTTACACACAAGTTCATATGTCCGCCAATATGTTTTAATAACCACCTCGGTTGAATTTGGAATCAATTATCCAAAACTTTCAGTAGCAGTGTCATAAAGTTGGAAGATTTTAATTTTAATTTAATATAGTTTTAATTCCCACTCATACTTCTTTTCCTTTTGTTTTAATTAAATTTTTTTATAAACATTACTTCAATCAGATTAGCAACGGATATATCTGCTAGTTTACTAAAGACTGTTAACTAATTTCGTTTTAATGTTTATAAAAATAATAACAAATTTATAAGCTGACCTATACTGTTAAAAATTTCTGTACATTTAATGTAAATATTTATCCAGAGTCTCTGTAAATGTACAGTAATTCTTAGTTAAAATTGAATAATCGAGATTCTCATTCTTTATTCTGTATTTTTACCTAATTTTTTAATTTAATTTTTTAATTAAAACTAAAAATGACTGTTCCTACTTTAGAAAAAGCATTCCAAGTCCGAAATATATTCTCAACAATAATTAATTAAATGAATATTAGCTATTAAAATTAATGCATAAAATAAGTTTTTTAACATCTCCGTTTATTTTTCTCTTTAATTTTACGTAAGACTTAACGGAGTTTTCTGTTGAAATTTTTAATAGTGTATTTTTGTACTCTGAAATATCAAAATAATAATAACAATAATAATAATAATAATAATAATAATAATGTATTGCATTGTTATTTTTAATACTGTTAATTTAATTTTGAAACTGTGTTATAATGCAGAATTTTGAGATCATATTATTATTTTAATTCCAGACACTTTTCCTCATTCTTAAGAGGGCTTGTCATCACTGAAGGTTCCATAGCGAAGTTTATATTTCCATTTAATATTCATGAATTGAACTATATTAGGTTTCTTCAATAAATTATACATTCAGTAAACAATGCTTATAAATTTTGATATACTTTTTACAGAATTGAAATTTTAAAATTGCGTTTTTCAGTGCGCATTTTTTCATTAATTCATGCTAAAAAAAATTCTAAAAAATTAGCTTTCAAAATGCTAAAAAATTTTCAAATAATTAGGAAAAAATTTCACATTATTTTTAGTATTTAATAGAACCTATTTAAAAGAATTAGAGGTGGATATTACAAAGTCTTTAAAAGAAAAATATATTAAAAATAAAAATATAACAAAAATCATGCTTTTTTGCAATTTATATATATATAGATAAATAGATAGATACTGTTTAGAAAACTGTTAGAAAACTGTTTAATTTTGTTTCTCAAAAACTAGTAACTAAATTTCAAGTTCACCCCTAATTCTTTTAAATTCCATCAAACATAAAAAAAGAAAAAATCTTTTCTTATATATCTGTAGAATTTTTAGATTTGGAGATCATGAATTCATGAAAAAATGCAAACTGAGCTAACACAATTTAAAGGTTTCAAATCTGCAAAAAAAAAAAAAAAAAAAAAAAAAAAAATATATATATATATATATATATATATACCAAAACCCACAAAAATTGTTCCCTGATTCTATAATTTGTTGAACAAATCAGAGCCTCCTTAAGTAGATGCCTTCCACGCGCAGCGAATCCCAATGTTAAATTAGGCAACATTTAAAAAACAAAACTAACGCTAGGTGACAGCACCTACGCAGAGCAACATATTTCTTCTGTTTCATAGATAAGTTATATTTTTCATCTAAAAATCTAGCTATTAATTTCAATTTAAAGTCCAAAATTGTATTATTATTATTTTTTTTTCTTTTAATTTGAAAAAATGATGTGAAAGGGCTTTATCGTAAATATTTTCAATAAAATATTCATATATTTATATTTAAAAAAGTATAGGGTTTAATTTCTTCGAAAGTGGACAAGACCTATTTTAGCTTTTCAACTAATTGAATTACAACGTATCAAATAAATAACACCTTTTTTTTTTTTTAAAAAAAAAAATATTATTAATTAAAAAACGAAATTTAAAATTAAATAAGCAAAAACATGGCATGTCTATCACGCGATTATACTATTTTTTATATATTTATTCAATAAAAATTTCAATTTTTTTTTTAATTTAGATATCAGATGAAAGTTTCGTTTATATAAATTAAAATATCTGAACTTTAAATGAGTTTCAGTTTAGAATGAATAATTTATAATGACAAATTATTAAAATCATGTTTTTTTTTTTTTTTTTTTTTTTTTTTTTGGTCATGTCCTTTACGTTACATTTTTACCTTATTAGGTGTGAATTATTTTTCTTAAATCGAAAATTTTATATAATTTATAAGAAAAATAGAACAGCACATTAACGAGATAAGTTAACATTCAGTAATAAAAATTGGAGAAGAAAACAAAAATTCGAGAAGAAAACAATCTGATGTCTAGTCCGTCACAAAAAATAAATAAATAACCATTAAGATTTAAATTTTTAAAATTAAGGATTTCTTGAGTATAAGTTTTCTCTCGCACCAAGTTTTTTTTTTTTTTTTTTTTTTTTTTTTTTTTTAATTCAAGATTTTATTAGCTCCACCAGTTCCGAGAGGGTATGCTTTCGAAACTGATAGACATTTTCGAAATAAAATTGTGTTTTATTTGCATGTTTTGAGGTCTCCTGAAACGAAAAATAATGTTTTTAGCGGTTTGTCTGTGCGCGGCGGCTTGTCTATCTCGAATATACTTGGAAAATGCTGAAAGTGTATATCATTTTGTGTTAGGTGTTTGACTAAATTTAAATGCACAATCTGATGTGCACATAGTTTATTGAAAACATACAGATACAGGGCTATCCAAAATTAAGCTAAACGTTCTTTTCTGTAGAATGTAATTGACGGAAGTGCTTTGCTACACTTTTTTTATGTCGACGAATACTGTTGAAGAAGGAAAATTAATTTTTCGAACCTATAATGTAAACAAAGTATTTTTTGAAGTTCTATTTTCAACTCAGGTTTTTGAATAAAGTCACGTTTTGAGGTTCCCTGAATACAAAAAACATTTTTTTTTTTAAATATATATATATATATATATATAATTTAAAATTATTAATTTAATATTATTATATTTAATATTATTATTTAATGTTATTATATTAAAATATTATTATATTTTAATAATGTAAGTTATTTTAAACATGACAGCCCATTTTTAGAAGCATTTGCTTAGTTTTCTAAATTGTGTGAATTTTTAAACTGTGGGGTAGAAGGGAAAATGGTAAAATAGGTAAATTTTAAGTTTTCTGTACATTTTCCCTTTTATGATTGAATTGTAATTTCTATTTCAAAAAATCAAGTCATTTTTCTGTTATATCTGATAATTTTTCAAATCAGTACTCATGATATTTAATTTTTACATGAATTTTTAATTCCATATTCCATTTGTGTGGTAAAAGGTTAATAAAAGTAATGTTTTGAATCTTAAAACTTAATATTTTTAAAAAGAACAAAAGTAGAAATAAAAATTTTCTATTTTTTCTTTTCAAGATTCCCAACACTTTTGTTTCGATTTAACTGAAATAATAAAATTTTTATACACATTTACACAAGTCTTTAAAAAACAGTGGTATTAAAAAAATATAAATCAATCTTGTTCCTATATTGGAGTATTTTATAATTTTATTCATAAGTTACTAATGTAATTTATGAATAAAAGTGTAAAATATTCCAATATAGAGTTACTTCAAAGTAACTAAGAACAAGTTATTTTTCTGTATTCCTACATCAATAAATAAAAATTTCATTTCATTTTGTAATAAGCATAACTATTTTATTTGTTAAATCTAACTTACTAACAGAGGTGTCAACCCTTCGAATTTTTATATCATAATTTCTTTTAAATTTATCTTCGTCTTAATCACAGAATTTACGATAATAAATAAAAATAATGTTTTTTGTGAAAAATATTATTGATATTCAAAATCCGAAGAGTTGGTAATTCTGCATTAATTATTTAGGCAGTTTACGTACTTTGTCTTGAAATACTTGCAAGCAATTTTTTACGCTGAATTGCATTGCTTGGTATTTCGTGAAAACTTATATTTTCACGGCGAATTGTCCGATTTACAAAATGGAACGACGCAATACACCATATTATAAAAAAAAAAAACCTCTCACATTTGTTAAATTAATAAAACATAAACCATAAAGAACTCAATTGAATCGCAGGAAATAAACAAAACTTTACGTACGGTATCAAGCGCCATCTACTGGCTATGTTCTTCTTGTGCTGTTGCCAAGTTTTCGAGCGACTCGCTAGGCATCTACTTAAGGAGGCTCTGAACAAATCTAATATAGTTTAATTGATAAGTACTAAATGGAAATATAAGCTTTTATATGAAACCTACACTGTTATAAAAATGGAACTTTGCTGCCAGAAATTCTTTGTAATTTGAGAAAAAAGTTGTAAATTACGGAAAAATTACGTTGACAAAACGAATTTTTCTGTAATTACAGAGAATTTCTGGCAGCAAAGTTGCATTTTTTTTAACAGTGTACAGTGGTTCCAAGTCTTCTTAATCAAAAACAAATAGCAGACAATTATATATATTTCACGTTTTTACCTATTTTTTAATACCCGGTATACCTTTGCAAAGATATTTTGGTTGTTGTTGCTATTGTTCTACCCACACATAATTTTTTTCCTTTGGATAGTTTTCGAAGCACATTACTTGCCTAATAAATACAAAACTTTGAATAAACATTGCAATAAACTATCAACAACTGTTTCGGTTCGAAAGAACACACGACCCTTCGTCAGGCGAACAAAAAAGGCACGAGTGCTGCGGTCAATGCGGCAAAGCACTACAGCACTCTTGCCTACTTTGTTTGCCTGATGAAGGGTCGTGTGCTCTTTCGACAATTGTTGCGAGTTTATTGCATTTTATTGTGTTTATTCGAAGTTTTGCAATTATAACTTTAAAACACCGGTTCTGTGGTTCTTTCATATTACATTACTTGCCTGTAGAAGTTGTTTTACTGCACGCTTCATATTTCAAGGCAGAAAACAACTTCTCTCATTACTGCTGTTGAATTATGAAACTGGTTTAAAATAAACTGGACTAAGGAGAAGTGTTTAAATAATATATATATATATTAAATAGGTTAAATATATTTTATATATATTTGTATTAATTAATGAGTTAAATTAAATAAGAAATTAAATAAGTTAAATTAAATAAGTCATAGACCTATGTATTTATCAAATGAATACTGTTTAATAAACAAAAAATGTTGAATAAGTTTTGAAGACGGAGGATTATTAGTTCAATCTGGAGTTTATGTAGACCAGTTTCGTGTAGCACCAAAATAAATTATAAATATCAGCCCTGCCATTACAAAATCGGTACCAGATGTACACGACAATTAGATTTTTTAAACTTAACTAAAGTATGAAATTTAGGAGGCAACACTTCATTTTAATTCATTTCAGTCACTTTAAGGGGGAACAACACAGTAAAATTTTCGAAAAATGAAAAAAAAAATTTATTGTATTTTTTGATAGCTTATACTTTTAAGATTATAATGCCAAAATATTAAATTGATTTTCGTTAAAATGTAGAAGTTACAGCGTAATACGTAAAGCGCGTCATGCGACTCGTGACGCGCTTCAACATGTACGAGCGAGTGAACTTGTTCGCGCGATTAATTGTTACATTTGCTCACTTTTATCGAAACGTTATAGTAGAGTAACATCATTTTAACTGTTTTACGTTTTAACTAAATTAATTCGTTAATTATTTAAACAATAAAGTGTTGATGTGTTTTAATACATAGTGATGTGTTCATTTGACAGTTCTGATTTTTAAAAAAGGATTTTTTATATAAGTAGTTTGTATATAACTAAATATATAAAAATATATATACAAAAAATATAATTAATCACACATATGGATAGAAAATCAACAAAACATGATTATAAAAGACGAAATAGAGATGGGAAGAAACGGAAACGACCTTTTAATCGCCATGAAACTAAAAAAAAAAGATTATACAAGTACTTCAGCAAAAAAGATAAAAGCATCTGATTGCAATGTTGTCTTATGGACCTAGTATAGATGCATTGTAGTATTGTAAGCATTTTATAAATTATAAACGAATGATTTTTCATAAAACTTTAAACGTGTTTTACTCGAAACCAAGTTTTTCAAAACGGCTGTCGCTCTAACTACTGTAATTTTTTACCGATTTGCTTCAAATTTTGACACCGTGTTCACAGTATGTTTAGTTTTCGTAACACGTAGGGGTTTTTTGATTTGATTTATAGTTTTTCAGTAATCCAAGAATATGTACTCCTTTTTTTGAATATTTTTTGAGTTTTTTTTAAACACTTCGCCATTTTGTGAAAAATTCAAATTTTCAAAAAAACCTACGTGCAACGAAAACTATATTTATATAGTTTAAAAAAATCTAAACAGATTCAGTTTCGCATTCTTTTTACTCAAGTTATGCATACAGCCAATTATCGATAATTGCAAAACACAGTTTCAAAGATTGTGTTATATTAAAAATATCTTTTTTGATTTTTGTAATTTTTATATTTTAAAATGAAGATTAAGGTAAGTAGAATAAGACAAAAAAAATATATAATGTTTTATTTATCTCAATCATTGCAAAATTCATTTTAAAAAAATGTATTTTACAAAGCTTCTACTGTGTTGTTCCCCCTTAAAAATACGTGGCTCGTTACAAATTCTATACAAAATGAAATGGGTGATTTTTCTGAAACCAGGGGTGCAAACAGTTTCTCAACACGAAAATTAGATTTCTTAAAATTAACTAAAGTATGAAATTTAGGTGGAAACACTTCATTTTAATTCATTTCAGTCATTTTAAAATGTATGTGGCTCAGTTTTACGGTCAAAAAATGTGATGAAAAATAAAAAAATAAATAAAAAATTTACAGATTGAAATTAATTGTCCTCCATACTAAACTAAATTCTGTCTTTGACAGAATTTTTAATTTTTAATATTTTAGTTATGGTTATACGTAAAGTAATATGTAAAGACAAGGTGGAACGATTACTTTTATAAATGGTTCTTCTAATTAAATTAATATTTCATATTTTTATTATTATTACTTTCTCTTGTAATATTGAAAATACTGGTTTAGGTATACTTTTTGAAACTGAGATTTTGCTATAATTACACGTTTAGAAGTCTCCTGAATCCTTATTTTTCACGCCCCACCAGGGGTCGAACAATTCTTTCGCTGAATACTGGTTGATAGGAAGCGCCAACTTAGATCCTAGGTCGTGCTCATCGATCTAACAGTTAAGAGTTTGCGGTGGTTTTTTCCGACACTCGAGTAAATACGAGCAAAGACACTTTAGAACTATCACCATGGAGGGCATTCAACCTATAGACCTAAGACCCCAGCGTAGTCAATGGCCTTAAGCCACAGAACAAACCAATCAACCAGATATTTCACGGTTTGTCAATATACCTGTCTGTATACGAGGCTATTATTGAAATATATTATCAATATTCTAAATGTTTATCACATAGGGGTATTATTATTATTATTATTATTATTATTATTAATCTTGCAATAGTTAATTGTAAGAAACTTTCAAAACAGTTCAAATGCAATATGACTATGGACTTAATGTCCCGTTATTACATTTTTGACAGTTTTATAATGCTTTCAACACAAAGCAACATGTAGTTTATATATTAAAAACATTCGATATTCGATTACAGATGTGGGGATTATGGACGATTGTCTGCTCTAGGGTCACAGGCTTGAGGGGAAGTGTCCTCCGTGGGGGGTCTTTCTAAGGGGGCCTAGACCGTTTTTACGCGAGTTTCGGAGAAAACCACGAAAACTCCGAATAGCTAGGCCAACGAGCGTGACGATATTCAATTACAGAGCTAAACAAAAGAATTTAGATACATAAGTTCTATAAATAGAAAAAAGATTGAAGTGCATTTCATGAATTGTCATGTGATTTTGTTGTTGTGCTAAATTTACGTTCACTGTATTATACGCAGTACATAATACAGATATGCAAAATCGTACTTTTCAATTTTTTCCCCACTGCTTTAAGTGTCTTTTAAGTATACGCTGAATTCAGAAACGCTTGTCTTTTCTTTCTATCTCGTAAGAGTTTTACACAAAGTAAGGATGAATATCGGAAGAATTCACACAGAGACTGTAACAAATTCGAAATAAATTATGTATAAAATAGATTAAAATAGGCGTTTATTTATGTATTATCTTTAAATTCGTTCCTATACATCGAAGCTTCGTTTAAATCTTTTTATCTTATGCACAGTTTGAGAATTTTGAAGGGGTGGGTGGGATTCTGTAGCATCCATCTGCTAGCGTATGTTAACATTCAATCGTCCCTGATACCTTCTCTATATTTTTATACTTGTTTGGATGTGTGTGTGTGTGTGGCAAATCATTCATTATTCCTCGCTATACTTTATTCGATATGCAATATGTTTTTGTGAATACATGCATATATATGTATATGTGTGCGTGTGTGCGTGTTAGAGTTTACATTTAAATATTAATTTAGATTCCAGTGAGGAAAACAGATATAATGTTTCCGGTATTATTATACTATTTTTATCAAACATTTGTTTCAAAAAAGTTCTTTTACTAAAGACACGTGTCTTTAATTTTTTTTAAGTATTTTCTAAAAACGTATAATACATGCTTTTTTTTTATTATTTATATTAAAAAATAATCAAAATACATTCGTTCGATTTATAAATGCAATGTGTACACTGTTAAAAAAACACGTAAATTTACGTGCCTTCGCCCGTCTAATTTTTACCGTCGCGACCATTTTTTACCGACAAAACGGGCACACCCGTATTTTCTGACATGACTAAATATTTTCCGCTGTACCATAATGTTCTCAGCAGTCTTTTACCACTTTTTTTTCATAGTAAATTTCATTAATCATTTGTAGTACATATCTTCAAAAGAATAATACAAAATTTGATTTATATGTAAAGTGGTATTCAAAATGATAAATTACGGGCAAAACATTAATTAATGGGTATTTGGCCGGAACTTTTGCTGACGGGCAAAACCCCGTAAATTTTGCTGCAATTTTTTTACAGTGTATATCGATTTATGGAGTTTTCAACAAGATGCTTTCCACTCCTTAAGGGAAAGGGAAAGGGAAAAAAAAAACAGATACAAAATATATTCCTAACGAATTTCGAGTTTAAACTTTTCTCCTAAACAGAAAACAGGAAGAAGGAATGAAAGGTGTGTTTTTATTCATAAGGATAAGATGCGTGAACAATGGGTTAATCGAATTTTATTTCGTGCAAGGCATCGATAAATTCATGTTAGAATGTGATTTCACATTTGTTGTATGCAAAATGAATGGCCACGTCTGTGATAAATGGAGTACAATAATGCTTAATAATTGAGTAAATATTTAAATCAACACATATATTTTCTTGAATGGAAACTTTTTAAAAAATTTGAATATATGGTAGGAACATTAAAAGAAACTCTTAAAAAATATTCTAAACAAATATGAAATTTTCAACTAGATACATTTATTTTAATAAATGAAAATTCGAAATTAGTAAATAAACTTGAAAGAAGTAATATGCAGTTCGATTACATTAAAAAACAGTTTCCAACACTACTTATCCGTTACATGCGTTCAATCGTCAATGTATTTTATTCACACGACGACACTTTGAAATGTATTTTGTTTTTAACTATAAATAATGTACTAAATGTTAATTTAGTTTCTTTTACTGTATAAAAATATACTTAAATATACTTTTAAAAAATACTTATACACCTTTATGTACCCGAACTCTTTTGCAATTGCATGCGCTCAAATCAGTAGAGCTATTCCTATCCTTTTTTATAGGAAACATTCTATTGTGAATCTAAAATACATAAAAAATTTCTAGTCATTTAAAAAAAAAAATACGGAAATTGTATCGTGAATGTACCAAAAAAAAAAAAAAAAAAAAAGAGGACAGAAAAACAAACATATCCTTTGAAGTTTTTCGTCAGAATTGTTATACATCGAGAAAGCTAGGCATCAAGGTTGACATCAGTTAAACCGATTTTTATTTTATGCATAAATAATTTTATAAAAAAAGATTGTTTAATCGTTATTTTATGTAAAATGTATTATTATTTCTGTTTATTAATGAAATTTAACTCTGTAACTTATTTAATTTGAATCTAGAAACACTAAATCAAACTTTTCAGTCCACATACTGAAAATTTCAAGTTATAAGTACTTATTTAAATAAATAATAAACAAAAATGTGTAAATAAACCAGAAAATGTTGATCAAAATCAAGTTTGATTTTTAAAAAGAAAAAAAAAATCGCAGTTGGGGGATGTAAAATTTTGACAGAATAAAATGTATTTAAACCCAAAGCAACATTTCAAATTATATAAAGAATACTAAAATTTTAAAATTTTAAAAAATACATTTTAATTAAAAAACATTAAAATACAAGACAGACGTTTCGGCTAGCCCTCCTCAGTGTCAAACACACAAAGCACAACATTTACAAAATAATTCATAATACATCAGAAAAAGATTATATATTCCGGAAGAATAGCTTAATTTAAGTGCATGTGTATGTATGAAATGTATTAAAATGTATTTAATTTGAAAATATAAAATAAATAATTGCACAATTTTTAAACAATATTTCTAAATTTATATCCAAGTTATATATATATATATATGTGTGTGTGTGTGTGTGTGTATAATTGAACATTTAAAAAATAAAATCATAAAACAACAAACTAATCCTATAAATTAGAAAATACACTAAGCGACAAAAAAAAAAAAAAAGCCGCACTTGGATATTTTCCTTTTTGCCTTCTACAACCGCCAATTTTATCGTTTAAAAGCAAATTTTCGAACAGATTTTATTATGTTGTCCTCCACATACACTTTAGCTTTGAGTCCAGTGTTAAAAACAAAATACAATTGTCAGTAAAATTGTAATTTTAGATATTATTTCAAAAATGGTAGGTATAAGGCAGTTAACGATGTCACAAAAAGCAGAATAAATTTTTGAATGAAAATCAAAAAATATTTTTATGCATAAGATGGCAAAATAGTTAAATGTTAACGAAATATTGGTAAAAGGATTTTTAGCAAGATATAAAATATTTTGGCCGTTTAAACTGGAAATTTGATTTTAGGCGGCCATGTTGCTCATCCAAGCGAGATAACCGTAAGTTAAAAAGTCATTGCTTATAAAATCGGTTTGTATTACATTTAGAACATAAAAGAGATTCAGAAAGAGTGTTTAGCAGCATAATTTCTTTAACTACAGTACAGCAACTATTAAACAAAGCAGGTTTAAACGACAGAAAATTTGAAAAAATTCCATTCTTAGTGAAGAGAAATAGGAAAACAAGACCTCAGTAGGCTAAAATAATTAAAAAATGATTAGTTAATTATTGGGATGAACTGGTTCTCTTTGATGAGCTAAGTTTAACTTATTTCGAGCTAAAGAAAACAAGCATTTCTGACAGCGAAAATATGACCGACTTAATGAAAATCGCACTTTTAAAACAGTGACACATTCTCCGTACATTATGGTACGGAGGTGCATAACTTTTCAAACAGTCGGGCAAATTTTTATGCTCACGGGATCAATTAACTCGAAATAAAACACAATCTTCATAAAAGTGATGCTTGACCGACTATATTGAAAGTATCTTGGACATTTATGCAAACAGAATTTCAAGATGATAATGCACCTTAATACACGGCATCTGTGGTAAGTTTATTCACTTCAAATTTTCAAAATTTCCTATCCATTCCCATGAGAATCTATAATTCTGTAAATAATCATAACTTTTTTCACTTTAAGTTAAATCCCTCAAAGGATATAGTAGAATTTCTTCTTTACCAGACATCGAAATAGTCCTAATCGCGATCCGCTCGAAAATGTTTCGTCTATAGAAAGGCAGGGAGAGAGGGGAGAGAATTCGAAATTTGCAGCCTGTAACTCTGCCAGAACTAGAAAAAATTATTTGTGATATTTGACACATTCAAATTTCTGAGATTTATATTAAAACACTGTATAAAACTATGACATTGCGCCTTAAAACAGTAATTACATATAAAGATGTAATTAACCCAATGCAGAATACATATTTTTAATAAAACAATTCTTAGATCTAACAAATAAATAGTTTTATTTCATATATTAAAATATAACTTGTTTATTTCATAGAGATTTTTAAAAAGTACTTCGTAGAGTGCAATAAAGCGAATTACTAAATCGAAAATGTACATAGGTATCATTTCATCCCTTTGGTATTATGCAAACAAGACAGTTTTATTTGTTTCAAACATTAATTTTAAAGTTATTACAAATGAAAAATGTATGTCATTTTTTCTGCAGTGCGGCTTTTTTTTTTTTTTTTTCTTTTTGTCTCTTTGTGTATAATAAAATAAAATAAATGAATGGAAATTTGATATGCGTAGAATTTTTTATTTTATTTATTTTTTTACTTATAAATCCACAAGCGGCGTTTGAATTACTCAGTTTCTGCGATTTTTCTACATGATGGCTGTTTCTTAATATCCATTGATTAAAATAGCACTTAAGAGGCCTCTCCACGTATCCTCCCCAGAAGCCAGAGTCAATGTTATTCTATGGAGAATTTCGTCCCATTATAATTTATTAACTAATATATTTTTTTAAAATTCCGTTTTCACATTCAGAAAATTCACAACTATTAAACAATTATCGCTTTCTAAAAATTACTTTTTTAAATTTTTAATATTTTATTTTGAGGTTGTAAAATGCGAATTTTCACAATGTGAAAATTTTCATTTTTGAGCTTAAAAATCAAATCTTAAAAATAGAAAAAACCAATTTTTAGAAATCGATAAATTGTTTAATACTTGTGAAATTTTGGAAAGTGAAAACGGAATTTAAAAATATGTATTAGTTAATGAATTATAATTGGGAAAAATTTCCCATAGAATAATATTGGCTTCGGCTTTCGGAGATGATAGGGGGAGAGTCCCCTTAACTGCAAACGTGAATTCTTCATTATGAGAAGCTCAACGGATTAGATTTTTGTGTAAATTAACAGAGAGAATATAGAATTATACAGAAAAAAGTTTTGTAACTGTTAGAGAATATCATTTCGTTTCTAACTAAACATACATTTTGAAAGAAAGTATCCTATTTATTATGTATAAAAACGCATATATTTATCCATGTTATCGAATTTTATGATGTTATAACTAATTTTCTGCAAAACTCTAATTGTATAAAAAGTGTGCCGAATAGAAATAAATAAATCAAAAGAAAATTAGTAAAAAAATAATAAATAAATAAAAAATAAAAACATAATTTTAAAAAATTTGCAATATTTGTTCGAGACAAAATATTTAATCACGATTCTTCCTCAGTTAAAAGACTGTTAAAAAGACTTAGACCTTTTCATGACATGAAAGTTTGGGGATGGGGGGGGGCTGTTTTGAACCAAACCATTTACTGCTGCTGTTGTTTTCATTTCTGCTGTTAACAGGCTTTTAAAGTCTATTATTCCTTAATTTGTGGCTGTTCTTTATCATATATCTTCTCAAGGTTTAGAGGCACTACTGGTTATAAAGTTACTTATTTGTTTTATTATTATTAATCTACTGGATTTATTCTGGCTGTTTGGTTGGTTGTAGGTTTTAAAGCGGTATGACTACGCTAGGGTCCTAGGCCTATATGTGGAATGTCCTCCGTGGGGTCTTTCTAAGGGGTTCTAGCCCGTATTTACACGAGTTTTGGAGAAAACCACTGAAACCTTCGAACAGCTAGGTTGATGAGCACGACCTGGGATTGAACTGGGCACTTGCCATCTACCAGCTTTGAGCGCAAAACCGCTCGATGACCAATTGATTCCTGAAATTTACGAATTAATTTCAAAATTAAATCTAACTAGTTTCTTTGAAATATTTACAAGTATATTCGAAGAAATATCAATTTTTGTTTCAAATCTAAAAATAAAAACACATTTAAATGAAACGATTTTCCACTTTATATGAAAGTATAAATTATCTCCGGAGTGTTATTATTATTCCAGTCATTTGGAATCGAAACATGTCTGTAATATCCCCTCGTTCCAATTACTTAATGACTGCGTTACTTTTCAAATACTCCCAATTTCCAAATCATCCTTTTATTCGTTGCTCATGAATTAAATGGGATGATAAATTACATTTCACCGCCATGATTAATGTCGAAGGATTTAAATGATATGCAGGAACCTTTAAGGTAAAGCTAGGAGAGTTTGCTCACAATTCAACAAAACGTTGTAAAAAAATCTAAATTTTAATTTTTTGCTAAGCTGTTGGTGCATAGCTTTGAAATGATCATTCTTCTATGCGTACTAATAACTATTTTGTTGTTATACTATGATTTTAATCATAGAGCTGAAATAAAACCAAGAGACCTATTTTGCGCAATCTCTCATGCGCTTAATTTTCACTGCAATTAAATTGTTAACAATGATAGTTGCACTTAAATGACATTGGTATAAAGTTTTTGTAAATAAATATTTTTGTATTACATGTAGGCATTTCAATTTAATAATAATAATAAAAAAAAAAAAAAAAAAAAAAAAAAACAGACAGACATTGAAAAAATAAATTAAATGGATTAAAAAAATTAATTAAAAAAGCAGATAAAAAAACAAGACTAGATAATAAAAAGTAACAGTTACTAGATAATATGTTTAACTTAAAATTAATAAAGTTCCTTTTCAGTTTAAATGATTTCTTGTTTGTTGACCTAATCTGTTGTTCTCTATAATTGTTGCACTCGTTGTTATAAATGATTCAACTTTCATGCAACCATCTGCCGCAAGTAAAATTTATAAACAAGTCCATGGTAAATCGTTTATTTTAAAAATATTTTGTAATACTACCATTCTATAAAAATTCGGTTTTGAAAATTTAAGCAAGCATTTCTGAAAACGAGAAAAAATAACCACGTTTAATCTTAGATTGTTCAAGCAATAAATAGGCACATTTAATTGGGGATCCGCTATCGATATTGTAGAATTACCTGGAGTTTCAGCGTGTCCATTGCACTCCTTCCTTCCGATCCCCTATGTGCGCAATCTCTCCTACCACGCAATCTTTCCTAGCTTTACCTTATATTAAAATCTAAAGTAACTCCATACGTCTTACCGAGTGAATTATTCATTCTTATTTAAAAATAGCTATTATCATAGGCTGTTTGAAATTTCACCCCAAATTTGTATGTTTGTATCCAATGGAATACAATAGAGCCGAATTATTTTGTGCATCCTTGTAAAAGGTTTATAAGTTGTAAGTAAGCGTTTTTTAAGAATGATCATTAATATGTATGAGCTTTATTCACAAGGAGATGGTGAAAGTTTTATATTACTTTTGTATGCGAAATATAATAACTGCTCTGGAGTTATTATATTCCACATGCATGTACGGACACTGAAATATGATAACATTAAGCTTATTCAAAATTTCTGAGAAATATTTAAATTAAAAAAATATGTAATTCGATGTTTTCATTTTTGGAAAATCTAGAGGGATTCGCTCGCCAATCTTTTTAGGGATCTACCTGGGTAATTGAAGCTTTGCATTTCACTGAACAGATTGTTTATGAAGTGCTTAACAAAATACAGAACTACAGCAATATTATATAAATCCCCATATTTGATTTAAAATTAAAGTACACAATATTTCATACTATATCGTCTATTTTAATGAAATAATATCTCAATAACTTCCTTAACATTCGGACACTTACAAGCAATTTAGCACCATTTGGGTGGAAGCATATCCTAGACACACAAAATGAACAGCTGTAGCAGTAACTTTTATATATATATATATGAGAAATTTTTTTTATATCTAGACCATTTAGCTAACAGTCTAAATATGTTTTGAATTCAAAAACTAAATCCTTATAAAAACAACCTGGTTTACGTTGATTTCTTTAAAATTTCATTTTAATAGCATCTGGTTTAGATTAAAACACTTTATCAATAGCTATTTATCAAAATCATGATATTCAATACTTTTTTTTTGTTGTTGTTGTTCACTTACTATCATCTAAACAATATCCACAGGTAAAAGTCACAATAAATTTGAAATCCTGTTTTCTTTTTCTAAGAGAACTCTTTTTTTCGCCTGACTCTTAAAAGAAATGAGATAGAAACTATGATGGATATCATCTGCTATCTGCATTAAATTTTGACATAATACTTTTAAAATCTCGATTGTATTTAGATGTAGCATTATTCGAATTAAATATCCAAAATTTCTTTTATTATTATTATTATTATTATTATTATCAATTTGTTCACGACTTTCCGTTTTCTGCATCTAAATTTTCGCGTTGCATTTCTATTTCTCGTCTCGTAACTCTTCCGCGTTTTAACTTTTACTCGTTGTATTTTTAACTTTGTAGCAACGTTTTCATGTTGCTTTTTAAACTCTTTGGTAATTTATTTATTTATATATATATATACATATTTTTTTTCTTTTTTTCTTTATTTTTGTTTCTTTATTTCTTTAATTTTTTACGTTACATAAATTTTTATTTCCCATACCTGAATTTCAAACTCATTGATGGCTTTTTCACTTCGGCTTCATTCTAGTGTTGTATTCGCTTTGGCTTCTTCCTTTTCTTCTACAACCGTTTATAACATTGACCATTGACTTAACCAATTGTTTCAAAATAATTTGGGACAGTCAAAATTAACGGAATCATCTGGTACAGTAAGAGGTTCAAATTCTACATCAAGTTCGGTTGAAAAACTCTATAACCCTTTTTTTTTTTTTTTTTACTTTTCAATAAAAATGACATATTATTCTTTTTCGTAAACTGAAAAGATAAATTATATCACTATTCAAAATCAAACAGAATGTTTCACTTTATTAAATGAACCTAATTTAAATAACCTTTATATATGTTTTGCATTTTTAAACTGAATTAATTTCAGTTTTAGTCACAATTTTTCATACTCTCTCTTTTTTTTTTCCTTTTTTTTTTTTTAACGCAATTGTAGACTTGTTTTCTTTATGCTAATATTTTTTTTTTCTTTCAAGGAGGACAATTTTTTAACTTCCTTTGTAATCCTTTTCACTTTTTTTTTTTTTTAACATTGATGACTGTGACGTCATAGACTAAAAAAAACAATAATTAGTTGAAGCTATTAGGAAATTGACAAATACAGTATCTTTATTAACGTGCTGTTTATAAATGATTACTTCATTAATTAAGGTGATATAAATATTAGACTAAAATAAACATTTTCCCTGAATTATTCTGAAAACATCGGTACTTCACGCGATGCTCAGAAATCTTTTCTTCGTTAGGAGATATGGCTGCAGACATATAAAATGAACAGCAGCCACAAGGAGCATTGATCCATCGTATTTTGCTTGGCCTGTTCACCAATTATTGTAAATTTCCTCGAGTAATAATTTGTATACATCGTTTAGAGCAATATCAAATATCTAGCTTGGATAAGAGAAAAAAATCACAAAAAGTAGATAACACACCGATATCGTATTACTGTGAAAACACGATTAAACAGTATTTTTTTTCCAATTTCAAATCTAATTTAAATTGTTAAGTGGCAAAATTGTACAATACATATATCTATGTATTTAGCCTGATATAAAACTTTTCTAAAAGTTTACTTCAGACGATACTTTCAAAGTTTCACTGGGAGTATCTATCTAATATATTATTATAAATTATTTTATCGTACATATAATAAATATTTGTGAAATATTATGTTTAAAATGTAACTAAGTTTAATAAAGAATGAAATTTTTAGTGCATATGGGAACTGAATACATTTTGGATAAAATTTCTGAACATGTAAATTCCAGTCCATTAATTTTAAGAGTGTTGATTTTAAACGACGTAATACTTATATATATATATATATATATATATAGAGAGAGAGAGAGAGAGAGCAATTGCTTGTTTAAACTTGAATTAATTTAACTGACTTATTATTATTTATCTAGACTTATAATTATTTATCTAACAATTAAACAGTGAATTTTATTGTTAATGAAAATGCTCAGTTGTTAATTCTTTATCGATTAATCGAAGTTTAAAAAGAATTTATTTTTAATTTCATTAATATGAAGGCAACTTCCTATTCTCCATGTTGAGCTGAAAGCTTTACATGTGGTTACTCTGTTTTTTTCTATTTTTCTCTCTAGTTTCCTTGATGATTTGGTTTAATATTTTATTTCATTTCTCATTCAAAATGGTTTTTCTGCTCGATCGGGGCATGAACAATATAGATTTGCTATTGTTAGCTACACTCATGTCCATAAATTAAGGATAATTCAGATTTACACTGAAATCGAACTTTAATACAAAAATTTCACCTGTAGAAATACCACACACATCTTTAAGAATAATATGCAAATTATAGGAAGCCATCAGATGACGCCGATTTGATGTTACAATGACGAAAGTGTAAGAAGGGGGTAGATAAGGAATGGGAGCAAAGAAGGAAAATTGTTCACAAGCGTTCTGTGTGCCGCTCAGTGCCACAATCGAATGGTTATGACACAGAGGACGCATGCAGATAATTTTTTACGTGGTAGAATTATCGGCCGACTAGAATGTGGGCGTACTCAGATAGAAGTATCGGGAGAACTTAGAACCGTCCAAAATGTCATCTCTAGGCTTTGGCAACGATTCTAAAATGATGGAAATGCTAGTCAACGTTACAGTACTGGTCGGCCCCGAATTACAATGCCGAATGACCACCGGTATTTGGCAGTAACTGCAAAAATAAGCAGATAAAGCACAGCATCAGACCTCTCTCGTCAGCTGTCTGCAGCCACGAGTGCCACAGTTTCAAGACAAACCGTGTATACACGTTTGGGAGATATTGCTCTATATGCTCGCAGGCCTGTTAGATGTGTTCCACTCATGGCAATGTACTGTGCCAGCGGTTAACTTGGAGTACAGAACATGCAATGTGGACAGCGGCACAGTGAGCTTGTTTGATGTCTTCCGACGAGTCCAGGCTTAGCTTGCAGTGTGATTCACACAAGACTTTCATATGTAGAAAGTCAGGAACCCGTTACCACCAAAACAACATCATTGAACGACACCGTTACTGTGGGGCAGGAGTGCTCGTTTGGGGGGGGGATATTGGGCACCAGAACAGATCTGCATGTTCAAATCGGAAGAATGATAGGCCAAAAATATCGGGACAGCATTCGGGAACAACATCTACGTCTTTTTAGGGGTGTCATGAGTCCAGAATTTGTGTTTATGGATGACAATGCGCGTCCTCACCGTGCAAACGTTGTACACGGATGCCTACAATCTAAAGCTATCACCCGCATGGAATGGCTAGCATTCTCACCTAACTGAAAACCGATAGAGCATGTGTAGGACATGCTTTTCTGGCGAGTTGTAGTTCGTCAACCACCTCCTACATGTGTACCGGAACTTCGGAGAGATTACTTACTGAGTAGATTAATCTTCCCCAAGATCAGATCAGTAATTTAATACTCAGCATTCCTAGGTGTTGTAAGGACTGTATTTCATCATCTGAGAGACATACAATGTATTAACCATCATAACAACAATGTAATATTAAGTTTTGTAAGGGAGATATTTTTTGTAATTGCTTCCGGGAGCAAAAATCGTAGTTTTTATGAATGGTATCCTACATAAACCACCTTTTTTTTGCTCTTGATCTTTTGTTTAATAAATTGACTTTATGAATAAGTCATGTTTGTTTTGCTTCTGAACCTTTATTTGCCTCAGCTAGCATTATCCTTTATTTATGGACATGAGTGTATATTGTTTTACGAAATCGTCGCAGCTTTCACAGCTTTATGAAGTGCATGCTCCCTGATACTTCAGTTTTTAAGCATTTTTTTATTCCAATTATTAATCCATTTTTTATTCCAATTATTATTTCTGAGGTTATTTATTTATTTTCTCCGTCATTATGTTTAATGGTCCTTTTTTACTCAAGTGGGCGTAAGTAACTTAAATTGTTTTTGTCTCTTATTGGATCTTAACATGTATTGCAACATTTCTGTGCTAGTTTTAGCAATGTGTTACAATCAGTTTTATTTTTGTTGTGTTGGTATTGACATGTATCTATTAAAGGCTAAAATATTAAGGTTAAATTTAATTAAGATATCTATCATTTATATATATATATATATATATTGTATGGTTCACTATCAAAATTTGAAATTACTTATAATCTTATGTAAATTTCCTACTGTATTGTGTTAAGTTTTGAATTTTTTTCAATAATCAGTCTTACAACTGTTAATTAAACAGCAAGTATCATAATTTTCTTCCACCAGAAAAGAAAAAAAAAAAAAAAAAAAAAAGTCTAAGCCAGCATTGGCTTGAAATGTAATATTTTAGGAAAATTCAGTCGTACCTCTTTTTGAGTCTGTCACGGGTTCTCATAGTTCACCAATGCTTCGAGAGGCATGCATGGTTTTTTATGTAGTAAATTTTATGTAAATGTTTTTATGCAAAACTGTATTAATAGAAACCTAAGCGTGTGTTCACCGGCAGGTACTTTTAATTTGCGTCTATAACCACGGGACACTAACCAGAAATCTGCTATATAATTATCAATATGTCTTATCTTACCCTCATCATTTAGTATTCTTAAGTTGCTCGGATTATCATCGAATAGTAATCTCCAATAAACTTCTTATATTGGCATTTCATCGTATTCTAACTAAAAAGTCATATGTACCCGATATCTTTAAGTCATGCCCATGATGAGACGTTTCCGGTGAGAACTTATCTCTTGACTCTAGTTATCCTTTCATTGGCCGTCCTTCAGATCACCGGTAGCCGATAAATGGCCAGTGAAGACCAGTTACTTTTTGCTACTAGGGGGTTGAGGGTAGTAACTTCTTTTAAAAAATAGAGAGGTTTTAAAATGTTGCATGCTAATTAGTTTTTTATTTATTTATTTATTTATTTTTGCCTCTATTTTATTATTATAGTTTAATAATATATTTTAAACGTATCTGAATATTACTTTGTGGACATCATCAAATATATTTGGAATATACTATCAAACTATTATGATGTAAAATTGACGAAGAAAAATGTAAGATTAGTAAACATGCAGTATTTTTAATATATATAAGGATAATAATATTATTTTTTAGTTATTATTATTTATTTATTTTATTTAAATAGTTTTCCAGACAGGTTTTTTTTTTCTTTTATATATATATATATATATATATATATAATAAATAAAAAAAAAATTATTCAAAATTTTAAACATATAAAAAAACAACGTTTAAACAATATTTAAAAACAAATTTTCATTAAGAATTTGGGAAAATTCCGCCTGTGGTTCTTAGTTTCCGGAAACCATTCATTAAAGCGGTGGACACGATTTCTGAAAAACTAAAATGCACCGATCTTTATGAAATTTTGAATATTTCTTTAAAATAGAATTGACTAATGTTTGAATGAAGAATTTTTCTTTTTCTAGATAACAACTAATTTTACAGGGTTATACGTAAGGTAAAATATAGCAAATATTGTACTGTTTTTTGCGTACATCTCTGCCAAACATTCAATTTTTTTTTCTTTTATTGCTTTATTTAAACAGTAGTCAATAGTATTTTAAAGAAAGTCACAAATTTTAAATAAGATCGGTGCATTAAATTTTGAGAAATCGTGCCCATCGCTTTTCTGGAAATCAGGGCCCATTAGCTGAATTTTCAAAATATTTTGATGAAAATTTTGTAAAATATTTTTTTAAATAATGTTTTTCTCTTTGTTCAAAGCCCACCAGTGGCCGAGTGGTTCTACGCTCAAAGCTGTTAGATGAGAAGTGCCGAATTTGATCCCGGATCACTGTTATCGACCTAGCCTTTTGGAGTTTTCCATAATTTTCTCCGAAACTTGCATAAATATGGCCTAGGACCCCCTTAGAAAGGGACCCCTTACAACCAACCAACTCTTTGCTCAAATGTTTAAATTTAAAAAAAAATTGTTATTATATTTCAAAAATATATATATAGAAAATATGTTTCTTTTCTTTTCTTTTTTTTTTTTTTTTCTTTCGAAGCCTATGTTACTTTTTTAGAGGACCCTCATATAGAAAATTTATTTGAACTTTTTAAATATTTGACTAGCTATTAATAATTTCAAATTTATCTTTTAAAAGACAAATTATAAAGCTTATTTAATAAAATTTTATAATTTAATTTCAAAGTTAATACACCGAAGTCAAATAAAATAATACATCTGATTCGTTTCACGCATTTATTTTGAACTCCCTATCGCTGGCACGACAAAACATCAAAGCTTTCACAATATAATTATTGATGTAGTTCTTCGTACAAAATATTTCTTACTTGCCAAAAATTTCACGTTTTCTTGGTCTGTCTAAGACCCCCCTTTAATCTTGGGGGCCATACCAGGCCATGTATCTCATGAGTTCTTTACTATTTGTCGTGGGTTCTATTGCATAATATGTACATATATATGTTAATTTTTTCATGTTTCCTTGTATTTCCCTATAACTTTAAATGCTTATGCATATCATTTCCTATAATATTTATACTTTAGCAAAGAAATATAACATATATCGACCATTTAAAAAAATTTAAATACTAAAACATTAAAAAATAATTTAAGCATAGCCTGTAACGGGAAAAAAAAAAAAAAAAAAAAAAGAAAGAAAGAAAGAAAACTCTTCCCGCTATTCTTGTAGCAGAACTGTAAGTTCTTCATTCATCTACAGTGCTAGAAAACACTTTTAGTCTTGAAAACACTATTGCTAACAATTTCATGTTTACATTTTATGCAAATTAAATGCAAGGTAAAAATAGCAATTTCATTTATATCTATAAAATATTACAGAAACTTAATTTATTTTGTATTTGAAATTTTATTTGTTTCCTTTATGCATGTAAAAAACTGGGGAAAATATTACAGCTGCATAAGATAGCATGTTAAAAACAGGTAATATTCCAAAAACTTTCCCTTCTTCTCAATTAATTTAATCATTCTCGAAATCATAAGAATTTGAAAGTTTTATCAAAGTATCTTTTCAGATGCGTTACTAGCTGTTTTCAATGACCATTTTAAGCTTATGTATAGTTTCATCATTTCCATAAACATCACATACTAGAACTCCCCTTAAATTTACTGTTGGATTACTCAGGACCTCTTAACACGTTGAGCGCCATGTCAGCCATTCTAGATTCTAGACCTTTTGTCATATATCTCTAAGTACTGAAGGAGTCATCTTGAAACTTTAGGAGTGTGCAGAACATGTTATACTTCAAACATTTCAGTGAAAATTTTACCCCAAAAGTAAAATCAGTACCAATAAAAAATTTAAACATTGAGCGCCCTGTGATCGGTGGCTGATAGTGTCAAATATGATATAAAGCCGCGTCAACCATCGGTGGCGGGTGTAAAATAGGATATGAAACAAAAAATATTTAATTTAATGATTGAAAGTTTATTAAAAATTTGCTTAATTTTTATTTTTTACAGGAGGAATCATTATGGAATTCTAATGAAATATTGCTGCCCAAATGGGGTACAATTTCACCGCTGATTGAAAATAATTATGTTGAATTGTAGCTAATAATTTAAATATAAAATGTCCTTACCACTAATGTCTGGCACATGAAGAGAGGGATATATGACTCTTTCAACATGCGAATATTGACTTTATTAATGAAACGTTAATGTTAATCAAGCTATTTCTATGAAAAACTTTTTTTACAACATCTGGAATACTGTATTTTAATTTCCTTACATTTAACGTAATAAAAAGATGTTGAAATGTGCTTAAACATATTATCCATCTCAGACTGTAATGCATCCAAATTAATTTGTAAATCCTTGTACACAAACTAGCTTTTAACTACAATTTTGAGTACGTTTTTTTTATAATCAAGCTAAAACAACAAAACAATATAGGGTAGGTGCTGCAATGGTTGGCATGCTCCAGTAATTACATCTATCCAGAAATAATTAATAAATAAGAAAAATAATAAAATCATATATTTTACATATAAGAATTTTAACATTTTATGTCAAACACTAGAGCATAGGGTGCAAATAACTGGTAAAATGAATAACTGGCATCATCAAATACTGGAACATAGGGTGACAATTACTGATAAAATGAAAAACTGGAAGTATCAATTACTGAAACGTTGAGGGTGTGACAAATAAAAATTCATAAATAAAAGTAATTGTTATCAAATGTATATATTTTAACATCTGTGTGGTTCTGAATGTCTTTCATACCATATGTACTAACTTAAGATTTCTAAAAATATTTTCTGATGACTAGATCATTAAAAACATCAGAGATTGCTCTAAAAGTGTCAATCACTGGTACACTTACCCTATAAGAGTTTCAAGAAATTTTAAAATTACTTACAGGAATGAGGACATGAATAGAAAGACGGACAGACTGTCCGAGAAACAGAAAGATGAACTGAAGAAATAAACCTTTTCCTACTTTATAGGAAAGTTTCACAATCGCAAAATACAACTGAAAATGAATTTCGAGAAATTTCTTTTATATCCCACAATTTCTATGTCTGCACGTACATCAATAACTAATGATAATCATTTATCTTATTTATGAAACAATTTAACTAAAACGTCGTATATAGATATAATTGTCAATGGTATGTAAATTTATTAATCATTTTCATCTACCTTTTTATTTTAAAACGGCAGCCACTTAAAACTATGCGGAAACTTGAAAGTTTTTCATGTTTTCTTTGCATAACTTCTGAAATGCTTAATCAACTCAAACCAAATTAAATTTGGAAAACAGACTTATCTAAGAAATATCATGTATGAGTTCTTTACCAAAACAAAATTCAAAACTGGTGTACAATCAATATATAGATTTTAAAACTTCTTTACACACCATAAATTTTAGCCCTGCTTTCAGTCTTGCTTTTGCCTCCAAGGCAGTAGTACGTGTTTTTTTGCACCTGATGAAGAAAGGCTACGTCCTTTCGAAACCGGTTGTGCTGGCGTAAAATTTATGGTGTGTAAAGAAGTTTTAAAATCTATACATATGAGTTCTTTAGCCCATATTGTACCATTCATTGAAAAAATATTGTTATATATATATAATCTTTAATGTATGTTTTTTTAAGCCTATGTATACACATAAAATCTAAAAACTTACCAACCTTTCATTAGCTTAATTGGTACAGGTTGTCCTAAAAATAGGACAAAGGCTTAGGACAGTCGGAAATATAAGGAAAAAAGACCATCTAGATATATTTTTTCTATATAATTGTTTTACCAGTACAAAAGTGTAGAATATCACCTCAATAAATTTATATGTTATTCTTGAACATAAAAACCTTTTTACGTAATAATGTGTTGAAAATGTAATGAATAAATCTTCAAAAATCGTCATTTTAAAAATTTAAAAAAAAAGTATATTAAACGTTAACTTAAACTAACAATAAAGACACATATGTATTTGGGTCAATCTCTGAAAAGTGGGCTTTTTTTTTAGAAAAAAAAAGTTAGGCCAAATAAAATTGCTCCATTATTTTTTTTATTTTTATTTATTTTTCAATTTTGTGCATGTACAAATACGTTACAGTTAACGAAAAAAAATATAAACCAAACTGCATCTGATAATTTTTTAAAATAGTATTATTTTTATTAATTAGAAAAATGAGGGAATTATTGTGAGGGAATGACAAATTTCTTCTAGAAACTACTTTATAAAAATATGATGATGTTTAGTTGTATTTTCAAACACTAAATATTTATTAAAACATATTTTTATTACTATAATAACATAAAAAAGCAAATTTGATTTTTTTTAGTTAACTTTATAATGAATGAGGGAATGACGTATAATAAAAATACTGTATTTCAATCTAACGTTTGAGAACCTTATGCAACTCATTGTAAAATGTTTCGAACAGAACACAAAATGGCTTTTTACTTTGCTGCTATACAAATTAAGTTTGACTTATATAAAGCACGTCCTGCCATTAATGGCGTAAGTAGGGGTGTAATTATAGTTTGATGAGGGAATGATATCTAATACCAGGGACAACAATAAAGTGTGTTCTAATTTCTTTCATTGAATAATATATAAATGTAGTACAATGGATAAATATTTATTAAAGTATGTTTAATAAATTTTCAATTAAAATAATCTAAATATACGTTTTTTAATACCATAGAAACCATTTTATTTGCTTACATGTGTGAGTGGCGACACAGTGAGGGAATGATATTTTGCATTTCAAAAAATATTTTAAAATTATATTTAAATTCCAGTAACCAAAAAATTACAGTTTATATGCATAACTAATTAATATTGATAGTTCTGACAGCTTTTTGTTTTTGTGATTTAAAAAATATGCCCTCAAAATTACTGGGACATGAAATGACCACTTTTCAGAGAATTACTCATTTATTAGAATTTTAAATAATATATCGCTTTTAATTTGAATAAAAATTTTCAAAAGAATTTATATAAATACCACTTATGCATAGTGTCCTACTTTTAGGACGATGGTGAAATATGGGATAGCCAACTTGCTCCGCGATTTTGTTTCGTGCCAACTGGTGGACATCCTAAAATTACATATTCATACAAGAAAACGTATTTAAAATTGAACTTTCCTAAAATTCGATATATACATAACCCATATCAGGGTCTCAAACTAAGTACTTTAATCTATTTGATCCACTATATCGTTTCAAAATGGCAGTCTTTTGAAAATTTATCATCCCGATATCTTCCAGATATACATAATTTCATCCATCATCTTGTATCCAAGTAAGGGCTACTAAAAAACTTAAAACTCACCTATAAAAAAAAAGATATTTATGTATAATAATGCTTATCAATTTGCTTATAACTCGATATATATATCGCCCATATGTATGTCTGGAGCAAGTTTATTAATCAACTCAATCCACAAATTCGTTTCTAAATAGAATCGAATAGTTTTATTAAACTCCTATGAAAAACGTTTTTACGATTGGTAATAACGTCTAGTTTTTTATGCAGTAGTTAAATTTTGCTTAGGGGATCGTCTACATATTAAAATTTGCATCAACTTCATTTTTTCGAAAACTCACACTAAATATGACTGCATATTCGAATTTCTGGGATCAAAGCCGTCCAAAAAATGGGATACTTTATGCATTTAAAATTAATGCTTAATAAGATTACAAGGAAAAATGTGCTTGCTGTATTTTCCTATATTTAAAAAAATTAAATTAAGACCTCACACAAAAAAGTACTATATCCATTCAAATAATAACCGAAAAAATAATTGCGACAATTCTTAATATAAAATAAACTAAAGGTAATACTGTGTGAAAGCACTGTAACTCAAAAAGTAAGAAGTAGAAAAAGCTAATGATAAATTTGAAAACCCGTGTTTTTGATAATGCCTGTTATATTCGTTCAAACATTAATGTAGGTCATACTTTAAAATTGTTTGGAAATATGAATGTACTAGCGATTTTTATAATTCAAAATATGGTTTTTAATCAAAAATATGCATGTAACATGTTTGGGTTACTTTATTCTAACACATAAATCGAAAAATTAAAATACGAAAAATTATCCTATTCAAATAAAATTTGAATATAATAATTTTTCGAGAAGATATGAATTAATGTTTGTAATATTCATTTAATATTAGCATCCTCATATTTTCCCAAATTATAATTTTATGAAAAGTTTTAAGAAATATATAAACTATACCGTTTTCCAAGCTCATTTGATCCAAATAACCCGAAACAGTTGTCAAAAATGAGGGTACTGTCGAAAAAAAATTTTTTTTTTTTTTTTGCTAGTTTTAATATGTAGATGACCCCTAAGCAAAATTGAATTATACAGCTATAAACTAGACGTTATAACTAATCGATTGGCGCTAGCTGCATATATATAGGACGATTTTCGACGTAATTAGTTGGGGGTTGACATATTTATTTTTCTCTTTTTACAGACTGTACATTGCCCTAATCAAGAGTTCAAGAATTTTTAGTGTATTAACCAACTAGTGTATTAACCCTAGTGTATTAATCCACTATTTTATGTTCTAAAATGTTAGGCATTGGAAAATAATAAAAAAGTAAATTAATACTTCCGAATAAGCCAACAGGACATTTTCTTTCCTCGATGTGTGAAATTTACATAATAATATGTACCTTCTGTATTCCATATTATAATGTACTGAGTTAAGTGCTATGCACATAAATTTGCAACAAAAATTCTTTAATATTTGAATCGCAAATTGTGATGCGACGCTGGTTAATTTGAACCTTAGTGAAAAAAATAAAACACGGGTCCACTTAAAAAAAACTATTGTAAAATTCTTTTTATGGGAAACATTTGTTAGAATCACAATTGTGAAAATGTGACGTATGGAATAGCTTTTTTTCCATTTCAAAGAACTGTTCAAATTTGCTGACGCTGAAAAAGAAAATCTTGTATTATAGATGTGAAAAGGGGTAGAAAAATCAGCTTTTCTTGACAGATTCAGTTTTCGAAATTCTCTTTAAAAGCTGCTCCTTACTTTTTCTTAAAGCATTTTACAATTGCATAATGTATTTTACAGGAGAATTTTTCCAGCATAAGTTATATCTTTTATACAAAAATGAATAATTTATAACGTTCCTTTAAAAAAAAATAAAAGAAAATGAAGAAAAAATTAAGAAAGAAATTAATATATCTGATACTGTTTTCTGTTTAATGAAATAATTTATCTATTCAACATTTCAATTTTAATTTTAAAAAACATGCTAAAAATTGAGAACTTACTGCATTTCAATGTTTAAATAAAATTACATATTGAAATAAAAACGATAATTTTCAATTGATCATTTATTCAAAAAAAAAAAAACTGTTTTTATTATTATTATTATTATTATTATTATTATTATTATTATTATTACTTACTGACTTACTTACCTATGTATCGTAAAGAAATTGTAGTTCTGGGATTAAATTTTGAAATTGACGTAAATGTACTTGAAAAATTTGCATGTTCGTGTACATGAAAAAGTGTCCGATTTCAATAAAATATTTTAAGTAACATTCTTGTATGTTACACGTATAGGTCACCTAATTTGTACTTTCTACTTTTTCTTTAATTATGCTGATACAAGTCTCACACACAGGCCATACGCTAAAAACTTAATTTTTTCACTCAAGGTGTGGGGCGGAGGGGGGTTCATAACGTGTAAAATATCAAAAAATCAATTTAAGAAATTTGAAAGAATTATTTTCTCTACCATATAGGATAAGAGAATGTTAAAAGAGATAAATATTATTTTATATTAATACTAAACTTTTATAATATTTTTTGCTTTAAAACTTATTATGAATGAAATGTTTAGACTTTTCCTAAATTAGTTTGGTATTCAGATAATGAGATACTGGGTAGAACTAATTTAAATTAAAATATTGTTACATAAGTATTATGTTATAATTAGATTAAATGATTTTTTTTTTCTTTTTTTCAATTACTTTCCTACACTCTAGAACAAAAAAAAAAAAAAAGACGCAATGAGAAGGAGTAATGCAAATTGGACACAAATTGACAAGCATACAGGTTTCGATGGAAAATGCAAATTTTTAGCGGCCAATGAATCAACATGTGACTCCACAGCCCATTTTAACTGCGCAACCGGCAGGCTATTAAACAGGAGAAAATTTGATTCCAGGTCATAAATTCTTTGAGAATTTTATTCCGTCTACTCAGATAGACAGTAACTATACCTGGCATATAGGTGCGAAAATATATGCATAGATGTCAGCATTTGAGAGAGGAGTGTAGTTGGGCTCAAAAAAGCCGGTTCGTTTAATTTGCAAATTCTTTAACATTTGGATAAGAGCGATACCGCTAGTGGATGATGTTGGCAGGAATGGGTAAAACATGGCCGAACATAGTGTTAAGAAGGAAGCGGTCAGTCTAGAGATAGGACAGAATGTATGAACCGATCAATCTTCAGAGCGGTACTCAAAGCCCCAAATTCATCGTTATTATCGATCCTACGTACAACTGGTATTTCACTAACTTCAAATACCATTAATAGCTGGCTCAGAGAGATGGGTTTGAACTCACGGATCCCTTTGTGTCGACTGCTATTAAACTTTGTACACTGACAAGCCTGTTTCCAGTGATATCGCGCACGTTCGACCTAGAATGTTACTGAATGGAGTAAAATTGTCTTCAGTGATGAGTCGAATTTGAGTCCCAATAATGAGCGAAGACGCGTCTGGAAGCGCCTCGAAAAAAGGGTGGATTGCAACCTGACTGCCACCAGCCATACGGCCCGACAACCAGGAGTGATGGTCTTAGGTGCCATTTCATTTCATAGCATGACCCCTTTGGTTGCCAACCGCAGCATCTTTAAGCAGATTGGTACATTGACGAAATTCTACGTTCCGTTTTGTTGTCCTTCATATCACGAAATTTTGAGCACATATTTCAACATGATAATGGCTGCCCACGTACAAAGATAGTTTCTACTACTTGTTTTCTTCCTTGCCCAACATTTTTTTGGCCAGCAAAGTCACCGTATCTGTCTACCACTGAGGACGTTTAGAACATCATGAAAAAGGTCCTAAAACCAGCTCGGGATTTTGCCAATCTAACACACCAATTGGACAGAATTTCACACGATTTATCGCAGGAGGCATCTGCCAACTCTATCAGTTAATGCCAAGTCGAATAACTGCTTACATAAGGGCCAGAAGAGGGCCAATGCGTTAATGACTTGTTCACTTTGTGATACTCTTTCCCTTGATTAAATTCTCCTAAATTTCTGAAACTGTAATCATTTGTTTTTCTCTAGATGTACAGTCGGAGAAAAAAAACGCAACACCCGCTGTAATTTTGTTATTAATTGGCGCAGGAACATCTAATAAACATAATTCAACAGGTAATTAAATGCACTTTCTGAAAACGTCGTTGAATTTTGAATTATGGGTCATCTGTATATTGAAATGAGTGCCAACTTTTTTTTTTTTTTTTCAATTGCAACACCCAATTTTGACTTCATATTCGAAGTTCTGAGAGTCTGGCGGTGCGGAAAAGTATACTGTTTGTATACTTTATCTTTAGTATTTATGGAGTTATAATCAAAAATGTGTTAGGGGTTATCTGTAAATGTAGAAAAATAAAATTAAGATCCTATGAGAAATAGACAAAATTTTAATGTTTCACTCCGGAAATCTTTCAAGAAAAACAGAATTATAAAAATTAATAAAAATCATTGAATCTTTTCCAGTTTCTTAATTATCCTGAATTCAGTTTTTTAGATTTGTATGTACTTCAGTACCTTTTTAGATAATTTTAGGTCTATCAGAAAAATCTCACAGATTTTATATTGAATTGTTATGAAAACAAAATTTAACTTTTATGGAAAATAAAGCTGGTAGCATGTATATTTCTTTTTCATGGAAATATGAAAATAAAAAGTGCACATTTACATATTACATCCTGTGAACCAAAATGTTTTATGAGATATAAATTATTAAATTTTGGCCACTGAAATTGCGGTAACAATTATATATGTATATTTATTTACAGAATCGCACAAAATAACCTAAATGTATTATGGTCCACTGACCGTCATGAAAAATAGTCAAACACACTATTGTAATTTTTACTTTTATTTATACTTATTTATTACTTATTCAAATATTTTAGAACGCTTAGTAACTCATTAATTAATATAAATGTTCGTAAAATCGAGTAGAGTCACTCCCGAATATTATTATTATTAGTAGTAGTAGTAGTTGCAGTAGTAGTAGTAGCAGTAGAGTATGATGTTGTATTCAGCCAGATAATTTTGCTCCATGATTATTTGCTGTGTTAAAACTTAAATATGTCAGGATGTTTTTTCTTTGGAAAACAACTTGAAAAATATATAATTAAAATTAACATAAATTCTTCAAAAGGAATTTTAATAAATGAAAATGGTAACCGTTGCTTTGGAACGCAACTTAATATTTTAAAGTAAACGATCAGATACTTATTTGGTTTGATTTATTTAGTTATTTTTTACGCTTTTTAACTTTTTTCAAATAGCTGAAAAATGTTTATTTCTTCGGTTTGTTTGTCTGTCTGTGAGCTTTAATTTACGGAAATATTCAGGGAGTTTTTGAAAGTGATATATGTTATTCAAGTTTACGATGGGATGTTCCCTAATAAAAATAGAATAAATAACATCATTGAGTTATGTACATAGATACTCAAAATAATTTCAAGACATTGCGTTTCATGGAAGGCAATTTTTTAAATAATATTTAATTAACTTCGTACTATGCACAAACCATAGTAGTAATTAACATTTATTGTTCATACGCTAAAGGAAACGCTTTCTGTAGGATTTGTTTTGTATAGGGTTAAGATGTACTGAAATACACAGATATATTCAGTTATATTAAGGGCTGCAATTAGAAATTGCTGCTGGAATTGCATTTCCTTTTCTATTAAACATTTTTAACACTTTCCAACAATTTTTAAGAGTGATAATGAATTCAGTTATTGCGTATGTCTGTCTTTCTGTTTATCTAACGTGTAATAACGTAGACAAAATACATTTAAGGTTAAGCGATACAAATTTACGAACCGTTGGAAAATGTTAAAAATGTTAAAAATGTACGCGAATCGCTTTTATTTATTTATTTTTATTTTTTTAATAGTTAGACTAATTAAAAAATATTTTTTACCTCTCACATCAAGTTAAAAAAAACCGTATTTAAAATAAAATTGAGAACAATTGTGTGAAAGAAATGGGGCAGCTTTAGTATAAGGCCTCTTTTGCGAAATTTCAAATTTCGCACCAGAGTAGCTCGGATGCGTTCTCGTACTCAGATGTTTCTTGTCTTTATTTAAGCAACTGCGATAGCTATTTTAATTCATTAGCAAAAGGAGAAGAAAATTATTTAAAGTCGTAAAGAGACTCCTCTATCAAAGCTGTACTAAAAAAGGTACAAGAAATAAATATAATAACTGTTGCTAAGAAACGTAGCGCAGTTACCATATGCTTTTATATAAACCGATAGACTAAAATAAAGTCCTTCGGTACTAAATTAAAATCTGTTTCGTACAAATTTTATATATGTTTTACATAAAACAAAAATAGACTTCGGTTTTAATTATAATTATTAGTCTCTGGGTAGATCAAAATTAACTTATTAATTTTATATCATATTGTGTTACTTATAAAATAAATATGCTTTTGATTTATTTTCCTTTTTACAGCATTTGCTAATGACAACATGAATCAAGAACCATCTTTTATAAACGAACCGCCTTCACGTGTGGAATTTTCCAACTCCAGCGGTACTGTTATACGATGCACAGCAGACGGACGACCACACCCTGTGGTGTCTTGGGTGAAGCACGACGGAGACATTATTCGAGATCTACCAGGATTAAGGCACACGCGGCACGATGGCTCCTTAGTGTTTTCTGCATTTTCTCCAGAGGACTATAGGGCAGATGTCCATGCGTCCGTATACAGATGCGAGGCAACAAACATCGTCGGCACAATCGGCAGTCGAGATGTCCAGGTTAATGCAGGTAGGTTATTTTCTCATTATTTTATAAACAATCTTACTCATTTATACAGAGAGAATTAATTAATTTTCACAAAGCGAAAACTCACTCGCAAAGTGAAAAATGATCAGATGCAAGAACAGACAACATAAGTCTTTGATAAGATGCGCTAAATCTCTACAAACCATGGTATTTATATTGAACAGGCATTCATTCACTCATTTGAAAGTTAGAAGTATTTATCTGCAATGCGACTAACGGCCAAAATTTATAAAGTGCTTAATATTATTTATTTTTTTTAACTCCAACATTGCTAAAAAGAAATGAATAGTTATAATTTTAAATTTTCGTTCAAAGCGTAACATATTTTTAGATGGAGAAGCCAAATTACTTAAAAAAATAATCCGAATTTTCTAACTAAAAATACAAACGAATTTAGAAAAAATTCTTTCGACTAAAATGTAAGAAATTTTTATTTTTTGATCAAGTACTAATCATCTTAGTTTCCCTAATAATTTTTCTTCATACTTCCAGAAATCTTTCAAGTTTAGAATTGCATGTAGAAAAAGAGTTGGTATCACTTACAAACCAAAAACGAAGGTAAAAAATTACAGAAATTACCCTCAAAATTACAGAAAAATTTCTGTTGTTGGGATCTGTTACATGAGAGAAAAATATTGTGGTGGTGTTAGACGATCTTCCTATTCTATTTCATTATACTAAAATCAATGTTGCCAAACAGAATAGAATACCGCAAACGAAAAATTAAAGTTACCATTTATCGTTGCCTCTTGTAAACGTTATTCGAAAGAATAATGTGGTGTTAGAATATTCTCCCATTATACTACGACCACCGCTGCAAAATAACTGATAGTGGTAAACAAAATATATATATTATTACTTGAGCCGTTACAAGAAAGTAAAAGGTGGTAGAACATTCTTCCATACTATTTGGTTGTACTAAAATCACTTCCACCAAATTGCAAATGTAAATTATAACTTAATCCTGGTCCCAAAGAAGCACTTAAGTCCAGTAAGAGACTGAATCAATTTACATAAAGTAGATATCTTCGAAAAGCAATAAAATGCATAAACATAGACCAATAGTTGATAAACAGATATTCCTTACGTTTGGGCCTGACATACATAGATAGACCACGCATCCCCCTCATTATCTGTCCACAATATGAACTAGCTTCCCCCAGCTAAATGATCATGTAGTATAGACCTGGAAAGAGAGACGAGAATAAACTTTGTACGTTACTTTTGAGTAGGAAAGAAAGTAGTTTTGGGTATTTTAAATTTCTGAATTGTACATATACTTTTTATTAAAGCCTTTAGATTTACGCATGGTTGGAAAACTAAAATGTCATAAATTAATTAATAAAAATAAATAAATAAATAAATAAATAAATAAATAATGTGAAACAATTTTGAAGGGGAGAATGTTTTTTTTTTTTTTTTTTTTTTTTAATTCCTACAATTATAAGTGTTGAAGAATCTCCCTCAAATCCCTATCACGTGACATTCGGCGCTGACCATAAATGATGAAGGTATCAGATTAGGTATCAGGTCTATGAGACCTGATTACCGCAGGGACGAGCGGGGCACACGGCCCACGCTCTGATTAGCAAGGCTCCCTAAAACTGACACTGAAAATGCTATTTTGCGTTTTATATCCCTAAAAAATGGCAAAAAATGGCATCATAAAATGCAAAAATCTGTCATTTTAGTCCCATATACAGGTATATATGTACCATTTCTGACTATGGCACAGTTCGAGGTGTGGCAACGAAACTATTTGTATCCCGGGCCTCACACGAAGAAAAGCAAGCCCTGTTTTGCGCACATTGGAATATAGTCCACAATTTAGTTAGAGTATTTATTCAAACCTAGTTTATCATTTTGAAAGCATAAGTAAACACTTTAAATTGAAAACATACGTAACAATTGTTTCGGTAAAAATTATAAGTCAGAACCTTCTATCGGGTGAAAGAAAAGGAGTCTCGAGTGCATGATTCTGCTTTCATGTCACCTTTCTCCGACTGATTGTCATTTCGAGGCATAAGAAATATTGCTTGCTTTTACTAAATATGATGTGCACTTACCTCATTTTTATGCATCGTTATTCAACAACAGTATCTCAATGCATTTTCCCGCAAACATTGTCTTGTTTATTCTCTGTGTACATCAATTTTTGGTTTCTGTTATAACTCTTTTTTCTATTCATTTACTGTTGATTTTGCAGAAAATTTAAAGAAATCAAAAAACATTCAATAACAATAGTTTTACCTTTTCTTTCAGTTGTAATACAGAAATATGACATCAAACTTTTCGATGAATTCGTTTTGCGGGGTAACACAGCTGTCGTACGTTGTCCAATTCCCAGTTCTGTCACTGATTACGTCAAAGTCATTTCCTGGGAGAGAATCGATGGATTTATTATCAATGAGAATTTAGGAAACGGTAATATGTATTCATCTATCAAGAGTGTATAATGATGTATTATTGGGTAATTGCAAGAAATTTAATCCGATTTCAAATGAAATTAATAGCAACACATTTTTACGAAATATATATTTATTAATAATTAATACAATTTTTGTCATTTTCTGTAACTATCTTCTAAAGTTTTGAACCTTTTAACTTTGTCATTGCAAACTGTGCTTTCACTTTAAGGAAAACTGTAAATTACTTTAAGACTTCTTCAACAGAATCAAAATTTTGCCATTCAAATTAATCCATAGAAATATAAGAGATGGAAATCCGAAGATAGAGATTGAGAAGTTGAATACGTTTAACACAGGGATGGGAGAATTCCTTTTTTTTTTTTTTTTTTTTTTTTTTTTTTTACTACCAATACTATTATACAGAATTTTTTATGTTATTTTATAGTAGTACTTTGTGATTAAGTAAGATAGAGATGATTCTTTTAAAACGATATTATAAAATACGTGGAAATTTCTCAACCTTGGTTTAATGTCAAAGTAGCGCTGTGTAATGGGCAATTGGTGGTGGAAAATCTGAAGAAAGCAGTCTTAATGGAATGTGTCGTTGCTAGAGGATTTCTAATTTTAAGCTTCCAATTTTGTGCACTGGCTAGTGCAAATATCACTGAATTTATACACAAAGTTTTCCATGTCTGGCGGACATGTGGTCTGGAGTAGCCATTGTGAAGAATGACGCCATTTTGGTTCACAATGTTTCATGTTTTGCTTGGATTTCGACTTTAAGTTAAGGAACTTGTTCACAAAACTGTTTCGTAGCTATTGTTTGCACACAAGAACACATGCAAGAAGCCACACACAAGAAGCTACTGAAATAATATTTCTCTGCAATTCAATGCATTCATTGGATACAATTAAGCCGTGGTCATACATTCTTTTCTTTCTTTTCCATACTTCAAGTTTTTTTTCTACTTATGTTATTATGCACAACTCAGTTTTCCTCCAAGTTATTACTTGATCCAACAGAAAACTGTTTTGCTGACAGACAATATAAGAAAAGTCTGTGAAAATATCGTTCAGACTTTTTTCTACTCTGTCCAACCGTGAGGAATCCATGAATCGAATTTCCTAATGTATCCAAGTTGCTTTAAATAAAGAAATGCAATCGTATTGTCAATCTCATCAGTCCCTTCATTAATCCCATCAGTGGTAATTCGTGGACTATATTTACTAAATTATGGATAAAATGTTTTGTGGAATCGGTACAAACTTTTGTAATTACCCAATAATATTCCAACTTTTGCTATAGTATCTATTTTGATGTAATTTTAATTTTAAATATTTCATACGTAGATAATCAGATTTTGTATCTCGAAATCTATGAAAATTAATATAGGATACAACAAAACTTTTGAGTCGTAAACTAATGTATTCAGTTCATGCTCAGGTCAACGAAAAACACTTTCAGTTATTTTCCGTTCAAAGGACACAGGTAAAGAATAAATATTAGCACATTAACACACAAATCACTATAACCATATTATTTCTACGTCTAAACTACTCTTTGCTTTGAAAAAGTCACACTCTTATTATCTTTCTTTAACAGATGAAAAACAAAAGTGAAAAATGAAAAATGAATGCACAAGTTATACATGGAGTTTACTGTTTGTAATAAATTTAAATAATAATAATAATACTTTATTCGAAAAAGTTGTTTTATCATTACTTATAAAGAAAACATATCTTTTGAAAATATTCTTATAATACATTACTGTAAAACTGGTAGTTGCGAAGAATGTATACGAGCTTGCAGAAAGTAAACGCGGTTATTTAACACTGTTTTAAAACACTTCAGATAAGGACAGGGATGGAACACGGGCGCAGAATTCATACCGGTATTCGTTTAAGAAATTTTTCTATCTATAATATCGTTGATTTAAGAAGCAGAAAATTTTGTCACATTGACAGTGGTATGAGTTCTGCGCCCGTGTTCCATCCCTGTAAGGAGATCCCTGGAATTAAACGATTTTCCTCGAGGACACATTGTTAGCTAATTTTATGTGATAAATTTCAGTGCTATATCAGTTCTACGTTAAACGTACCTTTGTCAAATGTTAATCGTGTATTCGCGCAGTTCAAAAGAGATGAAAAGGCAAATGTTTTAACGCGATCAGGGAGATTTAGACCGTCTGCCAGACAAATTAAAGCGTTAGTTCAAGAAGTCATAAGGAATCTCAAAAATTCTGCGGATGATATGGCTATATCTTCCAATTTGTCACATTTAACTGCACAGACCTATTTACAAAGTGTTAGCCTTTATAAACAAGTGGCCATAAAAAAAAAAAAATCTCAGTTAACAAAAAAAAAAAAAAAAAAAAAAAAAAAAAAAAAAAAAGACGGAGATTTGACTTGCCAAAAGAAATTATTTCTGAGGATGAAAATATTTGAACGATTGTTATTTTATGCATGAATCGCAATATTATGCACGAATCGCAATGCTTCCAGTTTAGCGGTAACGGACGAAAATAGGTGGGACGTCATTCTATAATAGAGTTGGAAGTTTGATTTATGCAGCAAACTCTAAAATATGACGGCATAAGCGTAATGATGTGGGGTCTGTTTGTTATGGTAGAGGAAGTAGTTTGGTGCTTTGTGAAAGTAAATTTAATGCAGAAAAATATATTGAAATTTTAAAAGAGTGTCTTCTACCAAATTTTAAGACAACTGTTTGAATCGCCTAGGTTATCTTTTCATGGAAGATGGGGCACCATATCACACGGGTAAAAAACGACAGTCTGGAAATCCCAATAAGAGCTTACAGTTCTCCAGTAGCCGGGTCAGCCACCTGATATGTGAACCCAATCGAAAATATTTCGCCTATTTTACAAAGTATTATTGGTAAAAGACCTGTTAAGACCACGAATAAAAAGGAATCGGAAACAAAAATAGTTGAAGAATAGAGCAATTAGTAACAAGAGCTAATCAATAGTTTAATTTATACTATGCGAGATAAAATAAGAACCTTATTTGATAATAAAGGCGTTCGACTCGCTATTAATAATGATGTGTTAGTTTTTTAATAAATTGTTCAGTATTTTTTTTTAATAAATATATTTTTTCTTAATATCATGTCAATGTACTTTTGACACAGTAATGTACTTTCAATGACCTTCAATTTCAAGTAAATATGAGATATGGTATTCGACTCTGTATATTTTAATCAAATGAAAGTTTTGATAACATATTTCTTAGTTGAAGCATTTAATGTAGTTCCGTTTCTTGTTCCATCAGTTAGAGTTCGCTTGCATTCTGAATATGCTCGTGGTTGTTCTGTCAGAAATCCATAATTAAACACAGTATAGTAAATGAATGATTATTCTAATGCATAAAGTATTCTTTTTCACATCCAAGTACGGAATGCTAAAGAATGGAGATTTATGCCTACTCTAAATCGCACTGAAAACTTGCTGAGCTTTTATTCATTACTCAGTATTATAGAGTGTCAAATATGGATATATGATACGAATGTCACTATTCATTCGATACAATATAAAAATAGCATACTCTCACATTCATTACTGTATACAATATTATTCTGAAGCATCAAATGTACTTTTCTAGATCTGATTGCATAGTGTTAGAGAATAGAGATTTATACATCCAAAATATCACAGACAACGAAAACTTGCTAAGCTATCATGCACTACTTAGATTATCATATACTGAATAATAGCATATAATACAACATAAAAACGGTATGTTATGCCCAAAATTCGCAGCGTTCCTATATTTTTATGATCATTTAATTATACTTTCCCCAGAAAATTCAAAAAGGAAATCTTCTTAAAATTTTTTATGCTAGTTTCGTATGAAAACCTTCAAAAAAATTTTTTTTTTTGAAAATTGTGGTTAAAGTATAATAAAACGATCATAAAAATATAGTTGTGACCCCTGGTTATACCATACTTTCATAATTCAATTATAAATTAATGATTAATTGAATACATCAAATATACTTTTCGACAGTTGAGTATGAAATATTAGGGAGTAGAAACTTATACATCTGAGAAATTACAGACAATGGAAAATTGCTCAACTAATATACATTACTTATTAATATGATATGCTGAACAGTGGCATAAAACAACAAACACCATTAATCTTACATACAACAAAAGAATAGTATATTATGATATACTTCCATAATTTAAATCTGTATAAAAATTATTTTAATATACCAAATTTTTTTTCTATAGCTACATATAGAAGGGTAGAGAATAGACTTGTATCTCAGCAAAATTTCAGACTATAGAAATTTGCTAAACTGTCTAAAGCTATTTATTAACGATATATGAATGGCCTTATTCCTATGATACGACATAATAATAGTACTAAATTCTACTTTGCATTTATAATTCAAAACTGTATATATTAATTATTATTTTAATGCTTCAATTTTTTTTCTGTAGTTAAATACGGAATGTTAGATAATGGAGATTTATACCTCCACGAAATCACAGATAATGAAAACTTGCTGAGCTTTCGGTGTCATACAGAGAACACCATTACGAAGGAGAAGAAAGTCAGCACCAATTATTCACGGATTATAGTCACAGGTAAATGTTTGCATATTAATTCTACTTTAAAAATTTGAGCTTGAAAATTTTCCTTACTAATTTACATTTCTCATTTTTAAAATAGAAAAAAATTGCAAACCTTTTTATTAATGAAGATAGTTTTGTAATACTTGATTTTTTTTCTTTCCGAGCATATAATATAAGGAAAATATTGTTTTTATGAAATAATTCGATTATGAGACTTTCATGTATCTAAATGTTTTAAGGTCCCCTGAATTCATTTTTGCTATTTTTCCAGTGATGCATATGTATGAACACGATAACGTCAAAACTTTTTTTTTTTTTTATTGCACTGAAAGTAAGTACATTATAGGTTATCTACGCACTAACAGCATAAATTTTAATAAGTGTAGATTTTATCACTCTTTTACAGGAACACAAAGAAAAAATCCCTTATCTTTGTGGCCTATGGGCTCAAATTAATAAAAATGCGAAAGTGTCTAAACAACTTATCCGGTCGAACCAAGCGTTGGAAGATAAGTACATTGTATGTTGCACATATTTACACTTATCAATATAAATATTGATAAGTGTAGAATCATAGCCTCCTAAACTAGATGCCTTCCGCGTGGCTCGGAAACTTGGCAACAGTTTAAGCGGTAGACAGCGCCATCTGGTACAGATTGCGCGACTTTTTTATTCCACTGTCACCAATAATTTTAAGAAGTGATATATGATATATATATAATCGACGTTTCTTCGATTCTATTCGCCTTTTATGTATCTCAAATCCCACTTTTAAAAATTTTTGGTGGTTGTTAAATAAAAAAGTCGCGCAATCTGTACCAGGTGGCGCTGTCTACCGCTTGAACTGTTGACAAGTTTCCGATCCATGCGGTAGGCATCTAGTTTAGGAGGCTATGGTAGAATGTATAGTCCTTTTACACAGACGCAAAGACAAAGTCTTTGCGTCTCTGTAAAAGAACTTTGTCAATACGGACAATAAGCTCGAATTATCTGAAGTGCGCTAGTGTCTAAACTTAACATTTCATTAAAATATATGTTGTTAGACATATCGTAGGTCATCATTGCAAGAACCATATGTATTTGCTTAAGTGTAGAGAACTCATAGTTTCTTTTTCCCGGTATACAAAGGAAATATTTTATAGATTGTGGTCTATGGGCCCAAACTAACTAAATTTCATTTTAGTAATGTTAATAAATAATAATAATAATAATAATAATAAAGAGATAAATATTTGATATTACGACCTTAACATTTACAGATATTTTACAGGGATGCACAAAATATTTGGGTAGATTATGATATATTAAATGGCGTACAATTTCGGGAGAAATACACAAACATTTATTATGTATTTACCTTTTATTTAATTAAGGACTTCTATCATTTCAATTTTATTTAAATAACCATTAATAACTAAATATTTGGAATGTCGAGTGGAGTCATTCTAGATGTCTATATATATATATATATATCAAATATATTAACACATCTCTTGAAATAATGTCTATAATGAAAACTAACACATGTTAATAAATAACATTTACAGATCTTTTACACGGACGCACAAAAGAATTTGGGTAGATTATGATATATTAAATGACGTACAATTTGGGGAGAAATGCACAAACATTTATTATGTATTTCCCTTTTGAACGACTTCTGTCATTTAAATTTTATTTAAATAACAGTTAATAACTAAACAGTAACTAAGTAAATTTAGTTTAGTTACAATACATATAAGAAGAATAAAATAATAATTTTGCTTGAAATTTTCGCTGAATCATAAGTAATGGATAAATATTATCCAGACAACAAATCTGTACATCTCTTTACAAATGGTAGACAATCCTTATGTATCTGCATAAAATATACTGTCAGATTTCAACAATTACAAGACTTGATGTACTTTTGCAGAAAAATTCACTTTTTTTAATTAATTAAATTTAAAAAATATATATTATAAGGAAACAAACCTGTCTGACACCCATTCCGAATATGAGTTTAATGATCGTCTGCATCAGTAAAAGTACTCTTTGCGTCTACTTGTTGCTGGAAAACAACAGTTAAATATGAGCAAATTTCATTTTTTATGAAAACAAATGCTCTTATTCGATTATTTTTTAAATAAACTTGTGTGGCACTCACGCAATTTTCTAATACACACCCCTTGAATTTTATATAGACAGAATAAAGATTAAGAGTAACAAGCACTGTATATGAATATATTTTAAAAACAGTTAAAAATGGCTCTATAAATAGTTTTATTTGTCCTATATATTTCTATTTGTGGAAAGCAGTAAATTCCTCCCCTTGAATATTGCATCAAATTAATAAAAAATACAAAACTGTTATTATAATTCAGAAAACTTCTGAACTGTTCAGATAACTTTCACACACACCACTGTTTAATTCTTACCAGCCTTAATTATACTTTTCGAATAGCTTCTTGAATTGATCTTCAAAATATGAAATTGGAATTTCTTAGAATTATTTGTTTTTAAAATATGATGATAAAAGACATACCTATATCAATAAATAAAAACATGATTCATATTCAGAGACTTCAAAACTCGGAATTATTGTATCAGAATTTGAATTCAAAACATAATTTGTGCTCCAACATGTATATTAGTAAGTAACCATCATTCGCAAGCACATTTCCCAAACTTGGTAAAATTTAGTAAAACACTGCCATCAATTGGGTGACTGTCCGAACTTCCGTCTTTGCGCTGCGCTATCCAGAGGATACAGTCAAGACGGGCAACTCACCTTCCGGTTTAGAGTTATACACATGAAGTGTACCCGACCAGCAAAACACATATAATAACTCTCCAGCGACCCCACGGGCAGGGTCACGGGCCCGGAAAAGCCCGCGGGAAGGGAAGACCCACAAAATCGCAAGCAAACTAGCTGCTCTCCGGCGGGTGTGCTAGGCCGGGTGCTGGAACTCACTTGAGCCTATTAGAGGAACAAGGCCAGCGGTGAAGAGTAGGTTACAATTACAAGTAGGACAGCACCAACGCTTCGTGCCATCGAAACTGCCCGCAACATAACACATCACCTATTACTTTACGGGCGACGAATGGGTATAGCCTCCTTGACAGAGAGGCATAGAGCACAATCGATGTGGAGGACTACCTGTCCACCCGCCAAGCTTCACGCCCAAGCCGCCTCGTTAGTTCACCGCCGTAGCGGCTATCCAGGGGCACCACTGGGAGGTGAGGTCGGCTGACGCAAGTAGGACCGCTACCGGAGTGGCAGCGCGTCCCACGGCCCCCTGCGCTATCCACAGACAGACATTGCCTTTTATGTATTAAGATTTTAAAAATTACTCGTGACTACTCTTAACTCGTTAAGTGCCATGTCAGTCATCGGTGGCTAAAACTGAACTTTCCGTTTAGGCCGCGTCAACCACTGGTGGCTGACAGTGCAAAATATGATATAAAACTTAAAAAAATACATTGTTTTAAGTAATTACTAAAACTTTATTTAAAATTTACTTAATTTCTATTTATTATAGGCATTTTAATGAATTTTATAGAAACGCGGTAAACATAACCCGCTTCTAAGCAGCGCGCGTGGCCTGACGGGGATTTCCTTAAGAATTCGCGTGGCGCTCAACGTGTTGAAACCCGATACAATAAAAATTTAAACACACAATAGAACATGGATTTAGAACTTAGGATGTGTTTCGAAATTTTCGTTTTGTGTAAAAGAGGTTTTGAAACTTAACATTTTTATTTAACATCTCTATGTAGTTTTTATGATTATGCAGTTTTTATATAAGTCCTTTTTAACCCATTTGCATCATAAAGAAATATAAAAAGAAGCAAATTTTTAAGCTAAAGAATAATGATAGTAACCGACCAACTAATTTTAAGGTACGCATACGGATTCGATGATAGTGACCTGGAAATCGGAGCATATATATACTCCCCGGTGACAGTAATCAGGAAAATTGAGCGTACATGTACGCTAATGAGGCAAATAATATTTGAAACTGTTAAATTAGATGAAAGAGGAAGAAATCATCGGAGAGAGAATTAACTTGTCAAAATGTTGTTTTGAAAAATTATAATATTTTTCTAAATAAATTATAGTTGCGTTTATTTATTTACTTTTTTATATATATAATGTTTTAAATAAAAAATCGCGTATGTTACTCACACAACTTTCTGTAACCCTGTATTTTACTACTATAAAGACAGATTACAGATTAAGGGTCAAGATAACATGCTCCCTATATAAACGTACGTTAAAAAAAATTCAAATTAGGTTTAGAAACAGCTTATTTTTAACAAATAAATCTGTATGATGGGGGATAATGCTCTCTAGAACTCACAGTTTAAATATAGTACCTGCATTTATACTAGATTTATTTAGAGTTCCAGGCTGCTATTAAATTTAAAAGTTTAATCCAATTTATTCAGATAACATTCCCCAGCACCATTGCTTCAAACTTTCCTATCTTGATTAAACTTTTAAATAGCAACCTCATGTGAACTTTAACATACCACACTTTAATTGCCTGCAATTATCTGTTTTTAAGTTACGATGACAAGAAACATACACAAAAATAAACTGTTAAAAACTTGACTTTAGTGCTTAGCGAAACTCAAAACTCGTAATTATGCAAAAAACAAACTCTGAAAATTTAACTTCAAAAGTACTTCATTTACTGTATGGGTATGAGGAATAAATTTTCATTCCTAAGCAGGTTTCTTGCATTTTCGAGGTATAGCCAACTTTATACTAGTTCTTTTGAGTTGCCCTTTAAACGAATGATGAATGATTTTCATACCAAATTCTACCCGAAACATGCTTTTATGCATAATATATATATAATCATTTCATTTCGTCTAGTGCTGCCTATAGATGGTAAACTGTACCTATCAGAAATTTCGTCTGTAGATGTAATGTATTTGAATTCTTTTAGATGTCCACGCACATGGACCATTAGCTTGATCTCAACAAATTTTTAGTCTAGCATCCCTATATGATACAGATTTAGAATACAAAGTTTTGAATTTCTGTTGCTATCTGTTCTTGAGGTATGCTGATAAAAGATAGGCACACACAACGATAAACCAACAAGCTGACAAAAAACCTGATATTCAGATTCAAAGGACCTCACAACGTGTAAATATAACAGAAATTCATTTTCGGAAATTTGTCTCAAAAACAATATTTTTTTTCTATCATTAATATAAATAAGAAAAAGTAAAAACGGTAGTCTTAATCTGAAAACGATTTAAAATATGTGACTGAATCGTGAATTTACCCTAGTAACACAAAAATTGTTTTAATGTAAGTAATATCATAGAAAAAGTATTTTTATATTTGTGTTACAAATATATATTTGTAACAGTACTCTATTTATTGAAATTTTTATTTTTCTGACTGAGTGAAAATAATGCCTGGACCGGGAGTCGAACCCCGGATCTTTGACTTACAAGGTCAAGGCTCTACCAATTGAGCTATCCAGGCCGACAACCGGTCGGCATTACTCACTCAGACAACCTTTAGGCAGAAACATCTGGTCTATCATGTAGATTGCTCGACAGAAATAAGCCGCAGGTAAAGAAAATTATTGAAATTTTTATTTTTCCGACTGAGTTATTTTTCCGGTTGTCGGCCTGGATAGTTCAATTGGTTAAGCGTTGACCTTGTAAGTCAAAGATCCGGGGTTTGACTCCCGGTACAGGCATTATTTTCACTCAGTCGGAAAAATAAAAATTTCAATAAAAATATACGATTTTCTTCCAATCAGTTGATTGTGTGATTTTAATAAAAATCAGTACTCTATTTCCATATGTTCAGTGTCCAATTGTCATTTCAGAGTAACTTACTCAGTTTTAAAGGTACAACAGGGTACAGGTATTGATTACTTCCATCAACCGACTACCGTAGGTAATGGAAGTATTGTATACGGTCCAAAAATTCGATATCGAGATTTCACCTGATTTACATTTTTTTTAAAGTCTCCTGAGTCTAAAAAAGTGGTTTAGGGCAATTGGTCAGTGTGTGTGTGTATGTGGGGAATATTCTGGCTATAATATCTCGGAAACGAATAAAGATAGAAATACGAAACTTCAGAATTGATACAGGTCTGGTGTACAGATAAATTTCCCAAATTTTGATAATTTTGGTGAAAATTGGAAAACCGGAAGTCCATATCTAAAAAAAAAAAAAAAAAGTAACGATTTTCTTCAAAATTACTGTATAAATACTCTATTAGATATCCTTTTGAATGATATAGTTGGTTAGTTCAGGAAAATTGATAGGCGTCCTGTGTAAATAGCTGAATTTCAGGTCCTGCAAGTGCGTTCCTTTCAAAACGACTGCATGAACTTTTTTCAAACTTGCCATATTAACCCCCCTTTAAATATCCTTTTGCATGCAATTGTTGTTTTCTAGTAAAAAATTAATTATGTCAAGCTTTGGTAAAAGTCGGGATCTCAGAAACGGCTCTAACGATTTTCTTGAAAATTGTTACATAAACCCATTTTAGATATTCTTTCTCATGCTTTACTTGGTTATCACAGGAAAGTTAATAGTCATCCTGATCAGATAGATCAGTTTTAGATCTTGAAAATTGGTGTTTCAAAAATAATAAAAAGTAAATAAGTAAATAACTCTACCAATTTTTTTTTTCATTTCTTTTTCTTAAAAAAAAAAAAAAAATCGCTGTGTAAACATTGTTTTATGTTTTTACACGTGTATTAACGTTCTCTCACCGGAAAATTTTTAGGTGTCTATTTCATTAGGTCAATTCTATGTTTTCTGATAACATTATCTCCAAAAAGGGCATATAATACGTGTAATAGTGGGTAATGGAGGTCATGTGGTTGTTTCACACCAATTTTTTTTCTCCTAATGATGCTGATACAATAAAAAAAAAAAAAAAAAAAAAAATCATTCTAATTGAACAAATTTGTGAAAATTTGAAACATGTGTACTTTTAAAAAATTAACAGGGAAGAAATTTTTACTAACTCGATGTTATTTCCAACCTTATTACCATGTTATTACCATGTTTTATTAACTTCGATTCTTGTTTGTTTCTTTGTTTGTTTGTCCGGTACTAATTTTGCAATCAAATTTTAACTAACTTCCCTACTAGCTAGACATTTGAAACTTTCACAGTAGCTCAGAACTCGGTGACAACACAATACTTCGAAGTCAGATTTTCGAATTTTCGAATAGTTTTCTTTTAATTAATTAAAATATGAAAATAATAAGCTTTTAATAGCAATAAAATAGCCATTAAAATATTTGCTATAATTTAATTGTTGCCAAAAAGAAAATTACAAGTTCATTTTCTTTCGACATAAAAATAAATACACTGAATTCAACGTGAACGTTAAAAAAATATAAAAAGTTAAATTATGCATCGCACAAAAATTGACGTTTATTATCACTTTAAAAATTTTATACACATTGATAATTGCTTATGTAGTTCACGATGCTAATATACGTTGTTCTAAAAGGAGTAATATTTTATTTTTAAAACCAACCTTTTTTTTTCTTTCACTATTATTATTATTTTACTGAACTGAGTCCACGTGCTTAAATATTGCTTAAATATTAATTTTTATTCTCGCGTATTTTATTAATGATTCATCAAAAAATTTAAAAACATGGTATATAAAAAGTTTTTCTTTTTTTTTAAATCTTATAATTATTTTTAATATATTTGTCATTTACATTGTCTATTTATCCCTCATATGTAAAGAGTTACACAGCGTTTATTTATTTATTTATTTATTTATTTATCTATCTATCTATTTATTGGGCGGGAGGCTTTTGTATAAATATAAATATGTGTCTGATATCGTTCCACAACTGCCTGTATGATTATTTAACATTAGGCTCATACATATACGTAGTAAAAACCTTTGGTAAAAGTGCATTATCGTGTCTTCTTATACACATTTTGTATAACATAAAACCGAATTTTTACGAGCTGCAACTTAAACAAACATCTAAAAATAATACATATGCATTAATTCAGAAACATAATAAAATTCTGTCTGCTTGAACAGAATGAATGAATATTACATAATGTATTCAACGTATAGTAATATTAATGTGTCTTGGTGTTTGTTTATCTCGCGTAATTATTTTACTAAAGAATGATACTAATAAATATGTATGAATTAGAAGATGTCTCGGAAGAACATTTCTCTACATATTGGACACTAATGGCATCTTGAATATTACAATGTTTTCCTTTTTCGTGAGAAGAATTCTGTAATTATAGAGGAAACAAAATTTGCTATTTACAAGTGTAATGAAATATTCCACATCCATTTATAATTTACATGTGTTTTCATTTTATTAGTTCCCCATCATACTATAGGTATAGGAAACTTAAGTAAAATTTTTCGACCTCGGTTTTTTAACTTTTTTACACGTTTTGAGGTGTGAGGAATCCAAAACTATCAAAATGAGTATAGTGTCCGTCTGTAGGGTGTCTGTTAATTTGTTAGTCCGTTAGTTCGTTAGTGTGTTAGTCCGTTAACTGGTTAGTTTGTTAGTCTATGTACACGATATCTCACGAACCACTGATTGCAGAGATGCCGGACCAGTTTAAAAATATTATTTATGACACTGGCAAGAACCCTATTCATTTGCAACGTTCTAATTAAAGAACTTCATAGAAATTTCCGATTTTTTTAACATGGGGGGAATAGGCCAAAATTTCACTTAAACGTGCATGAAAAGAAATACTTTATCGTAAAGATGTAAGAGCAGCTTCTAAATATGAGCTTTGAAACCGGAGTGAACATCATTAACTATATACGTGCTACTTTGAAAATTTCGCAAATTATTCGAAATTTACGAATTTTTTAACATGGCAGCATAGGGCAAAATTTAGCAGGAATGTCTCTTTTGAGCGATATTTTCATCGTAACGCTGTCAGATTCCTTTTAAAATATTATATAAGATACTGTTTTAAACATCCTTGACTATGAATTTTCCAGTTTAAAATTTTCGTAAGTCATTGGAAATTTACGATTTAATTAATATGGCCGAATAGGGCAAAATTTCCCATAAACGTCCATTTTTAGGGGTATTTTCATTGTAAAAATGTCAGAATACTTTTAGAATATCATTTAGGATACTGGCATAAACATCCTGTCTATGAATTTTTTATTTACAGATTTCGTAAGTTATCTGGAGTTTACGATTTACATTACGTGGCAGAATAGGGCAAAATTGAGCATTAACTTCCATTTTGAGGATCATAAATGTATCAGACAACTTCAAAATAACATTAACGATACTTGTTTGAACATGATTGACTACAAATATTCTAATAGGAAAATTTCGTAAGTTATTCATAATTTAAGATTTTATCAACATAACAAAACTGGACGATATTCCTTATAAATATGCATTTTGCGGATTATTGCATTGGAAATAGTAGTATGAAAACTGAACTACGAAATTGACCCTAATAAAATAAATTAATAAATTTGAATAAGGGAAATATGACGAATTGAATGGTGGATAGTCTGTTAGATGGGAATTTCATTCTATCACTGTGTCGAGCGAATGGTCATATTCATTTCTCTTAGCATAAATATAATATATTCGGTACTAGAAATTTGTGAAAACATACATATGATGGGGAAGTGAGCAAAGTCCATCTATGCCAACTTGTTTTTAATAGGAAACACCCGATAGTGAACTTGAAAAATATACAGGGTATTTCGCTACCAGATCGACAAACTTGCTGGGGCTGTAGGGGGTACAGAGATGACTTGGAATCACGTAAGAATGCAGGGTCGCAAATGCAATCCTAATGAGATAGGGGATATAATTATTAGGAAACTCAATCTTTTAGCCTGTAAATGTCATTTCACGATCACTATGTATTCATAGTTTTCATCCTAGCACTTTTGTGAGTAGTTGCTGACAGTTTTGCTGTGATAGCCCTATAACTCTCGTGCACGTAAAATTTAAGGGATTTGACCACGCCCCTTGTTTCTTGTTTTCTAGGTATTTTAGATACCTAGAAAGCATCAATCAACACCATACTATTTAAAATGTATTAAAAAATATCAGGTAAAGGAAATGTCTGTCATTCATATGCTTATTTTAACACAAGTGTCTTGAATTGAATAAAAATTGGAACAATTTGGGTGTGTTTTAAAACAATTATAAAGGGACTAAAAAATCCCCTATCTCATTAGGATTGCATTTCTGACCTTGCATTCCTATTTGATTCCGAGTCTGCTTCTGTACCCCTTACACGCCCTGTAAATTTGTCGATCTGGTAAAAAATCACCTTGTATATCAAGTTCATTAATATTTGTGCAAAGTAAAGTTATTAAAATGTTTTAGAAATACCTCTCATAGAACGCAATGCTTTGGAACTCTTTCCGGTGTCCCGATAAAAAAAAAAAAAAAAAAAAAAAAAAAAAAGTAGTGGCATTTACTGCATTTTTAATAGGAAACATCCGATAACGAACTTGAATAGCATACATCAGCTTCAAGAAATTCCATTTGAATCAATTCAAAAAAAGAACGGACAGACAAACTGAAGCCATAAAAACTTTTGAAATTCATTGGAAAATGTTAAAAATAGATAATATAAGATTGTTTAAATCCACTGAGAAGTCATTGGCATATAGCAATATCAAATCTTTAAAAGTATTTTATAAATCTACTAAACTGAGCTTTTAATATAATTATGCGGGAAAATAAAGTTCTTGTGGAAGAAACTTTAGAGACGAATTTTGATTTATATTTACAATTGCTTTAACTTTTCTAAAAAATGTTCTTTAAGAAATCGCTTTCAAAATATGCATTTTAATTTGGTGCCAAAGGAAAAAAAAGTACTTTTCGTATGGTCTATAAAATTTCGGCTCGACACAAAATTGTAGATTCAAAAAAAAGAGGGGGGGGGGGCAATGGCGCCCGAGTACACTTTCTCACACAAACACACGCGAGGACGCGCAAAACCTTACGTGTTAGATTAAATATGCATGGCTGTAAGCGTTACTCGAGAAACACCATGTGGAGGTCGCCATGCATCGTTTCTCATGGGGAGTTTTGATAAGGCAGGCCCCCATGCCTACTGCCAGGGGAGTTTTGATAAGGCAGGTCCCCTTTGCCTACTACCAGGGGAGTTTTGATAAGGCAGGCCCCTTGCCTACTGCCAGGGAGGATGGGGGGGGGGGGTTAATATCCAGATTATTATTACAAGCAAGCATCCCAAGGGGGTTTAATCTTTTGCACTATAAATGCACCAGCAACATATTTTTAAAAAAAATTTCAATATTCGGATTTTCTTTTCCTTTTTAAGTAGTGGCGAATTTCCATTGGTTAAGTCCACTACCTGACACAAAATTGATTCCCCTGCCGCTATCCCACTTTAAATAATTTGAACCCATAAGCCACAATGATAAAGAATTTTTATTTGTGTTACTGTAAAAAAAACTGTAAGTGCTATAGAGCTCGTTTGAAGGTGATCTGTAACATGCATATAAAATTTCAGTTCAATCGGATATAGCATTTAGACGCTATCGAACTTTAACGAATTTGAGCCCAGAGGGCATAATGATAATGAATTTTTGTTTGTGTCCCTGTAATAAACTATACGTGCTATATTCACCAAAATCAGTGTAGTTCGTGCAAAGGTGACCTTTAACATGTGTATGAATTTTCAGCTCTATCGAATTAGACGTTTAGACGCTATCGAACTTTAAAAAATTTGGTCCCATAGACCATAATGATAAAGAAATTTTCGTTGTGTCCCTGTAAAGATCTATAAGTGATAGACTCACCAAAATTGATACAGCTTGTGCGACGGTGACCTGTAATATGTATGTAAATTTTTAACTCAATCGAATAAGGTGTTTAGACGCTATCGTATTTTAAATAATTGGAGCCCATATGGTACAATGATCAAGAATTTTTCTTTGTGTTCCTCTAGAAAAACTATAAATGCTACACGGCACCAAAGAAATAAATATAGTTAGTGTGACAGTAGAGAATTTGCCAATAATGTGGTGACCAGCTTGAAGAAGTTTTGGCCAGCACTGAAGATCGTCCGTGGGAAGCCTCGCCATTCACAAATCCAAGGTAGTGTCGAAAAAGCTAATCAAGATATCGAAAATATGCTCTGAACTTGGATGCAGGACAAAAAATCTGACCACTGGAGTGTGTACTGCGTTTCGTTCAATATATTTAAAACAGAGCTTACCATTCTGGGATCAACAGAACATTATACGAAGCTCTTTTTGGCTGCAAACCTAAAGTAGGGCTTATAACGTCTTTTCTACCCGCAAATGTTTTAAAAGACATATATACAGAGGAGCAGCTAGAAAAAGTAATTGAAAGCGACCAAACAATGGAAAAAAGTGACATTAATAAGATTATGCAAGAAATGGAGCCTGTTTCAAAAAACATGGATGAGATTATAGTCGATAGTGGATTAAACCAACATGACGAAAGACATGCTTACTGAAGAGCTTTACGTTCCTGATACATGTTGTGTGTGTTTTAAGGAAAGGAGTGATGCATTTGCATACAAAAAGTGTCGTCAAAAAATGTATACCTCCTGTGACCTTGCTAGTAAAGATGATGAAATGGATATTTTGTGTAACCTTTGTTCCAAAACTGAAAATGCTATTGAAGGTAAAATAAATTCTAAAATCAATCTAGAAATACAAACCAAAAAAAAAAAAATGAAAATGAATTCGTAAAAAAAAAATTCCCACTGCTTCTTTGGGAGCTACTGTGCGAGTAATTATTCCTGGCGTCGACAAGGGGCGAGGTGATTCGCCCAATATAGTGGCAGTTGTAATGAGTGTGACAGAAGATGGTTTCTACCGACTTGGAACTTCTGAAGGAATTTTAAAACAAGTATATGCGAGATTACAATTCACTTTATGCCTTAAGAACTTGCTTAGAACTGCAGATATTCCTGACCACGAAATTCATCTCCGGTCAGTTGCAGTTGCTCAGTCCAATGGAAGCGGCCAAGGATTCGTCAAATGTATGTGTAAAACAAAGTGCCAAAATATGAAATGTCTTTGTGTGAAAAATGTAAAGAAATGTAATTCAAAATATCATTCAAGCCTGTCATGTTTCAACAAGTGGGCTAATTTTAATTTCTTATTTTTTATATGAAAATTTTAATTCCCTTAATATGAAAGGCATGCAATTTGTTTTCGACAACTTTAATTTTTCTTTACGTATTTTGAATATATATATATATATATATATATATATATGTATTTTTTTTAATACCACTCTCAATATTTTTTCAGAATAACATTTGTATTTTTGAGGAATGCACGTCATTTGTACAATAGCCATATCAGGAACTTTTTTCATATTTTGCCTAAATAGCATTTACCATTTTATAGAAAGCCTAGACTTTATATACAATACATAGGGAATGTATGTAATAATTATCATATTTCATACTTTGCCTAAAAATATTCGGCATTATACACAATGCCTGCGTTTCATACTTTGCCGGCAACATATATATATATTATATATATATATGTATACATAAATATAAAGTCATTGAATACTTCAAGATTTACTCAGAAAGCATTACTTTAGTAAGTACTTACAATTTTGAAAATTTGTTTAGCAGTGTTCCGCACAATTTGGTAATAGAAGTTTTTGAAAGCATTTATGAGGAATTTGGCAGTTATTTAAATTGTGAAAAAAATTTCTGGATTAATCTTTTTAAGTTCTGTATTTTTGAAAATGTTTTGTTTAACGGGAAAGATTACTTTTTACAGACGAGGGGAATTCCAATGGGAACAAGTTTCTCGGTACTTTCGCAAATTTTTTATACTTTTTCGAAAAAAAAAATTATAAATATTACTTTTTTCAGGTTCATTGATGATTTGATTGTTTTTAACTGCAGTAACTTCGAAAATATTTCTGGGGAAATATATCACAAAGATTTAATTTTAAACCGTACCGATACAGATAAAATTTCATTCCTAGATCTAAATATAAAGAGAAATAAAGAAAAATGACATATTGGATTATATGATAAAAGGAAAGATTTTAATTTTAAAGTAAACAGTCTCACTAGATGGTTTTCAAATATAAGTAGAAAAGTTTTGAAGAATATTATGTTCGCACAGTGTAAATGAATTCGCACTATGTTGAATAATGATAATGATTTAAAAATAGCTCTTCAAGATCTAAAAAAACCTTGCAAATTAACTGTTACCCGTCCCAACTTTTAACCGAGTGTTTCCAGTGTTTACCTCTTTCGGTTTGTACCATTTCCTCATTCAAGAGCAATATTTAAGTACCAACGAGTAGCCCCATCGGCCGAAAAGGGTTTGTTTATCAGGTAGGGGTTTATTTCATATATTTTATTTACTTTCTTGTATACATTTTGTAATTCTTTATAATATTGTATTATATATATATATATATACTAGCAGACCCGGCCACGCGTTGCTGTGACTAAGTTATACGTTGAATTATACGGCTGTAAACTATTTAGTACAGTCAAATTATTATTTACGAACAAAGACGAAAACGTTGTAGCCGATGTAAAAACCCACGGGGTTGAGATTTGAAACTTAGGTCAAAATTTGGAAGCGATTGATAAAAATTTTCGTAGTGTTGATATTAAGCACAAATTAATTTTATTGTAGGGTCCTATAAATTTTAATGGAGAAGTGATATATATTATTTCTAATGCTACTTTGGATAAAATTGCTAAAATGACTAATATATAAATTAAATTCTATTAAAATAAAAGTATAAAAGAAACAGACGATTTTAAAATCAATTTTTATGGAGGAGTGAAATATAATATTGCTATAATGGATAATTTTACTATAAAATGACCTCATCATTTTAAATATTTTAAAGAGGGCAACAGCTGTAGTTATAAAAAGGAAAACAATAAGGCTAAACCAGAAAAATAAGTAAATTTGATAAATATTTTAAAACTTTAAAATTGGAAATCTTATGAAATATTGGACATTTAAAGTAAATACATGTATCATTTTAAATAGAAAAGGATTTTGGAAAAGTTTAGTGTATTTTAACGAAGTGATGAGAAGTTTTTCAGTATGTTAAAATTTTAATAGTAAATTCAAGTTAATAAAGATGGGAAACATTGAGGAATAAGATAAGAATAATTATAAGATAAAAAAAAAAAAAAAAAAAAAAAAAAAAAACTTTTTATATACCATGCTTTTAAATTTTAATATACTAATAATAATAATAAAAAAAAAAAAGCCAAGGGCGACAGAGTTTTGAAAATTAAAATTTTGTCAATTTGACAGCAAAATAATTCAATCTAACACCCGCGATAACTAATACATATCTATACCCAAATATAAGGATTAAAATCGGGAAATAAATTTCCTCGATTTTTAATAATTTCTTACAAAAAATCCAGTGGGCAATTAACATAGGAAATCTTTTTCTTGGCTGCACAGACGGTCAGTGAGTCATACTTCGCTTTCGTATAGAACTCATAGATATAGTATAGCATATATAGAAGAGTGATCATTGGGGAGAAAAAAGTTATCCTTTTTCATTTGGGAAAAGACGACGTTTTTACCAAAATATGGCCGTCTTTCCCCGAGTGAATATACACGGGAATACATACTAATATTTTAGCAAATAAAATTTATGAATAATTTATTTGCTAAAGGGGAATGGAAGACTCCAGATACAGTTTCAAATTCATATTTCTTTCTTTCTTTTCTTTTCTTTTTTTTCAATACCACTTAATGGCTGTTTCTAAAGCTTTTATTTATTTATTTTTTTCGGCATCAAAAATCTTTGTACGATAACATGGGGATGAGAGATCTATATATATATTACTATATCTATGATAGAACTACATTAGCACTTTATCAATGTGTATAAAATCTTTAAATTGATTATGACGTCAATTTTCGTGAGATGCATAATTTAACTTTTTATAATTTTTTAACGTTCACGTTTGATTAAATGTATTTATTTTTATGTCAAAAGAAAATGAACTCGTATTTTTTTTTTTTTTTTTTGGCAACAATTAAATTAATGGAACTCACAGATATTTTGGAGCAACTTTAATAAAGGTCTATAATTAACAAATAATTGCAATAAAACAATATTGTGACAATAAATTGAGATAAAAAATATCCTATCTCTCAAGTTGGACCAAACTGCACACAGTGTGCAAAATTTCATTAAAATCGGTTCCTTAGTTTAGGAGTTTACCCCGGACAAACATCGTGACACGTAATTTATATATATATACAGATATATATATATTTGTATGTCGTATTTTTATGTCTTTTATAGAATTTTTTACATTATATATGTTAGATTTCAATTCAGTTAATGGTGGTTTTCTTTTTGGTGAGAAGTTGGGGGCTAAGGATAGTTATTAGCTAATTGCTACTATCCTTTCAGAAACTTCTCTTTCATCCCTAAACGGAGGGGCCTCCCTGATGAAGACCTCTGTGTTTTTTGGGGGTTTATTTCATTTCATTCATTTGTTAATTTATTCCTATATTTAAGTTTTGCATTTCCTTTTGCAGCAATTTTGCGCAAACTTTTATTTTAATTTTATATCCTTTACATATCTGTTTCAAAAGTTTCCTATATATATATATATATATATATATATAATTGCGACGGTCACCGGGGTTTGATCTCACGATTGTCCTCACTTAAACTGAACACTCTAACCACTGCACCACTCTGTCTTGTTAACAGTTTCTGTTTCGTTCATTTTGATAGAAACAGCTACAACTTTTAGGGTCGTTTTCTCGCTCCATTGGGGATTGTTGCAGCAAATTTTCACTTTACTCTATGTTTTCGACCATGCTCTTTAATTGAAGCTTGGTTTGGTTTCAATAGAACTTTTACTGATTCATACTTCCCTTGTTAGGTGTGTCTCCCCGACCGTCGTCAACAATCTACTGCGTAGCCGTAGTGTAAATTTATATTCACTCAATGTCCCCATCAATTAACGTTTTATTCTGTTTCATTTTATAGAACCTCATCACAGTCAGCCTCCACGAATCCTGCAGCGCTCTAGTATTGTGACTGTGCCTACCGGATCCAAAGCAGTCTTGTCTTGCATTGCTCAAGGCCACCCGGCTCCTTTGTACAGGTGGCACAAACTAGCAGGTAATCAACCAGTCTCCATTCCCATATCGTCATCTATCCGGCAAGAAGCTGGGGTGCTAATATTCCTGAAAACAACTGTGACGGACAGTGGTCGATACGCCTGCCATGTCAGTAATACAATGGGAGAGGATTCCGTACAAACAGAGCTTATTGTAGAAGGTAACACTTATACAAATGTTATATAAAAAAATCTTAATTTTAAGAGAAGCTAATTTTAACCAAAATAAAAAATATACACACACACACATATTGTATACGTATATGTATATATATATATATATATATATATATATATATATATATATATATATATATATATATATATATATTAATTTTATCAATTTGCAGTCTTATTTATTATTTAAATCAATCATGCTAAATTTTATCACGTATCGAAGATTTAATAAGAAATATTAAATAAATTTTATCTGATGAAAAATCAATATTTGACAACAGTATCGTTTTACGGACTAGGGTTATTTTTCCAAACTCAAATTTTGTGCCTCCTTCAATTTTATAGACTACGTGAAATATATATATATATATATACAGTATCCGCATCTAAATAAAATAACTGGTTAATAAGATCAGCTGCTTAATCTGATCTATACCGTCAGTTAACAAACTCATAAAAATTTCACCACCAGCAAAAATGTACATTTATGAAAGCTAGAAAAAAGTTTTAAATCCCACTGGATCTTTTTTCTTTTTTAAAATAAATAAAGCACAGCAAGCCACTCTCTCTAGCATTATCTCTCTAAAAGAAAATTTTACATTGTGCAGCATAGTAATGAAACAAACACGTTCTTTAACGTTTCCTGCTAACAGATTCATGAAATGCATTCTTCAAAAAGTTACTAATGTGTTTTGGTTGACCAGAGATCATATTTTTCTCTCTTTATTTATTAAAAAGGAGTTTCTAGTTCTGATATTGAAATAACTAAGAATCAGGATGTCTAACCATAAAGATTTTAATTTGAAGGATGAGTTTGAAATTTAAGCAATTTATGATGATTTCTCAGAATTTCAAGTTTATAAAGAATGTCAAGTTAAAGATAATTCTCAATTCTTGCGCAGTTTTGTGCGAAAAAGCTGAAAAGTTTGCACGAATGATGAGTGTTGAATATTTTACGCCTATGGATGGCTGGTTCATAAATTGGAAGATGCAAGACTTTATAACAGGTGCTTTCCCTCCCAAAGCAGTCGAAGTCAAGGAATAGAAAAATATTGTTTAGCGCAAACTTCATGGAGAAAAGCAGGACGCGAATTTTAATACTACTTCAACGGAACAGACATTTATCCGTATTTAATGAACGATTGATTCAGCTCAAATTTTATACTTTGAAGAAAGTGCATTGTTTTATTGGATTTTATCAAAACACGCTGAAGTGTTCAAAATCGAAAACAATGAAGGATGTGAGAAAATTAAGCCACATATAGCTGATCTTCTAAAATGTAATACGACGGGCACTATTAATAAAAATACCAATCCAATAATAAAAAGTTATTGGAGGTAGCAAGAAACATGGCTGCTTAAGGCAGAGGTGGCCAATCCGTGGCTCCTGGACTGCATGCGGCCCACGAGGAAATTAATGCTATTTCAAGTCTGAGAACTTTAGTTAACCATTAATAAAAACATTCTGAATTTTCGAAGGGAAAATACATGTCAGCGGTTACTAAATGAACAAACAACACACTTTTGTAAAATTTATATATATATATACTCTATAACAAAAAAAGTGACGCACCAAGGAGTAATGCAAATTGGACACGAATTGACATACATACAGGTTTTGATAGAATCAAGCACCAATTCATCATTATCGTCGATCCTATGTGCAACTGGTACTTCAGTGACTTCAGATACTCTTAATAGGTGGCTCAGTGGGTTTGAGCTCAGTCCCCGGATCTCTCTTCCACTGAGGACGTTTGGAGCATCATAAAAAGGGTCCTACAACCAGCTCGGTATTCTACCAATCTAACGCAACAATTGGACAGAATTTCGCACGATACTTCACAGGAGCACATCTGCCAACTCTATCAATTAATACCAAGCAGAATAACTCTGTACATAAGGGCCAGAAGTGGACCAGCGTGTTATTAACTTGTTTACTTTGTGAGGTCCTTCCTCTTGATTAAATCATTCAAATTTTCTGAAACTGTAATCAATTGTTTTTCCCCACACGTACATCACATCTACCAATTTTTGTCCCATTCGGACCACCCATTCCCCCCCCCCCCTCCCATTTACCAATTTTTGTCCCCACTTCTTCTTGGTGCGTCTTTTTTTTTTTTTTTTTTTGTTATAGAGTATACATTAAATCCATTATTCAATCTTTTTATTATAGGTTTTAATGTATAGTCATAAATTTTTGACGGTTCTACTATTAATTTTTAAATGAAAATAATTTAATATTAATGGATTTTGCTCTAAGTTCTCACCCTCTTTTCTCCCGAAAAAAGTACATACATACATGATTCATACACTCTCAAACATATATAAACATATACATACATATACATACCTACGTACATACAGTGCGGCCCGTCCTGATAAAATAGTTTTCCAATGTGGCCTGATGAGCCTCCTTTTTAAGGATTTATGAGTTTGCCCGTAGATTAACATAACAGTAAGAAACCATGTGTGTGTGGGGGAGGGGGGGGGAAGCTTCCGCAATTGCCTCTGATTTTTTCATGCAATGGAACAAAATGCTAAATTGAAAAGATTGTTTTGGTTTAGAACAATTGCGATTGCAGATTTAACGTTGCAACACATAAAATTGACACTTCTTCCACCAACACAACCAGTATCGTTCAACCACTTGATTGAGAATCAGAGCTTTAAATGTCATTAACAGAGAAGAGTTAGCTGTTAAAGCTTTAACAGAAATCGATATATATAGTTAATCTGCGTCGTCTTCTATAAATACCTTAGTAAAATCTGGCTGTCTCTTGGATGCAATGCATTACATAAAATTTTTAAGAGAGTACGGTGACACAATCATAAAATGCTTCATAATATTTAACTCTGAAGAGGATTCTCAAGATAAAAATTACCCTTGTTTGAATATAGGGAACAACTTGATAAGGATTTCCTACTATGTGTTAAGATTGATGAAAACCTCCTACTTGAAACCGAACTATCCGACACTGAGATTGTAGATTAGGTTTCTTCTTCAAAAGTTGCATTAGAACGCCGAGTACAGATAAAAATTTTATTTTAGATAAGATGCCGGACCTACCACCTACAGAAGCTCATGTGCGCAAAGCTCTTCATGCAAGTTTCACCTTTTTACTCTAAGTCCAGCTTAAATTTATAGATTTTAGTATATGGCAAAAATTATCATTTAAAATCAGTGACGTTATACCAAATTTTTTACAGTGAACTAAAGAGATGATATATTCTTATATTTACGTGTAGTTCACCAAAGTGATGCTGCGAAGGTATTTGATTATCATTCCTAGGATTCCCTGGTATGCGCGACGTGACAGGATTTTTTTCTTTTACAGTTTTTATATGTTTTGTGTTGTAAACGTATCATTGCATAGTACTTATAAGCCCACAAAGCATTTTTTTTTTTTTTTTTTTTTAATATTGTTGGTCGTTTGTTTACTATATCCATATCTGCCAACATTCTACTTAATAAATCATAGCAATGTTAGAAAACACCCTTTTCCATACCACATTTTTGTAGAGTAATTTTTTTCTAAATATAATTACGACGAAAAAAAGGAGAAAAATACCCTCTAAAAAACACTGGTGTGAAAATAAGGCGGGTACTAACAATGCTACAGAATACTAATTAGAATGTTGAAAGGTATAGTTATATCGTCCAGGATTAATATGATGGTGATTTAGTGGATACAGCCACAATCAGGATCAAAACAATGAGCTTTGAAACACAGACGAACAATTTAGCATTAAACAATAGCATAACTCATTTGTTTCTTGCTAAAATCTAGCGTTATCCCATAAAATTAACATTAGTTGAAGAATATGGTATTTATATAATATATGTATACACGTATGTGTTTAAATAAAAGTAAAATATTCATAATATAACTTTATTGAACTGTAGTATATTTAAAAGTTTTTTTTTTTTTTAATTATATAATTAAAATGTTAAAGTGTACTTATAAAATGTTTTGTCTTAAAATGATTGTGATGTATTAGATTGACAATATAATAAATAGATCGCCATTTTTATCCAGCTAACACTTTAAAACTTTTATATGTTGAAAATATATAATTTTTTCATTTTACTCAAATAAATTATTTCTCCTAAAATATCCAAACAGTTTTCGCGGTTTATTTACAATATATACAGTTTCTTTTTTTTTTTTTTTTTTTTAATGTTTTACCTCACAATTTCCCAACGAAATGATTATACTTTATTGTAGAACCTCTACGTGTGTCTATATCCCCAAAAGAGATGAAAATGGATGTGGGACGCACGGCTGCATTCACTTGCAACATTTCTGGAAGCCCTTTTAGTTCTGTTATTTGGAAGAAAGATATGAGAGAGCTTTCATCGAATCCCCGTGCTGTCTTCCCAACCCCTTACGTTATCCAAATGAAGCAGTTAAAGAGGCAAGATTCCGGAATGTACCAGTGTTTTGTATACAGAGAAGGTTTTTCTGTTCAAGCTTCCGCACGACTTGTTATAGGAGGTAAATCATTATGAGTCAGCAAATAAAACGTAAATTACTTATATGAAATTTTTACAAAAATTTTTATATTTCTATTTCGTTTTCATGCGAACCGTTTTTACGTAAAATTGAAAGTGTATTAAATTTCAGTGTTGTTGGAGTGGATTCACAATTTTTTATTTTTAACTAGTGAATCTTAAAATGTCTTTTCAGCATTACTTTTGTTTTCACTTTCTTTTTTTTTTTTTTTTTTTTTTCACCTCATCTAACGACTAGCTTTTCTAATCAAAAACCTTAAAACGTCTTTGCATTTCTTTAAAAGAAATAAATCTTTACTAGCAAACCCATGCGAAAATTTCGCATTTTATTTCTTTTCTTGTTCATCTTTAAAATTTGAAACTCATAAATATTATATGAATTTCACCACTTAATTAAAATGTTAATTCACCAGTCGCCAAATTATTGTTAGAAACAAATCAATATTGTGCTATAGTGAAATTTAAAAAATACAAAAAAGGTTTCGAAATAAAATTCATAACTGACGACCCAATTTTTGTACTTCTGCAAGGCAAAACTGTTTTAGTATAGGACCCCCATGAACGAATTTTAAATTTTTATCCCCATGTTCGTGATGACTTTTTATTTATTTATTTTGGCATAATAATAATATTTAAAAAAAAACTAATTCCTATTTCAATTATACTTTTTATTATCAGTTTTTTTGTCAGTTTACGATAATAATTTATCTTTAAAGTACTGCTAGGTTTAAAATGACGCTTGCAAAAATAAATTTTAAAAATAAATTTTTGCATAAAATACTCTTATCAGACAAATGTAGTCATTTTTTCTTATTAGATTATTGAGCTGAGTATACGTGCGTAAATTTTGTTTATTTATAAATATTATTTTTTATCCTCGCATATTTTATTAATTACATCACTATCATATCATTTCGACAAAAATTAATCGTAACTGGACCACGTTAGAGAAATATTATATAGATAAATCAGAAATACGTTTGCAAAGTGGTAATTTTTTTTTTCATTGTTAAAATCGTTCATGAATAATGAGAGAAACATATCACATACAATTACTGCTGGTAGATACTGTTGGTTTTATTGCTGTTACATTTGCTGGTTTAAGAAATCTTTACTACATAGAGACTATGGCAACCAGACTGAAACTCGTCAAAATTTACATAACTCGCGAAATTTGATCAAGTATCTCAAAAATTGCATAATTTACAAATAGATCTGAAAAAATCAACAACTCTCCACATGTCAACTAAACAACAACGGGAAAAAAGAACAAAAGGCGGCTAAAATATTTTTAATAACAAGCCACTTTTCATCCTCTATCATCTTCGTTTTTTCCCCGCAATGCATAAAAAATAAACAAAAGAACAAATATATATATATATATATATATATATATTGTTAGCCATATCGGGACCACGGTGTAAGAAGTGCTGGAGTTTGTCACACAAAATGATACATACTAATTTCTTTTAGTCTATTCAAAAGAAAGAAGAAGGCGTCAAATCATCTCATATCTGCAATAATTTCTCTCACATCAGCCCTGGTTGAATCAGAATATATATATCAGAGTTGCCAACATTTTAATTTATTCCGGAGTAATTTTAGCCCCGCCACACAATTTATACCACATAATTTCGTACCACATAATTTATAGAATACATTTCTCAATTATATAATTACAATAAAATAAGAAAAAAAATCACTCTTAAATAAAAAGTGTTAAAAAATAAAGGCGGGGCTCAAAATACTCAGGAATAAATTAAAATGTTGGCAACTCTGACATATACCTTTTTTTTTAAATAACAATTTTATTTCAAATTGTAGGTGTAATTCTGTATTAGTAAATCTGCATATGTGCATTCATTTTTTTTTTTTTTTTTTAGAAATTTTTAAATTAAATGTGTAATCTTCAAAATTCTTAGAATCAGCTCTACTGACCAGTGGTCTACTGCTAAAGCTTTATAAATTTTGTAGCTTTAATTTACTTTCTACCATATTTTATTAACATTATTTCTAAGTTAGCTTTTACCTAAATCTTTGTCTTTTTGCATTATTCCTTATACACTCACTGCCATAAAAATTGGCGTTCCAAGAAGTATTTGTCTGATCGTAACGAATCTTGACAAATGGGATCGATTCAGGTAGATGCGCAAGTGATTAACAATACAATATAATTTTGAATTGCTTAATGTCACCAGAGGGCGTTGAACTTTGGCCTTTCTGGCGCATAAAAAAAGTACGCAGAAGAATTTTCCCTATATTTATTCAGTTGTAGAGGCGTGCTTTTTCAAGGAAACCGCTACACTGTCATCGAAGACAATACGATCGGTTGTCAGAGATCAAGAAAGAGAAAGAATCTTCGGGATGATGGAAATTTCGTTATTACCTCGATGTCTATACAGCCACCTAGGCCATTCTGATTTCAACGTGATGAGATGTTGTGACCACTGAATAATAGTTGTCGCATACAAATCGTACATAGGCTCAAAATGCTCTCACCAGACCAACTACAGGGGAAACCATCACATTTGTAGTCACATACGTGTAGCACCAACTTTATCACTATCCACTATGCAAACACAGGTAGCACCTTCACTACAGACTCCTGTGTGAGTCTGTACCTTTACAAAATGACTTTTGGAAGAATATTTGTTATCGCGGCGTCCATTACATGTGCTATCAGTGACACTCACTCACCTCGCCTCCGTAGGCATTGTGCCGTATTCGACGGAATTGGACCACAACCAAATGGAAACAGCTTGTCTTTAGCGACAATCAAGATTGAATTCGAGTAGTGATGACACTTTTTTACGTGTGCAGAGCCTCTGTATTGAACGCTTTGATCGTGCCCTTGCTTTACAGCGACACACTACACCTGTACCTGGTGGGAAGGTGTGGGATACCATTATATGCGAAATTTGGTCACGTCCAATATTGATCGAAGCCACATTGGCATCCAGCGGTACGTTCAGGACATTATACAGCCACATGTGTTGCACTTCATGACAGGGCTTCAAGTATGCATTTTTCAAAAGGAATCGCTCGGCTACAAAGCAATACTTCCGACATATTACCACCTTATCCTGGCCTGCCTTATCCTCATATTAATCACTAATCGAGCATGTCTGGGATCCCTTGGGAAGGTAAGATTGCAATCTACGAGTGTTGATGAACTTCAGTCGCGATTACAAGAACTCTGAAAATGCATGATGAAAATGCACCATATGGTGCTCTGAAAATGCACCATACAAAACCTTCATGCATCAATGACTACCCGTATCGCATTCTGTATTCACAGCCCTACAGGACATTAGAATTGTTATTCATTTGTAAATTTTTTGGAATAAATTATTCTTTTGCTTTAATTTTGTTATCACATTCTCATATCAAAGTTGTAATCACATATACAGAATTTCATTCCATTCAATCAACCCTTTCTTGGTGCATTGCTTTTTATGGCAATGAGTTTCCATACATTTTAATATGGGAAAAAATTGTGAAAAAATGGCTACTAAGCTAAAATAGTGTAAAAAATCACTGGCTATTATTAAGTTAAAAAAAGTAACGACTAAGTTTTAAGGGTCTACTCGGGACTGGAGACTTACAGAAAATTCCAATTTTCAGGTTTACTGGTAACTCTGCATTTTAAGAGATTTTCTTTTAGAATGTTCCTTTAAGAACTTTACCCTGCCGTTTATACTGGATTAGGTAACGCGTATTTAAATATGAGTATTTGGGATTTGTCTAAAAGGGGAAAATATATTGTTAAACTGCCACAAAATCATGCCTCCTTATCACATATTCGTATATGTGAAAATTAGCATTAAATGAAATTATACATTAGAGAACAAATGCTCTAGAAATTTTACGTTGAAAAGAAAATTAGTACATGGATATATGAACAGGGATTTTCTTTGAATATTATTTCGTTTCTTGTAGCAATTCCTTTCATGAAATTAGCGGAATGAATTAACTCTGGTCAAATATCCGCATAAACATTATACGATATTAAATTTTTGAGTTTTTGTCTGGTCGCGATAATTATTAAATATACGAATTTAGTTAACACTAATTGAATTTTCACTTTATGTTAAAAATTTTCAGATCTTCCACCAAAACTTAAATCTGTATTCAGCGAGAAGACCATTCGTCCCGGAAGTTTTGTTTCCTTGGCTTGTGTGGCAACCGGCAACCCTGAACCTCACATCAGATGGGCACTTGATAGTATATGGCCTTTGTCGACACGTCCGGGAATTCTTGTTAGCTCGTACCTCAGTGCTGAGAACACCATCACTAGCTACCTCAACTTCACCTCCGTCGATATCATTGACAGCGGCCTTTACACGTGCGAAGCTATCAATGACGCGGGCAACGTTTTGCACATGCGCAGATTAAATGTATTTGGGCCTGTTTTCATTCGACCACTGGATAATCTAACTGCTGTTGCCGGAGCTATTTTCTACATGATGTGCCCTTTTGGTGGATTTCCATTCGATTCTATCACGTGGAAGAGAAGTAAGGGTGTTTTATTACATCTATTTTTAGTGTGATTTTCTTTCGTTCTTTATTTCAAATATAATTTTTAAGAAAGGTAAATTTTGAGTTACTTTGATTGACAACTTTGTACCAAATTCTAAGGAATAAATAAGCTAATTATTTAATAGTATTTCTAAAATGTTAAAAGAAAATGTATGAATATTTTTTTTTTCTTTTTAAATAATATGATATAGATGTAGAATTTTTTTCATTTTGCCTCAGTCTTTAAAAATAAGGAAAAAATCATATACCATCTCTCAGAACACTTTTATATATAAAGGACCACAGCTGCATCCTACAATTTAAATACTAATAGTGTTTAATAATAAACTGCCATTAATTTATCATCTAAAGAAATATTTGCTGTACAAAATAGTGGTCCTCCAAAAATAGGATTCCGTGACATTTCGCATATATATTATAAATATTTCTTTTTAGTTTTCTAATATCGCAGTATACGTTGCGCGCTTGGAAGAATCTTTAAACAACATAAATTTGTCCTCTGCGTGTAATTTGTCACGATTAACAGATTAAAGATTAACGAGTATTTGAAATAGTTCGCAATCTACAACGATAAAATCAATAACTAAAGTAGACTAATTTTACTGGTTCCGTTTCAATGAGAATTAAACGATTACTACTTCAACCAGAAATTTAGAAAATGAATTTCTGTTATAATAATAAATTAGTTCCATTAATTTGGAAAGAGATTTTTGTATTTATTAATTTTTTAATTTTACAAATCTTTAAGATATTTACTATTAAAAAAACAGAGAGATACTCCTGCATCTATATGCTGTATAAATATTGGATTGTTTCAAAAATATTTTCTTCTTTGAATGCCTTTATAATATATCGAAACCTACAATTGGTGCTTCCTTATAAATATTTATAATTGGCAAGCGCTGAAGATAATAGTAACGGTTTCACCCTGATTTATGCTTATATGATTCATTTTATCTGTCTCTTTGTAACATAATGGCTGACAATGTAATTAATATTTTATTTGTCTTAAAACATTATTTAAATTCAAATAAAAAATTTCCATAACTGTTTGAAAAATTCAGGAATTTAAAAGAGGTAAAAAAATTAGTGGTTGTACACCCCGAAAATTATATAAACGTCTTAAAGTCTGAGACTTGTCCTTCAAAATTAAGGCCGTAAAAGGGTAGTCTTCAGCTAGTTAATCTTCAAATTTTAAACAAAAAGTAGAGACGAATTCAACATCAGGACCTGCAAAATTTCAGAAGAGTTAGGACCGACCTTCAATGGCACTATATGCCAAGCCTTGCATAAACTTCAGAAAAATTGCAAGAAATTTGAAAAAATTCCCATGAACTGATTCTCCATCAAGAAAAAGCAACGAGTAGAAAATTACAAAACCCTGCAGAAAAAAAACCACTGGATTGTTTCTACGGATATTGATAAGTGATGAAAAGGGGTATTTATCTGCAAGTCCTAAAAGATCTAAAAGAATGGTTAGATGAAAGCCAGTCAATGAAACCTGTTACAATACAAAGGCGGATTCAAAGGACGTTTATGACGTGTTTCAGATGGAATATTAAATTGGTAGTTTATTTGAAATTATTTCACAGGGTCCATCGGGCGATCTGTCGAATTTTACTGTGTACAGCTGGACCAGATATATGCACTTTTGAAAAGCAAATACCATGATTTAAGAGACTTCTGCCGAAGAATTTATTTTACAATAAGCCAACTGCAACAAGGCAACGCGAGACCATAGACAACACTATTAATCGGGAAAAAAAATAGAAGTTTTTAATAAAACTTTTAATTTATTCAGCGTTTAATCTGGACCTTGCTCCTTTTATGTTTGAAATGTTTATCTAGAACATTATTTTACCAAAGAAGACGCTTTTCGAATTTTGATGACATAAAACAGAATTAACTAGACTATTTTGCTTCAAAGTACACAGGATGGAATCAAAATTAAATTATTAAACATTAAAAAAAGAAACGGTATGAAACCATAGAGCATGATAATTTATATTTTTATATCTGGTGTATTTACTTTATGCTGTATATCTGAAATCAAAAGTTTAATCCAAAAACGACAACACTTTTGCTTCAACTCAATGATATATTTAATAAAATATTTTTCAATAAAAAAATGTTTTATTAGATAAAATATTTTTTATTATCTCAATAAAATATTTTTTAATTAAAAAATATAAACTATAAACAATCTTATCAGCATTATATTATTACATTATAATAATACAGGTTTATAAATTATATGTTGTTACAATATTGGGTATTTGAATTAAATCTCGCTGTGAACGATGAGAGGCTAGTGTTTATGCTGGTTCAGCATAGCGGACAGTGACACGAGAAAATATTTCACACTAAAAACATTAGGCTTTCAAATCTGTGTACGAATATTGCATGGAGTGAAAAGAATACACCAATTTAGTGCCCTGAATATGTAGGGTTTTGTAGCTAAATATCAACATTTAAGGAAAGTGTTACTCTTTTGCTTTCATCTCAAGAAATATGCTGCGAAAGTCATCGTTTGCTTATGTAAGTGTATGGAAAACATGCTCTATCAGAAAAAATGTGCAGAGATTCGTTTCGACGATTTTGAGAGGAACCGGAAAATGCACCCTGGTCAGCCGAAGTTTGACGATGTACAGTTAGAGGCATTATTGGTGTAATATTCTTTTCAGACATTTATACAGTTATCTGAAACACTATGTGGATATGTCAACTGTTTGAAAATGCTTGAAAACTATGGGGATGAGTCAGAAATTGGAAAACAAGATACCACATGAAATGTCAGAAACAAAGTTTGCAAAACACTTAATCATTTGTGAAGTGTTATTTTAAAGATAAAAATAGATGTCATTTTTGCATTGTATTATGACTGGCAAGGAAAATCGTAATCGTTAGGATATTTAGAAACACAAGAAGTCATGGGCGCGACGCAGCGAACCATCAGCATCAACATCAAAAACCGTTTATAACAAATATATTATGCTGTACGTTTGTTAGGATTAAGTCAGTGTAGTGTACCATAAGCTGTTGCAATCGGATCGAACGGTTAATTTTGAAAACTATAAAGCACAAATACTTAATTTAAGTCGCTAATTAAAAAAAAAAAAAAACCGCAATATTCTCCGACACATGACAAAATAATTTTGCTGTATGAGAATTGCAAAATTCATGTTGCAAACCGAGTAAAGATAACCTTGAATTGACTTCAGCTGGATATCTTACCCCACTCACCGTAATAACCAGATGTCGCATCTTAAGGTTACCATTTGTTTCGGTCTATGCAGCATGATATCTTTCTAAACAAAACTTCGTGTGTTTTAGCTTTATGTGATTATATTGTACTATTCTATTAGAATAAACGCATGTTTTGCCAACAAATAGCAATACAGTGCGGAGCAAAAGCTTATGCACAATCTAATTTTTTTAATAAAATGAAAAATATATGCAGGAATGCTAAAATTTTACTGTACCTAATTAATTAGATTACAAATTCATGTTTCGTATTCGAAAATAGTTAATTGAAAGGAAAATAATAAACTATATAAAAATCAAAATTGTGATGTCGCAAAAATGTATGCACAAAACCAAAATATTTACATTTCACAAAGCATAAAGTTCCTTTAGTAGTCTGCGGTGTTTCCATTACGCCTGATGGGATCAAATACGCTATTTTTCATTAATAACACGGCCATTTGGAAGGTTTCTGGATCGAATCCGTACTAAGGTTCCTTGATCGCTGATCTGATTTCTTGCACTGAGTAACACTGCTTCCCATTCTTATAGAATTCACGTGACAGGATTCTCCAGATGTTCTCTATAGGACTGAGGTGTACGCTGAGTGCTGGCCAGTCCATCACACTGATATTTTGAGATCTAAATCATTCTGTAGTACAATGGGAAGTGTGTATCGATGCATTATCCTACTGAAAAATCTAGTTGGGACTACCTAGGAATTCACCAAACGGAAACAAATGCTCACTCAGAGTTTTCTGATACATTTTTAATTTTGTCTGCCATTTAGGAAGCAAAGAGACGTTTGTGCATAGTAGCCAAAAGCTCCCCATACCATGAGCGAGCCACCAACTTGTTGCCTGCTGAATATGTTCTTCGGATCTTTCCTCAAGTCAGGCCAGTAGAATGAGAGTCCATCTGGACCATCCAAATTCTATTTTTTTTTTTTTTTTTTTTTTTTTTTCATCAGAGAAAACAACATTAATCCATTTGTCACGATAATGCATGTGCTGCTTTGCCCATTGAAATCTTGCTTCTTTATGACGCTGTTTCAGAAAAGGTTTAAGAACTAATTTTTGATTTTTGAAAAATCCTGATTCTGTTATTTGTCTGCGTATAGTGTCACGTGATATTTTTGATCCAAGTCGATTTTTTATCTAATTAAGAGACAAATTGTCAATTAAAGCCATTCTTTTGCTTTTTCCGTCCTCACGAAATGTGGTTTTTCTCGGCCTTCCTAAGCGATACGCCATTTTGAATTGTTCTACACTTTGAAACGGCTATAAGTGCCACGTTTGTACCGATTTAAAATAAGTAACATTTGCAAAACAGATTTACTTTCCTCTTTCAGCTTCTACGGTTTCGCAACTACTTTAGGCGAGAATTGCAGCGATTTTGGCATTTTGATAACTCGTACAGCGGCGAGTCTTATCTCCTACACTTCATAGTCTAGGAGATAAGACTCACTTATCCTCCACCAATCACGTTTAAAGAGATATTTGCATAAAACCTCATTTGTGCTTAAACTTTTGCGACATCACAATTTTTATTTATTTATTTTTTTTTTTTTAAATTTATTATTTTCTTTTCAATTAATTCTTTCCGAATTCGAAACATGAATTTGTAATCCAGTTGCCTAGATACAGTAAAACTTTCGAAGAATTCCGGTGTATATTTTTCATTTTATTAAAAAATTTGGCTTGTGCTTAAACTTTTGTGCGACGCTGTAATTATTTCAAGTACCCAATACATAAATATAAATTGATGCCTATTTAGCAGTATTACATAATTACATTTCAGTAATGGACATTTTTGCAATATGTACTCTTTTATTCTACAAATGCATGCATTGCTATTGATATTACATACTTGCATTACAGTAATGTCTTTTTATACGTTGTATATTCTTATATGTACATGCATTAATGCCATCTTTATCTAATAATTAAGAAGAAATTTAGTCACTTACTAAGATTAACTGTTTATTATTTTGTTGCACTATTCCTATTGACATCCCTTTAAACAAAAATATCGATATCTGTATGAAATTTCATACTTTTTTAGATGGAAAAGATTTACCAATCAATCAAAGACAACGAGTCTTTCCGAACGGTACGTTACAGATCTCAGATGTGCAACCCGTCATAGACAGTGGACAATATAGCTGTGCAGTTTCTTCGGGACAAGGAATGCAGCCAGCTATCAGAACTTTCCGCATTATTATTAGAGGTGAGTTCAGAAATACTCTCTTAAGTTAAATTGGTCTCTCTTCTGTTTTCTCTTTTTAAAACAACTATGTTCATACGAATGTAAGTGGTGAAAAGCTAGCAGATACATTAACCCCTTCCGGTAAAATGACGAGTCTAGCTCGTCATTGGTTTTTCATGCCATATCGCACAATGACGAGCTACACTCGTCATGCTTACTGTTGAATATGATAATTAATTTAGTTTAAAATTTCTAGTGTGCTGAATTTGGCAACACCTTTTTTACTTGTGGAAATATCACAGATCCCTATCACATATTGTTTACCGTTAGAATTTCTTGGTACAAGTCACGGCCGAATTTTTGTTAGTCTGTAAGATTTCATTCTTGTAAAAATTTAGTGTGAGCATCGGTCAATATATATTTCTGTAAAGGAAAAACGTGTTGTGTAGTAAATACCATAATGGATAAGAGTTTTGCAGACTATGAAGGTCAAGGTGATTGGAGCGATTATGAAGAATCAGAAGAATATATGAAAGGATATAAGAAAATATTTTTTTACATGTTTGACATTGCACTCTACAATTCATATGTTTTATATAACAAAATCAATAATGCCAACAAAATCGGAATTGGGAGCTTTCGACTAGACATAGCAGAACAAATCCTACAAAAAGTTACACTACCGGATTATAAAACCCGTGGACGTCCTTCATGTAGTGACACCCCGGCTAAGTTGCCGACTAAAAGATGGGGACATTTTCCAGAATACATTCCTTCAACTCAGAATAAAAGAAAACCTTCTAAGAGGTGCCGTGTGTGTTACAAGAATAAAATTAGAAGTGAGACTCCCTGGCAGTGTAAACAATGCAGGATGCCTTTGCACTTACCAGAGTGTTTTTAAAAGTACCAGACGCTTGAAGACTATTAACTATATACCTTATTAAAGTTTTGCTCTGATTTTTTCTTAATTTTACCGTTTTTAGTGTCATTTAACAATATGTAAAAATGAATATTAATTAAGAATATGTAAGAATTATAAAATGAAACAAGTTTTTTAAATAAAAATTAAATGGTTATTTCATGCACACTTTTTCATTATTAAATCGTACCGGAAGGGGTTAAAAAAAAGAAGCAAAGGAAGTAAGCACAATCTTTTACTTTGTTTATTACCTGTTTATTACACTTTAAAATATTAATTACAATGTTTTTCCTGGAGAAAAGCTAATTTAGGACCAGAGTTCTATTTTTGACATGGGCTTTTCCTCTTTACGTATTTGTAAACCATATAGATTCTGTAATAGATTATTTCATATTATTTAAAAAGAAATTCATAACTGCCGAACTGGGTGAATTTTCAATATACCACTCTTCCAATAAAAAATATTTTTAATTTATTTAATAAAGAAAAATCTTAAATTAGACTAAGCAAAGAAAAATAATCCAAAAAAAAAATAAATGTAGTTAGAATAATAAAAACATGGTAACAGAACTGGCAACTAAGCAAAGTGTTCTATTGTAAATTATAACGACGTTTTTTTTATCTGTTTGAAAGAAATAGGACTCCGGTCCTAAAAATGAAGTAAAACTTTATATAAATCAAATAAAAATCCTTTTTTTTTTTTAATCCCTTAGCCGGACCTAAAATTGCCAACTTTGCGTTTAGGGATAATTTGCACGAAGGGATGCGGACCGCAGTTACATGTATTGTGATTGCGGGAGATGGACCTGTCGTTACAAAATGGCTTAAAGACGGGCGTCCGATCTTTGAGGAAGAACTGGGCGTTAAAATCATGCAAGAAGACGAGGGTTTCATATCGACGCTTACCTTCAAGAACCTGACGTACAAGCACAACGGAAATTACACCTGCATTTCGACAAATGATGTCGCATCCGGAACATCCAGTGCTCTTCTCCTTGTTAAAGGTGAGTTTTATAATATGTTGCTAGTTAAAATTTCTAATTTTATATTTTCAATATTTTTATATGCAGAGTTCATATAACTAATTATCCTCATTTTGCAAAGCTCTTACTTTTTAATAAGTGCACTTATATTGATTTTATTTTGCATATTTACGTTGCACTAATCATAAAGTTTTTCTTGATATTTGAAATTAATATGCAGATCTATCACTAGGGAGCGCTGCTGCTGTTTAATTGAAAAAAAAAATGGCTAAAAGCATTCAGTCCTTAAAAGATAAATTTAGAAAGATTCTTGTAGTGAAGGGTTTCCATGTGCTTCTCAGTTCCTCTGATGTGCCCTTCCTTTCCACTCCTTAAATTTTGTGCAACAATTAATAGGACGCCTTATACATGTTTTGTGCGTTGATTACATCGAAAACAAACATTAATTTAGAAATGGTGCATTAAAATATACATAAATGACATTATTAATTATTTTATAAAAAGTTAAATACAATTATTAAATACAATTTGTATGAATTATGCATCAAATAGTTAGCAATTTTTCGAACAATCTAGGAAACTATAAACATGCAAATCAAAATATTAAAAACTGTAAAAATCAGACTCACTATAATTATTATTAAGATTAAAGGGGATAAAAATTCTTTTGCAATATATTATATATATGTTAAATGTGACGATTTAAAATGTTATATAAAAGTTCTTTATAATTTCACATTATGTTTGAAATAGAATTTTTGTATTCTTAGACAATAAAAAATTATCTTAAACACGTATTTAGGATTCCTATGCAATAATAGACTTGTCAACCTCTGCAATTGTATAGAAATGAACGGCAAGAAAATCTCTCTTGAAATCTCATAAAATACCAGAAATTATAATGCACAATCACCAGCTTTCTAAAGCTTGTGCATTATTGAGGAAAATCAACTGGCACCAGTCAGGGACAAGCTATGAAAGCAGAGAAAGTAAATTGTTTAGAAATCCGATCACGTACTGAAAATTGAGGTTTTCAGCCAGCTTCATGGCTAATATAATTCAATAATAGGTTGACGTCCTCGTAAGTACATTTTCCTTAAAGTGTATCATTCTAATGTACGCTTTAAACCAAATTTCCTTTTTAGGTAGTTAATGGCAAAGCGTGTGTAAGAAAGCGCCATCACTCGATGTTAAAAACAATCACGCAGGAAAAAATGTGACATCAGCTTACAGCGGTCGCTAGGCAAAACAATAAATTAGTTAAAATCAGGAATTATAAAGTAAGAAACTTAATTAATACTCAAACTCTTTTACGTTGCTAGAAAATATTAAGGTGAAACAGGTTTTGCCATAAGAAATTATTGAGTGCTGGTTTCATCATTAACATTACTTTTACACTGTTAAAAAAGCTGCAGTAAAATTACGGGCAAAGCCCGGCAGCAGCGATTCCAGACAAAGCCCGTAAAAAAACATTTAGACGAGGAATGATGTATCGCCAATAATTTTACGTTGTGATGAAACATACAACCAACCTGTAAAAAAAGTAGTATTGACCGTAAAATTAAAAGTTAAAGTTTGAGTTTCTCGAATATTTTTAATATTGAATATTGTTAACGTTCAAATTATGCATAAAAATTATTTTCATTTAAAACTATTTTAAAATCTAAATTTGCTATTTTTGGCAAAATTAAGAAGTCAGTCAATTCTCATATTGGAAAAACGAAAGCCTTATATATATATATATATATATAGACTATGACACTGATTTTTTAGAAAGGAAATCTAACGTATTTCTCGAAATCGTTTTTACTCGTAAACACTAGAACTGAAGAGGTAGACTTATTTCAAGGTTCTCATTAGAGGAAAATAATGGGTGAGAATTTCTCACCCTTCTTCAAAAACAAAATGAAACTTTTGAATCTCTGAAAATTAATCGAGACCCCAAACAAACTTTGAATAATAATAAATCCTTTACATGAACACAGAGAATTTGTATCTCCAATTAATACGATTTTTTTCGTGGTTTTCGATCTTTATGGTTTCTGTAGTGGGTGCAAAGCAAAAATAACTAGAGCCTAATTCTTACTCATCCAAACAGGTTTTCATTATAGGACCGATTTCAAACAGTGTTTATGAAGTGTTAGGCGTAATTGCACTTTTTAGAATAGCAGAAGATTTTTTTTTTTTTAGCTGTAATCCATTTAATGGAGGAAGGACTGTAGTATTTCGAGAGCAGAACCTGTTATATATGATGTACATGTACATATCTGATGGTCATATTCAGATAAAACAGTTTTGTTTTTTAACAGTGAAGATCATAAATAACAATCATAAGTCTTATCTTCAAATGGCTAATTACATGTTCATCTCATATTGAAATAAACTTTATTTTAGCATATTGTAAAAACTGCATTATGGAACAACATTAAAATTTTCCGTTTTCAAAGACTTAACTAAAAAGGTAAGAGCAATTAAAATACTGTATGTTAAAAGAAAAAGAAAAAAAAATGCGTTTAGTGGAGAAAAACTCTATTAGGTTGTTGTTTGTGTTTTACAAAGCTAATTTCAAATAAAGAAACCATTTTAGCTTTCTTTTTTAATGTTTTCGTGCCAATACACAAAGAAAATCAATTTCATCAATATCAATTATTCACTTTCAGCCAAATGGAAATTCTTTGAATTAAATTAAGAAAATATCTTATTGAAACCAATGAATGTTTCTATGCATCATGCGTGCATAATTAAGCACATTCAATCAGTATAAATAACAACCATATAGTTACAGTTTGAAAATGGAAGCGTTCTCTTATGGCGTTACTGAAATGATAGCATTTGAAGGGATTTGCCCGTAAGAAAAAGGTTTGGTGGGAGATAAGAGCAATTTGCGTAGATTAACGGCTTTTTCTCATAAAAATTCCAAAATTATACTTTCAAAACATCAATTTACGGCCTACGACCGTTTAGCTAGCAAAACGGTCATTGCTCGTAAAATTATACGGTCAATTCTTAAGTTATGCTTTCAAAATATTAATTTACGGATTATGACCGTTTAGGTAGCAAAACGGTTATTTCCTCTAAAATTATACGGTCAAATACCGTGATTTTAATTTTTTTTTTTTTTTTCAGTGTAGATGTTACCGCTAAAGTGCAGAAATCAGTTAATCTGCAGATTAGCTAGGTAATCTGCACATTAACTAGGGTGATCCGTTAAAGTGAGGAAAATTGTTTTATTTCTCAAATTACCTAGGTAATCTGCGAATTACCTAGATGCACATTACCTACTAGGCACTAGTTAAAGTGAAAATAAGATATCTGGTGGTGTAATTTTACAGCACGCTGTGTTGTATTTGTTTTTTCATTCGGAAAAAATAGTTTTCTTTTCTTTTTTTATTTCTTTCTTTACTTATTTTAATCTGTATGTGTTTTAATTTTTATATCTTTTAAAGTTATATTTGTTTTATTTTTTATTTATTTCATCTTTTTTATTCTGTCAATATAAGTTTGAAGATGTTATGCATTTTTAATATGAAATATAATAGCTTTAATAGCTTTCAATAAATTCTATTTTATAAATGAATGTTAGAATTGTAATACAGTAACGATTTCTTTTCAAAATAAAAATATTTAACAATTTAAAAAAAAAAAAAAAAAAAAAAAAAAATTATTAACAATTTATATTGCTATTACTGTTTAAATACTAGAAATATTAAATTAGACAAATCAGAAGTGTTATTTAAGAAGTACTTCAAATAATTAAAACTGCTTTAACATTTTTTAGAATGCATGAAAATTAAAATGACAGTTTTCAATGCTTTATTAAACTATATTTTGCAGCATACATATATCTGCACAAGTTTAGCAAGTATATTAATTTTACAAAAAAAAAAAAAAAAAAAAAAAAAAAAACTTTATTAACACTTTTTATGTGATAAACTACAACGAAATTATCTGAAAAAGCGAACAAAATTTAAAATAAATAAATAAATAAATAAAAATATAATCATGATATATAAAATATGTACAGGAAACTTGAAAAAATGTAATGAAATGCTAAAAAATGTACAGAAATTTCATATTAAGTATTTATTAAATGCCATAATATTTTTCAAAGTTAATAATTAATATATCTTTTTTTTTTTTTCCCAGTAAGTAATAGTAATTTAAATCAATTTTAAAATAAATTAGTTTTAAAAAGTTATGGTTTAAGAGTTTTAGTTCGGAAGGAAATAATTACTGTAATGTAAATCTAATATTCATAATTCAAAATGGAGTTTCACGAGAGACAGCTTTTAATAAAGATTACATTTCATTAATAAAATGCAGACACTTATCAAACTTATATTGACAGAATTAAAAAAGATAGAAATAAAATCAAAATTAAAACAATTATAACTTACTTGTTACTTTAAATGTTGTGTTAGTCATAATAATAAACATAATCATGGCTTCCACCCTCCACACTTTGCGTTTGCCGTTTATCGGTTTATCATCATAACATAGCGGAAGTGCGGAACGGAAGGGGTAAAAGTTTTAGTTATGTTTGAAGGTCATTCGCGTATCTGTATCACATGGCTGTTTGACGTCATAGTGAATGTAAAAAAAACTAAGGCTCGAAACAAACATTTGAACTTTAACGATACTGAAACCGTTAATCTGCAGATTACCTAGTTAAAATGCGGAAAACTCTTTATTCCGCTCTTTAACGGGTTATTTTAGTTAATCTGCAGATTAGCTAGGTAATCTGCAGATTAACGGATTTCGCGTTTTAACGGTAACATAGATATTAAAAGTATTTCAGAGAAATTCCGCAATGAACTGTGGAAGTTTTGCCTTTTAGCCGTCGGAGGCTCACTTTTGAAACATACTATCTGCTATTCATAGAATTGCTAAGGCTTATTTTATAAACGTTTTGGGTAATGGTTAAGTTAAATTGCTCATTCAAATGCATTCGGTCATGTTGAGCATTTATAAACGCCGAGGGTCAAACAGATTAAATTTACTAAAATCTGGGGAAGTATTTAAAATAAATATTGACTAAGAAAATTCTTGATTAACTACATGCCTTTAAGAATGAATATTTCGTCTATTTAAAATATTTCTTATAATTTCATAAGCTTTAATTTTTTTTTTTCCTAAAGAGAATTTTTTTAATTTTAACATTCACATGCAGTGGAATAACTAATTAATCGACAAATGTCTTACTTTTTTAGTGCCTCCGAGATGGTTGCTTGAACCGGAAGATATCTCAACGGTTGCTGGCCGCCCAGCAAGAATTGACTGTCAAGCAGACGGCGTTCCTCAACCCCATGTGCGGTGGAAAATGGCCTCAAGTACGAAATTTCCCGAAATTTTAAATTTACTAATAGCTTGATGCTTGCTCACATTTACTCTTGAACTTATTTAACGTTCAGAAAATCCAATTTTATGCAGAGTCAATATTTCTGACCTTTTTGTAACAATAAGTGAAGGATTTTTATCCGTTACAATAACTAAACAACAGCACTGTCTACGACAAAATCCAATAAACAACTTGCGATAAACGTGCCGGGTACTTTTGTTTTATAGCAGTAGAATGCGTCTGATGCAATCAGCACATGAGATGACGCAATAATCTGCGTAAATGATGCAATGTGATAAAATATTGAAAATCGGCTACGGGTCTTAAACTTTTGCAAATCATCACTGTAAAGAAAAAAAAAATTAAGAATAACCCTAACTATTTTCTAATTGTATTTTTATTAAAATTAAACGTAGATGATTGCTGTCAAATTGTTACTAATTTTTTGCATTAAAAATTAATGGTGCTTAATACATGTTTCGGGAAATCTGTAAGACTGGACAATTGTGTACTCATCATAGGTGCCAAGTCTCCAGTTTTTCAAGGGAGACTTCAAACCGGAAAATTTTTATAGCTGTTTTCGGTAATATTAATCGTCGAAACTATATATAACATGTTCCATTTAAAAATACTGGTGTCAATTCTGAATTAAAAGTTTAAAATGTTGCCAGTTCTGGTACTCATCCACACATGTTTTATCGATATATATTGTATACTCTAATTTCTTGCGTATACACCACAGGCTAGATAAAGCCATTTTATACTAGAAATTTTATTTAATAAATAAAATTTAAGTAAAAAATCATTTTTTAAAGTTAGAAGCATTTTATTGTGAAGCCCTAAAAAGCATAAAATAAAATTTATTCTGGCAAAGATATGCTACAAAGAAATGAAAGTTTTAACGCAAAAAAAATTTAGAGAAAAATATAGGTACTTTCCTTTTGCAAGAGATGGAAATTTTTTAATGTTCAAAATATTTTAAAAAGCTTTCGAGACCAATATTCTTAGTTATTAGTTTTTGTAAAATCATTCGTTAGGCCAGAAATCTCAAATGTCTCGAAAGCTTTTTAAAATATTTTGAACATGAAAAAATTTTCATCTCTTGCAAAAGGAAAGTACCTATATTTTTCTCAAAAATTTTCTTAGTGTTGAAACTTTCATTTCTTTGTAGCATATCTTTGCCAGAATAAATTTTATTTTATGCTTTTTAGGGCTTCACAATAAAAAGCTTCTAACTTTAAAAAATGATTTTTTACTTAAATTTTATTTTGTGCTTTTTAGTTACAAAAAAGGAAAAAGCTTCTTAAAAAAACTAATTAAAATTGCTTAGGATATTTTGTACACAACGGAGGATTTTCGTTTATCAATTGACTTTTTTTTTTTTTTGCGATTATTTATCTGCAAAAAAAGTACTATATCGTCTTTCGAGGACCGAATCCGGGACCATCGTGTTATCAGCATGACGCTCTAACCAAAAATCTAAGAACAGTCAAGAAAAATCATAGAATATTCTAGGAAAATCTAGCAAATACTTATACAAAAGGAATATTGTTTTGAATGCTTTTTAAAATATTTAGAATATTTAAAATTTTTCATGTTTTGCAAAAGTGAAATATCTATATTTTTCTTTAAATTTTTCTTGTTGTTGAATCTTTTATAATTTTATTGCATGTCTCTGCAAGAATAAATTTTTATTTTAGGCTTTTTAGGGCTCCACAATCATAAAAAACTTTCAGTGTTATTTTTATTTATTTATTTATATTTTCATTTATTTATTTATATTTTTGTTTTTATTTTTACTGAAATTTTTATTTTGTGCGTTTAGTAATTAAAAAAAAAAAAAGCTTCTTTAAAAACTACCAAAAATTTTTAGGACACTGTGTAGGCAACGAAACATTTTCTTTTATCAATTGACATCTTTTCTATTAATTATCTGCAAAAAAGTAAATCGTCGGCCTGCGAGGATCGAACCCACGAGCATCGCGTTTTCACCATAACGCTCTAACCAAATGCTCTAACGAGCGACGAAAAAAGTTGTTTAAATTTATATTAAAGTGGAGACGCTTTCTTTTTCAGAATGACACAAAGGTACGATGATAAAAATCCAACTTCGATAAAAAGGTTCTAAAAGAATATATATACATATATATATATATATATAACATTTTAGTTTGTGCTTTTTAGTTTCTAAAAAAAAAAAAGCGTGAAACGAAGACACGATGACAAAGTCAATTTCATATAAAAAGCTTCTTAAAAGAACTCCTCAAAAAATTCTTTGTGTAAGCAACGAAAAAATTTTTTGTATCAATTGACACCTTTTCTACTAATTACCTGCAAAAATTAACACACTGGACCTTTCGGGGACCGAACTCACGACCACCGTACTATTAACTTGACGCTCTTACCAACGGAGCTAACGAGTGATGCTACGCATTGCTTATAGTTACTTTAATTTACCTTGTTTTTTTGGCGTGTCACGAAGACACGATGAGAAATTCCAATTTCAATAAAAAGCTTCTAAAAAATTTATTTATTTATTTTTACTTACATTTTTATTTTGTGCTTTTTGTAACTAGATAAAAAAAAAAACTCTTCACCGTTTAAAAAACTCTTGAAAAATTATTAGAATACTGTGTACACAACGAAATATTTTCTTTTATCAATTGACACTTTTTCTATTAATTATTTGCAAAAAATAACACCTCGGCCTGGCGAGGATCGAACACACGACTCTCGCATTATCAACATGACGCTGTAACCAGCTGATTCATTAAGAGATACAATTAGTTGCTTACTTTTATATATATATATATATATATGATGGAAGCGTCTTGGTTTTTTAACGTGACAAAAAGCCGATGACAAACACATTTTCATATAATAGTAATATATAATATATATATATACATATATATATATACATATATATATATAAAGCTTCTAAAAATATTATTTTATGTATTTTTTACTTCAAACATTTTATTTTGTGCTTTTTTAATATCTAACATATTTTGTGTTTTCCAATATCTAAATTTAAACCAAAAAAAAAAGGCTTCTTAAAAAAACTCCTCAAAAAATTCTTAGTGTAAGCAACGAAAAATCTTCTTGTATCAATTGACACCTTTTCTACTAATTACCTGCAAAAATTAACACGCTGGACCTTCCGGGGACCGAACTAGCGACCACCGCGGTATTAACGGGACGCTCTTACCAGCTGAGCCAAAGAGCGACAGACGAAGTGGCTTTTATTTACTTTAAAATGAAGGCGCCTTGTTTACTAGCGTGACACGAAGACACGATGACCAAGTCAATTTCAATTAAAAATCTTCTAACTAAAAATAAGGTTTTAATAACTGGCAATAACTTCTACATGTTGTTTTCCAGAGGACGAAAATGCGTGGCATTAGCAACAGATGCCTCCAAGCACCACTTTTTACGTTATAGTGTAGTTATCAGAGCTTTTAGCGATCTCTTGGATACAAATGATTTTTTATAGTAATCTTCGTTATATTCAGTCAAAGAAAAGCACTGCAAACCATTACTAAAATTTATTATTAAAACAGTAGTATTTAATTAAGAAACCGCTAAAAATCCTGAGTTACGTCTTTAAGGCTCTGTTTCATTTAATTTTACTATATGAGTTGAAGAACACCAATTTTATTCAAAGTACTCTGTGTCGCATCTCCATGTATAAAGATGTACATGTCGTCCGAATCAAATTGTCGATTAAAAAATTCTATTTGCGATACTTTCTTGGTATTAGGAAAACTTGTTTGCTTAATTGTTAGGTTTTGACTGCAATTTTTATTTTGCGCGTACAACGCATGTGTTCTAGCCTGTACCAACTACAACCATATACTCGGATTCAGCAGACAGCATTTGCTATGGAGATATTAACTCGCATAGAAAATGAATGTGATTTTTTTTTTAAACCGCACAATTTTTTCAGGTGAAGCAATCTTTCATGTAAGAAGCATTATCAACAAAACAATTGCGGGTTTTGGAACTCAGAAAATCACCATGCAATACAGGAAGTGGAAGAAAAGTCCAAAAATCAGTGTGTGATGCTCTCTTTCATATAACACAACTACCGAACCATCTTTTTTTAATGAGTCTTTTGTGACATCAAATAATTACCTGGACATATTACAAATTTACGTAATACCCAAATGCACCATTTACAACCCTCTGGTGTTTTCCAACAGATGTTTAAGACTTTCTTGCTTCAGTAATCGCCACTGTGACTACGAAAGTGCTATAGTGAACATGATTGGAACTAGAGTACCAACTAGATATCCGCAGGGCTACTAAAGGATCTCATTTGGAAATTCACTGATTTTTTTTTTTTTTCTAAAATCTATATGAATCTTGTTATCTATTTTTATAATTTTTAAACTTTCTATTAAATATAGCGGTCTCCGTCGCATTGGTAACGTCGCACTGGTAATACGTTATGGGCAATTGACGATCCTCTAAATTAGGGACATTTGATTTAGACACCGAGTACTATAAAACTTTGTGTTTATTAAAATTTCTTATATAAAATAGATTTATCTGTTCTATGAATTATACGTAGAAAATTACGGTACTTTTTTCTTCTGCTAAAACTTAATAAAAATATGTTTGTTGTCAAAGTGATACAGTTACTTCATTTTTTGCATCGCTATTAATATTACCATAGCCTCCTAAACTAGATGCCTGTCGCGTGGCTCATAAACTTGGCAACAGTTTAAGCGGTAGACAGCGCCGCCTGGTACAGATTGAGCGACTTTTTTATTCAACAGCCACTGAAAATATTTAAAAGTGGGATTTGATATATACATAAAAGGCGAATAGAGTCGAAGAAACGTCGAATGTATATATCATATATCCTTCTTAAAATTATTGGTGGCACTTAAATAAGAAAGTCTCTCAACCTATATCAGGTGGCGCTGTCTACCGCTTAAGCTGTTGCCAAGTTTACGAGCCACGCGACAGGCATCTAGTTTAGGAGGCTGTGATATTACAAAGATTAGTTTTAGATTCTGTATGAAGAATTCGAATTTTGTAAACAAACACCATTAATTGCATGATCGAGCGAAAAAAGTAAGCGTAGGCGCTGTAGAAAAGTAGAAATATGCTTTTCGATCGATTCGTCATAACTATATGACTTTTGATAACTTAAAATAATTATTTCTTTTAAACAATAGATAAATCATTATTACTAAAAATGTGTTAACAGCTACGAAATCATGCATCACTGATAAATTATGAAACATATTTCCGTATTACGTTATACTTTTATAGTAAAGTGAAAGTGAGTCAAAAAGTGATTCAGACTGTTAAATGTTTAAATAAAAGAAAAGTAAAAAATTAAGAAGAAATTAAAGTCATAAATCATGCATAGATAACGAGGGTATTCAACATTTTGTAAAGAAAGAAGCAGCTATTGACTTCAAAACTTCTAAAATCTGTGCGAAATATCTTTTTTGTTTATTATTATTAAAGTTTTTGCCATGTCCTGCATTGATATTTTAAATTAATTCTTTCATTTCAGATCACCCCTCCGAACAATTTCAAACAATAGTGAGTAGTTCTCACATCCATATTTTGATGAACGGATCCTTGAACTTTCGCAGCGTCGATCCTTCGGACGCCGGACGTTATTTGTGCGAAGCTAACAATGGAGTGGGTGTTGGTTTGAGTGCTGTGGCTCAGTTAACAGTTCACAGTAAGTAGTATATTTAAATCATGAAATTTAAAAAGAAACAAATTTGGATTAACTGGAACGAACGGGATTAATGCGTAATCTAAGCATAATTAGTTCCTAGAATTTATGCAATAGTCGGGGACTTATTATGCAAAATATAAAAATTGTTACTTTTTTTAACACGCTTATATTAGCTTCACCTGTATGTATGTATGTTTGTAACTTCTCTGGGAGCAAAACGTGATTGCACAAAATCCTTCATATCTCAAACAAAAAACCATTGTGTATGGTTTCCAGAGCTTTTTAAGAAAACGGCTGATGGCTGAGCTACAAAAATTTGCATGGTGGTTCGTAATGACCTCTCCTGATGCACCTCGAAGCCCGATTTTCGAATTTTGTTTTAGTTTTCTTTTAATTAATTAAAATGTTAAAATAAAAACCTTCTAATTACTGATAAATTGGCCATTTAATTTTAATCCTTAATTTAATTGTTGCCAAAAAAAATTATCATTATTTTTTGGACAGAAAAAAAAAAAAAAAAAATGTGAACAATAAAAATTACATTTATTTAAAATATTCACGGAGTAATATTAATAGGAGTTGAAGGTCCAATGGGAGAAAGCTACGAAACTGTGATCTAAATTTTTGGTAAATATTGAGGGCGCCACTTGTCATTCCTCCCTACCTCAGCCATAGAATAATAATAAAGGAAGAAGGAGCATAAGGTTTCTACATAAGCTGTTGTGTTGCCACAAAAAACAGCGATTATTAACAAGCCTTTATTAACAAACTTCAATATTGAGAGGTGCAAAAGGTGCTTTCGCTGGCATCTCACTAGAAGGAGTTTGTAAGCATTAAAGTATTAGCATGCTCCTTCTTCTCTATTATTATTCTATGACCTCAGCGCGGATATACTGTTGTTTTCAATAGAATTTTGCTGGAATACATTTAATTTTTTTTATTTTAAGCGATTTAATTTCTTTGTAAGTTCTTAAAACTGCATAATTCAGATGTTTCAAATAAATGTTTCGTTCCTAGTTGTAAAACAGGCTATGATAGTGATAAGAAAAACAAAAAAAAGCCCTAGAAGAAAAATAAAGTCCGAGTTCGTGTTTTCTGCATCTAAAGTAAGTTTATTTTTTTTCTTTACAAAATTTCATCCATTTTCCTTCCTCCCAATTATCTGTTTTAGCTAGCTTCGGTTCATAAGAATCGTCATTTTTTAAAAGCTTTCTTTTAAAGTAAAATTAGTATAAAATGGCTCTTAAAAAAAACATATTGGTTAAAATACTCTATTTAATGAAATTTGCTTTCAATTGAAATTTTTTCAGCTTGATATTATTTTTAAAAAAATAATTAAAACGAGACATTTCCCCATTGAATAACACTGCGGAAGCTGGAGAGAAGGAAGGATTGCACGCTGGCGCCATCTGTAAACATTAGAAAACAACATCACAAAATTTCAGCGTTACCTTCTTCTCCTGTCTTTTTACTCCGTGAAAATATTTAATATTATTCCTTAATTTAATTGTTGCCAAAAAAATTATCATTATTTTTTCGACAGAAAAAAAAAAAAAAAAAAAAAAAAAAACGTGAACAATAAAAATTACATTTATTTAAAATAAGGAAAGTAAATTAAAGCGTGTTCTTTAATTTTTTAAAACTATAATATTATTTTAAATATTTTTTTAATTTTATAAAAATGTTTACGGTGGTAGCAATTCTTATAAATGTAGGTATAATATTAAACGGCGGGTGAAGGCCCATCATACAAAAATCTTTGCTAATCAAAACTTTTTCTAAAACTTGAGAGCTATTTTAAAGAACAATAGAAGTGTTCAAATATAATGCTTATATTACACTTTAAATTGTAATAATATGTCTATGTCAAGTAGTGAAAATGTAGGGAAATTGAAAGCAGCATATATATATATATATATATATATATAAGAAAAAGATCCGTTCTTGCTTTTATTCTACTTTTTCATACTAGATGCCTGTTTGAATTAATTTCCAATAAAAAATACTAACGCCATTTTGTTTATCCTCCACTTCAAGGGAAAAAAAGAAAGAAAAGAGAACAGTGAGCAAATGACTGTCACCATTTAAATGAATTGTTAAGATTACGGTATTTTGTGCATGGATGTCGATTTCATATATTATCAAAAGGAGAAAAATCAAATGAAAAGGTACGAATGTTTATAAATGCTTATAAAATCGAAAAGTTATCGTACGGTTTTAAAAACAACTTATTCGAAAACGAATGAAAATGAATACATGGTAGAATTTTCAAATTGAATGTCCATGTAAAACGTTTATTTCCAAAATGCGTACTTTTCATTAAGAAATAAAAATAAATTTTGAAAATGGGGCGTTTTAGATGCATCAATTGGGTCTAAACAGAATTTTGATTCAAACTTCATAATTGTACATTGATCAAAGCATGATTACATATTGCGCGAACGCACATGTACAGTACATGGATTGCAACACTTTTATTCCTATAGATATTCTCGTATAGTAAGTTATTTATTGTTGGTGCCTTTCAATTTTGCTAATCTTATTTAGGTGCTCCTCACTTTCTGACGAAATTCTCTGTTGTCAGCACGAAAAAAGGAGGAAAGGCTGTGTTAGAATGTTTTCCTGAAGGAGATGTTCCTATGTCCTTTCTGTGGAAGAAAAATGGTTCTCCCATCGATCTAAGCAAAGAACCCAGGTAAGTTGGTTTAAAACAATAGTAGCAATAAACTGAACAGACAGTTCGAGCAGAAACAATAGCTCGAGAAATTTATTGTTTCTGCATTTGCTATCCCTTTCCGATCTAGACCGTACGATCGTGCGGGTTAGACATCCACGATATCCCCTTACATTTTTGCATCTGGAACAGTCATATGTAATAAAATCAGGAAATGAATGATCGAGCTAATTAGCAGAAAGTGTAAAGTACAATTTTCAATCAAAAAATGTCGATTATAGTCCGTATTTTTCTCTCAGTTTCAGTAAACAGAAGAATGTAATGTTTTCAGGTAAAAAATGTTTCGGGTCGGAAAGGTTATAATCAACGAGATAAATAAAGTAGAGTGATAAATGGTAACCCTGACATTTCCAACATGAGTCATCTGACATGAACCACCTTTGAGTTAGTTCCCTACATAACAGCTTATTTTCAATACATTTCTACGGCAACAGTTTGGAGATTGTACTTGGCGCAAATAATAACCGCCAATGTTTTTTGTTTACTTATGTAGTTTAATGTTTTTTTGTTCTGAATCATTTTAGGTTTTATTCTACTTCTTTTTTATTTCGTGTAGTCGAAATTTAACTGATAGAAAAATTAAAAATAGTTGATAAATTATTATTTGTTGTTAAATATTTAGCTCTTTTAAAAGTTTAACTTTTCTTTATAAATACTTTTAAATCTTGTTGAGAAATGACGGAAAAAATATTTTATTACTTACTAGCAGGCTTTGCCCGCTTCGCTGGTCACTATTTTTAAATGAATCACTATAATTACTGAATTCTCAAAATTGCATTAATTTTTATCACGTGAAAAAAAAAAAAAAAAAAAAAAAAAAAGCGAAACAAAATTTGATTAGGAAAAATGTCGCACCGGGTTCTCACTGCCTTCTGAAAAAATTCCCAAAATGCTCTAACTCTTATTTCCCCCTTCGACCCCCCCTCCCGTCTATCCTAATAATTTTACAAATTCAAAAATATCCGCAATCGATTTGTAAATATCAAAAACCTCTATGCACCAGTTTTGAACGATCTATCTCTATTTTTATTTTTTTGCCCCACCACTCTCCCCCTTCCCAATAATTTTAAAAATTCGAAAATATCCGCAATCGATTTGTAAGTATCGAAAACCTCTATGTACCAATTTTGAATGATCTAACTCTATTTTATTTTGTTTGCCCCTCCGCCCCCCTTCCGTCCGTCCTAATAACGTTACACTTTCGAAAATATCCCCATTCGACTTGCAGGCATCTAAAACCAATCTGTACCAATTTTGAACGGCCTAACTGCTTTTCTATTTGTTTTTGCCCATAGCCCCCCCTTACCGCCCCTCCTAATAATTTTACAAATTCAAAAATATCTGCATTCGATTTTAAGTATCGAAAACCATTTCTGTACCAATTTTGAACGATCTAACTCTATTTTTATTTTTTTGCCCCCCCCATCCCATCCCCCCCTTCTCACCCCTCCTAATAACTTTACACTTTCGAAAATATCCCCAATCGACTTGCAGACCTTTAAAACCTATCTGTACCAATTTTGAATGCCCTAACTGTATTTCTATTTGTTTTTGCCCATAGCCCCCCCTTCCCGCCCCTCCTAATAATTTTACAAATTCGAAAATATCCGCAATCGATTTGTAAGTATCGAAAACCTCTATATACCAAATTTGAACGATCTAACTCTATTTTTATTTTTTTGCCCCCCCCCCCTCTCCCCTCCTAATAACTTTACACTTTCGAAAATATTCCCATTCGACTTGCAGGCTATTGAAACCTATCTGTACCAATTTTGAAAGGCCTAACTGTATTTCTAATTGTTTTTGCCCCCCCCCCCTTGGGGATCAAATTTCGAAAATTCCAGGGATTGGTTTTTAGACATTTATATTAGCTATATTTTAAAGCAAAAATTTTACGGATATCTGTTTCTTTGTTTGAGCTATGAAGGATATTTTGAATTCACGTTTTGCCCCCTCCCCTCCCCCTTGGGGGCCGAATTTTTTCAATTTTTTTCTTTCCTAAACCATCCCTGACCTATAAGGAAAAAAACAAAAAAAGAATGATCGAAATCGGTCAAGCCGTTTACAATTTTATAATGGACATACAGACAAACATTCATTTATATATATATATTTATATAGATTATAAGAAAAAAAACTTTTTATAAACTGTGTTTTTAAATTTTCTGTTGAATCATAGAACTAACTACATTAGCACTTTATCAATGCGTATGAAATCTTTAAACCGATAGTGACGTCAATTTTTGTGAGATACATAATTTAATTTTTACAATTTTTTAAAGCTCACATTTAATTAAATTATTTATTTAATCACGTTTATTTATTTTTATGTCGAAAGAAAATGAACTCGTAAATTTTTTTTGGCAACAATTAAATTATAGCTAATATTTTAATGGCTATTTATAAGGTATTAGGAGGTTATTATTTTCATATTTTAATTAATAATAAGAAAACTATTCGAATTTTTTCGAATTTTTTTTTTCCTAAACCATCCCTGACCTATAAGGAAAAAAACAAAAAAAGAATGATCGAAATCCGTTCAGCCGTTCTCGAGTTTTAGTGAGACTAACGAACAGCAATTCATTTTTATATATATAGATAGATTATAATGTGAAATATCTGAAAACTTATTTAAAAAACAACTTATTTCGGTTATAGGACTGTCATATTACCTAATATTAATAATAATTTGCTGATATGAAATTTTAAATACCAAAACAGCGATAAAGCGAAAAAAAATAGCAATCTATTTTCTTACTCTGGTTCATGACGTGGTTCATGCTGTACTACGGAAAGCTAATTCTTTATCCATGGAATCAGCACTCTACTTTATTTATCTCGTTAGTTACAATCATGCAGTTTCCAATTTTTTCGGTTTTCCTTGGAATGTGTAGTACCAAAAACTTTTAATAGAAGTTTTTAGTAAAAGTTTTTTTTTTTTTTTTTTTTTTTTTTTCACAAATTGCTTATCTACGATTGAGACATTTCTTGTTTTGCAAGTAAAAAGAGATGTTATAGATAAGATATTTAAAAAGTTGGAAGAAACTGAGACGGTTACTACAGCGAAACTATCTTCCTGTGAAGAGTACTGCGAAACTGTCAACAACATGAAATTTCATTTTTCAGTTTCTAATGTATGAAAAAGATGGAAAGACAGCGTAAAAAGCTGACACTGATTTTTTTAAAGGCCTTTTTTAGAACTTTAAAATATACAGAAGTATATTAATAAAAATATTTATTGTTTTGATCTGTTGATTTACTGTCACTACTTTTTGTAGACACATTTTGTATTTTTATCTGTTTAATTCATTGAATTAAAATAAAATAAGTTATTCTGTGACTGTGAATCTGGACTTATTTTGGAAAATTTTCTTTACCCCTGCCAGATTACTTTATTATATAGTTCCATTAACATACTCAACTTATAAATTATCAAAAAAAGAGACAGATATTGTCGCGTATTTGGAGTTCGTGAGTTGTCCATGAATCAATGAAAGGTCTTTCAAAGGCTTAAAAGTTATTTTAAAAATATTTCACAAGATTACAGGTCTATTGAGCTTTTCACACATCAAGCAACTTGGCTTAAACTGACCCAGGCTGCCGAAATGGGATCTCTTTATATAACCTCGTATACTTTCAGAATGTTCTTGTATTTCGCAAAATATTCTATTTAGAACTTAGATAATCGATATATTGTTATATTGATATTAAGAATTTTCTAGCCAAAATCGCCAAAAAATTCGTTCCAAGGCGATGAACTCCCAAAATTTAGCGCCAAGGTCATTAGATGCCATGTTGAAGCTTTTAAATGGGTTTTGAAAGGAAAATGGATTAATTTAATACCAAATCAACGCAGAACCGCAGAAAATTAGCATTTTATAACCTGATTAAACATCTTTAGATGAAATTACATGAAAATAATGACCGTTATTTTATATAAAATTCATAACAATATTAACAATATTATTATACAGTGGGTGTTCAAATTATTTTATTTTATTTTTATTTTATTTTTATGTATTTATTTATTTTTATTTTTATTTATTTATTTATTTATTTATTTATTGACATATATTCGATTATCTAGAAAAATACTACACGAAATGGCCAAAAACTTCATACATGATAAAATCATTTAAAAACTCATATTTTCCATCATCGATTTAGTCCAGAGTGCAGTTAGGGGACCAACCACAAACTGAAGAAGAGTGGATCATCCTGCATCACAAAAAGCTACAAATGACTACATTAATACATTGTTGCATATACTATGTACAATAATTGTATGATTTAATGCGGGAATCGGGCAATTATTTAGGTAAATATTTTTTTTTTCAAAAATTACTAAATTCTTTTACATGTGTTTTGCTTATAAGTAGAACGAATTTCCAGAAAATTTTAGAAAACTTGCTGAAAAATTGACAAAACATTATTCTGAAACATAAAATTCACACGCGTAATATTCATTGAGATATGAGCATTTTTAGTAAATATTATTTTACTGCGCATACGCAAAAAATAGATTTTTTGTTTTTTTGCATAGGATGAAAACTAAATATATTGAGCAACTTTCATCAAAAGTTCATTTTAATAGAAAAGAGTCAAGCAAATTGTCCGAAAAAGAACGATCTTATTTTTAGGTATTTTTCAGAGTTAAAATTTCATAAGGAGTTTTACATATGCTACGTATTTAATTTGAAGATCCAATTATTTCAATCACGTTGCAAAAGTTCTTTTTTGTGAAAAACCCCTTATGAACTCACAAATCTTAGTAAATAAATAAAAATATGTTAAAGTTACAAGCCTATAAGAGGTTTTTTCGCAAAATATAATTTTTGCAATGTGGTTAAAATAATTAGATCTTCAAGTTAAATACGCAGCATGTGAAAAACTCCCTATGAAAATTCAACTCAGGAAAATACCTAAAATCTAGGTCATTCTTTTGCCGACAATTTGCTTAATTTTTGTTCTATTCAATGTTTCTGGAATGTTTTGTCAATTTTTTAGCCCGTTTTATAAAATTTTATGGAAAACCGTTCTAGTTATAAGTAAAATACTTGTCAAAAATTTCGTAATTTTTGAAATATATACATCTGCCTAAATAATTGCGCAATTCCCGCACCAAATCACACAAATATTGTACATTGTATGTGCAACAACGTGTTAATTTACAAGTCCTTTACAGTTTTTTATGACACAGGGTGATCCAAAGTACTTTCGCCCTTCTTCAATTTGTGGTTGTACTAAATCGATAATGGAAAATATGAGTTTTTAAATGTTCTTTGCGTGTATGAAGTACCAGCCTGTTACGTCTAGTGTTTTTTTTTTTTATTCTAAATAATTTGAACACTTATTGTAATGTAAAAAAAATTCGCATTATCAAATCTTATTTTATGAATTTTATACGTCAGTTTGAAAGTATTGCAAAGAAAAATCAACTTCAACTCTGATTCATTCCATAAAAGTTATTTTTCTTAAGAAATGAAGGATCGTTAAAATGACAAATTCTAAAGCATTAAATCTTACTATTTTATGGCTGAATTTTATGACGGTGTTTTTACGACTGATATTCAATTTTCTTTCTTTTTCTGAGTGGTTGGAGTTTCATCCAGCTGTAAAGAACTTGAAGGAGAAAAACGCAGTTTTTAAGGAATGTAGTGAGTCATAAAAAGGTTCTCAAAATGAATTCTGTTCAAAAAATTAAATTACAGATTTACAAAAGCAGTTTTTAGAATACTTCTACTAAAATTTTGGTATGCGATAAAAAAAAAAAAAAAAAAAAAAAAAAAAAAATGTAGTGTGTGATAAAAAAGGAAGTCATAAATTAATATGAATTAAAAATTGATAATGAAGTATTGGGGTAAAAATCACCAATGATTTGTATGCAGAGGAACTTCAAGGAATTCCAAAGCATTGCGTTCTATGAAAGGTATTTCTATAAATCATATTTTGATACCTATATTTTGTACAAATCATAATGAAACAAATCATAATGAAATTAACAGTTATTGTTCATATGCCCCAAAACATGTTTTCTATAAAATGTAGTATGATTATCATTAAGATTTACAGTGCCATACAAAAATTTTCCGATAAATTAAGGGCTATAATCGGAAATTACTCGAATTGCATTTTCGTTTTTAGTAAGCTTTTTCAACACTTTCTAACAATGTTTAAAAGTGATCATGATTCTATTTGTTTTTCTGTCTGTCTAATGTGACAGACAGAATGTCCGTCTGTCTCCTCTCATTTGTGCCAATATGTTCCGAATTTCTTCAAAATGACATACGTTATTCAAGTTATAGACTGTTCCCTATTTAAAATTGTATAAGTAGCACAACTAGTTTCTGTACAGGATACTCAAAATAATGCCAATGCTTTGCGTTTTTGGAGAGGAATTGTTATGAAACTTATTTTAAAAACTTTATACATCACAAATCATAATAAAATTGAAGTTTATTATTTATTCTGAAATTTTATTTATTTATTTATTTATTTATTGGAATATGGTATATTCAGCGTTACTTTTTACAGGGTTGCACTAAAATGTTGATATACATTAAGTACTATAATTAGAAATTGCTAGAATTGCATTTCCGTTTATACCAAGCATTTTTAACACTTTCCAACAATGTTTAAAAGTGATTGTGAATTCATTTAGTCCATTTGTCTCTCTGTATGTCCATTGTATGATTCCTTAAGCAAAATGAATTGAAACTTAAAAGATGCAACGATTAGATTTAGTTCGAAAGTTTCAATAATTTATGTGAAACGATCGATTTTTCGTTCTTGCTTTAATATGGGCTGCTTCAGGTTGGTTGGGTTTTACGTCGTACTAGTGCTGACAACGTTCTTGGACTCACCCCTAGATGTTGTCCGGAGACATGCCATCACAATTTTGATCCTTCACGGAAGAAGGGATGGATCTTCCGCTTCGGTGGAGCTGGTTCAGGAAAAACTCGTCACGAAATTTTCAAAATCAATTTTAAAAATTTAAATAGTAGAATTTTTTCTCTATTGCTTCAGAATATAGTGTAGGAAGGTACTGTAATATACTGAAGCAATAAGAAACTATTCAATTCTTTTATTTTCTAAAATCAATTTTTTAAAATTCTTCGACGGATGTGACAGTTAATGGAATAATTCATTCATTGGCGGCTGTAAATAAACTACGAGGCTCGCAGCTCAAGAGGTCTCCGGAATTTAAAGAGTCCTCGTAAAAGGACCAAAAAGTGAGTTATCGTAACAACAAAAATTTTTAAATCAGCTGTTTAGATCATAATATTTCGGAAGATATTTACTTTGATATTTTGTCGTACTAACAGTGGACAAATTCAAAATAAACGTGCACAATAATTTGGCTATATAACTTTTTTTTTTTTTTTTGGTAGAAAAGTTTTCCTAATATATTAACATTAATTTGTTCCCTAAACGATAAATATATCATCCCGTAAACTTTAAGCAGTGAAAAACAATCTGTTAAAATCACCCAGTCATTATTTTTAAGGGACTCCTTCCAAACACACCAACCCCATTGTTAACACTATCACTTTCTTCACTAATTTTCTTCACTGCCAGCTACCATTCTGTAATGAAAAGAAAAAGGATAAATTAATTTTGATAGAATTTCATTATGTCCATAAAGAATATCTGAAGTGTGAGACTAAAAACTCAAAGATTCATGTTGGAGAGCATTCTGATGCATTCCATATTTTTTACGAAACTAGCAATCACGTAAAAATGCTTATCCAATTTTAGTTAAACCAATTGCAGTATTTTGATGCTATCGTATTCACATATTGTATCGTAATAATAACCAAAAATAATTAAGGATTTCTTTAAAGTATAGATATATAGAAGATGGGTTTTATTTTAAATACAATAATTCTCTCGGAGAGTTTGGTTTGGTTTGATGAGCACATGAGATTTATTGCTTGCCTCTATGGCCGCTTATATCTCGAATAATCCACGCCACAAGGGTTTATAAGACTTTATTTAAGAACATATACAAGAACAATATATACATCCATGCCTTCCGGGATTCGAACCCGGGCCCAACTGTGTAGAGGTCAGGGTCGCTAACCACTACACCGTCTGGGCGGCCCTCGGAGAGTATCTTTGAATGTACTTTCGGGTGGGAGCAAAAATAGCTCTCAAACGCATTGATACTGAAATTAGAATCCGAGTCACTTTGTGATTCTGACTACATAATGTGCACAATATTAAAAAATATATTTTTACCACAGGACACAAACACACGTGCGTTCAAAAGCGTAACTGAGCTAAGATTACAAATATTTAAAACTGGATAGTGCTGACAGTTTACAATAAATCTGCTATCTCCAATTACATTTTAAATAGTTAAATACTAATAGTTAATACATTCTATTTCCATCGAAAATGTGCCATAAGAAATTTAAAATTTTCCTGGTGTCAGAAATGGTTTGTTTTTAAATCTTTTTAGTGCGTTACTTTTGAACGAAATATCACGGGAACGAGAAATAGAAAGTGAAACCTCAATCCATGATTTTCACGGGAGTGAGAAGGAAGGGGTTAAAACAGCAAGCAGCTCTTTTATGTCTAGTCTGATGATCCTTGAGCAGTGTAATCAAAAGAAAAAAACAGAACTGTTTATAAAATAGTTATTAGAGGTAAGATAATTCCTCCGTGCATGAAAAAGAAAAATACAGGTTCATTTTTAAAACAATTACCGGAAATAAGATACTTCTAGCAACATTTTCATAAATAAGAACGGTAAGACGTACAGTCGGTAACAAAAGTGTCCGAACACTAGCAAAAATTCCTATGTAAAAATGTACACTTCATACGGTTTTGTTAAATAAATCCTTGTCGAATCCATTTCTTAGTCAGTCTAAGAACAGGATTCGATAAGGATTTATTTAACGAAACCGTATGAAGTGTACTTTTTTTACATAGGAATTTTTGCTAGTGTTCGGACACTTTTGTTACCGACTGTATTTTACGCAGTGTTCCCATAAAGGAAAATTTGGATTTTATTATTTTTATATAGCAATTTTTAAACGGATATCAACGGATATACACAATCAGTCACGTCTTAAAGAGAAAAAAAAAAAAGATTATTTACAAAATAATTACCAGAAATAGGATACTTCCGGTAACTGTTTTTGAAAAAGCTGTATTTTTAAATTTTTCAGTGCACATTCCTTTTGACTGCACAAACGAAAGCTCTCCAAAAATAGCGTGTTCAAAAGTAACGCACTAAAAATATTTAAAAACAAACCATTTCTGATACCAGGAAAATTTTAAATTTCTTATGGTACATTTTAGATGGAAATTGAATGTATTAACTTATTAGCATTTAACTATTTAAAATGTAATTGGAGATAGTAGGCTTATTGTAAACTCTCAGCACTATCCAGGTTTAAATATTTGTAATACTTATTTGTAATCTTAGCTCAGTTACGCTTTTAAATGCACGTGGATTTGTGCCCTGTGGTAAAATATATTTTTTAATATTGTGTACATTATTTTGTCAGAATCACAAAGTGGCTCGGTTTCTAATTTTAGTACGGATGCGTTTGAGAGTGATTCGGAAATAAGTAATATTTATGAAAGTTCGGAATGAATTTCGACCATGAAATTCGACAGGTCGAAGCGATTCTCTCTTTGTGAACAGTGTAATACGTATAGTGTTGTATTAGATGTAAAATTCTTTTCATAAAACTCTGTTTTAATGTTTAAAACACATATATTTTATTTTTTCTACTTACTGGAAAACCAACATTCAGTCATAATTGTCATTATTAACCCTGATTGTTGGTTTTTCTGCAAAATTAAATTTTCTTGATATCGAGCTAAAAAAAATTTTCAAAAAATTAAAAACGAACACATATATTTTTCATACACTTTATTTTACAAAATTTTCTTGAATAATAATGATAATTTTTTTTTTTTTTTAAAGGCACTTTTTATCTTTTTTTTTTTTTTTTTTTTTTGAAAATTACGAGCTTGTTAAGGGGTTAAAACTATGCATTTGTACATTTAAATTCGAATTTTTTATCTGGTATTTTTGAGCATTTTGCACAAAGGCATATCTTTCCATACCAAGAAAGCACCACAGTACAGGCGTTTTTAAGTAATAAATGCAAAACTCTGAATAAACACCATAAAATGCAATTAAGTCGCAAAAATTGTTTCAGGTCGAAAGAAAATACGACCCTTTGTTAGGCTAACAAAGTAAGCACCTCCGTGGTAAGCACGAAAGCTGCAACCAAAGTGGCAACACACAAATCCATATAAAGTGAAAAGCAAATATATATATAAAAATAAAAGTAAATATAATTACTTGTGTGATCAGAAATATCAAATAAAAGAAAAAATTAAATAAATAAATAAGATTAAAAAATATAACAAAATTTTAAAATCTTAAAAGTATCAAAATTAAATAAAAAACGGAGTTATGTGAGTAAATTTCAAGAATCAGAAAAGAACGCAGTAGACGAATTATCATTAATAAGACTTTTAGAATTTTTAAATATGTAAAAAGCTTTATGGATATCCAAATGGAAAGAGGAGACCAGAGATGAAATTATGTTAGTTTTTGAAAAATCAAAATGAAGATCATAAAGCCTAGCAGTGAGAAGCAATAGAAGATTTGGAAATCTCTTCATTACGAACATTCCAACGGTGTTCATTTATAACAGATCTGGCAATTAATTAATCCCGTACACTGAGAAAAAATTCTGTAACTGGCATCTAGAATCTAAATTGTGGCTCTAGAAAAAATAGTTCCATGTCATCCTTATAAATTCTAGTTCCCTTGGAAAGCGAGTTCTAGAAGCCCCTATTAGAAATCTAGAGCGTTTGCCTATATTCTCGCGAGCAAAGTTATTTAAAAGTCTCTGCAAATAAATGAGACAAGTTGCGGCGGAAATGACAATGAGGCGGGTTTCTGCAACTATATACTTGGTTTATTACCAAATTCTAGAAAATCAAGCGAGAATTTCTCGCAATATAAATGATTCAGAATATTTAGAGTATTAAGAATATTGTTTCACTATCTAGAAATGTGTACACTAGAATTTTTCGATAATTTCGTCTATTCAATTTATTGACGCGCCTTATGGGCATAGCTCGGAAATCTATATTTCTAGTTCAGGGATTTAGAAAATGGCCACTTATTCATTCTAGAGAAAGGCGGTATATTTTTTTTTTCTCAGTATATTCGCTTTGCAAGTTAGGTGATATTGGTCAAATTAGGAGACGTTTGAAATATGTAATAAATGAACACTGTCGAATGTTCGCAATGAAGAGATTGCCAAATATTCTATTGCTTCCCACTGCTGGGCTCATGATCATCGTTTTGATTTTTCTAAAACTAACATAATTTCATCTCCTGTGTCCTCTTCCCATTTGTATATCCACGAAGTTTTTTACGCATTTAAAAATTCTAAAAGTTTTATTAATGATACTTCTTCCGCTCCGTTCTTGTCTGATGTTTGGAAATTACTCACATAAACTCGTTTTTTATTTAAAGTTAATATTTTAATATTTTTAAATTTTGGTAGATTTTTTTAATCTTATTTATTTATTTATTTTCTTGTTTTATTTGATATTTCTGATCACACCAGCATTTATATTTACTTTCATTTCTGTATGTTTTTGCTTCTCACTGAATGTGGCTTCGTGTGTCGCCGCTTTAATTGCAGCACTCGTACCTACTTTGTTCATCTGACGAAGGGTCGTGTTTTCTTTCGACCCGAAACAACTGTTGCTAGTTTATTGCCTTTTATGATGTTTATTCAGAGTTTTGTACTTATTACGTATCTTTCCATGTTTTAATCAGAAAGTATGAGTAAGTCACAAAAACATTTAATAAGACGTTTATTAAATAACTAATTGAATTTTTTTCCAGGTATACTCAGACTGCCAATACAGTTTCAGGAAGTGAGAGATCAACGCTAATAATTGAGAAAGCCGAAAGAAAAGACTCTGCTCTCATCACTTGTACAGCTTCCAATGCATATGGTGAAGATTCTGTTAATATTCAAGTGACGGTTCAAGGTAAAAATATTTCTGTCGTAGTATCATTTCTGTGAGTACCATTTTTTGTACTCTAAAATTAAAGGTGTATTGCATGTGGTAATTTACGTATATTAATAATTCTAAATAACTAGCCGGTTTGCACCCGCCCAATTTTTGCATATATACATCCAAATTTATTTCTTCTTGCCAGTTCAAATTACTAAACATTGGTTTACATCATATTTACAAATGGATTTATATTTTACATCTTAATATTTATATGTTTTAAAGTCTAACAGTATCTAAAAGAATTTTTAATGGGAGCGATCATTTCTCCTGTTTCTCCTCTTGCTCAGAATACTGTTGTTAATCTCTCTTCGCACGTTCTGACTAATACTCAACGTGAGGTGCTCAGTTTGGGTCTGAATTTTGCGCGTACTTCGAGACCCTCCATTCCGGATTTGATCGCTCCCATTGAAAATTCTTTTAAAAATAGTAAAATTTCTCCAGGCCAGTTAGAATCTCTTCGTTTCATTTTATCTAACATTATTTCCACTAATAATCATCCACAAAAGTCTAACCTTATTCCTTCTCAAAAATCCGTTCTCTCTGAATTAAACTCCGCCCCCGATTTAATTGTCACAAGAGCTGATAAAGGTGGACAAACTGTTCTACTCAACAAATCGGATTATATTTCCCATGTTGAGTCCTTGCTTACTTCAGGTCCCTATTCGAAACTTAAAAAAGATCCTTCTAATGATCATCTTGATCAAGTCAAATACCACGTTAAAAATTCCGTTATTCTTAATGATTATACCAAACGCATGGTAATTCCTTCTGCTGCTAATTGTGCTCGTTTTTATGCACTTCCGAAAGTTCATAAACCCACTCTTTGCTTTCGGCCTATTGTGTCTAATATTGGTACGGCTTCTTATAATCTTGCTCGATTTCTTTCAAACTCTCTTTCTCATCTAACTACTACTAATCTTCATACTGTAAAAAACTCGTATGAGTTTGTGGACAAACTTAAATGCATAAATGCATCTCTCCGTCTAACTATACTATGATTTCTTTAGATGTCAAATCACTTTTTACAAATGTTCCGGTTCAAGGTGCTCTGCTTTGTTTAGAGAGAAGACTACGTGAATTCCATTATTCTTCTATTGAAATTGAGGAGCTTCTAAATTTAGTTCATTTGTGTATCAGGCAAACAGCCTTCATTTTTAATGGTACTTATTATTTTCAAAATGATGGTATGGCCATGGGTAGTCCTCTCTCTCCGTTACTTTGCGACATTTATATGCACTATTTTGAAGAAAAACTCTTCAGTGTATATAAATTTCCTCACTAGTTTAGGTATGTGGATGACACTTTCGTTCTTGTCTCCCCTGATGTCGATTTGTCCAATTTACTTTCTTTGGTCAATTCGATTGACCCATGCATTCAATTCACTTTTGAGGTTGAACCGGATTGCTCTTTACCTTTACTTGACGTTCTTGTGAATAAAGAAAAGGATTGTTTCTCTACTACTGTTTTTAGAAAACCATTCTCAGTCTCTTTGCCATCGCATGCTCTCTCTAACCACGCCCCTCAACAAAAAATGTCTGCTTTTTACACTTATGTTTATCGTGCCTTACACATTTGTTCTGATCCGTCTAATCTTTCGAAAGAAATTAATTATTTAAAATCTCTTGCTCTCTCTCGTGGCTATAACCCATCTATCATCGATAAAGCTCTATATAAATTTAAGAATCCTAAACGTTCTGCTCCCAAATTAAACGATCACAGTCTCATCCCAGTCGTTTTACCTTTTTATTCTTCACTCTCTTTTAAAATCTCTAAAATTCTTTCACCGTTTGGTTTCAAAGTTATTTACAAACCCGTCAATAAAATAAAATTATCTTCTCTTAAGGAACCCATTCCCACCGAAAACCGTTCTGGAATTTATTTAATTCCGTGTTCGTCCTGCAACTTAGGTTATATTGGTCAAACTAGGAGGCGTTTGAAATACAGAATAAATGAGCACCGTCGGAATGTTCGTAATGAAGAGATTACCAAATCTTCTATTGCTTCCCACTGCTGGTCTCAAGGTCATCGTTTTGATTTTTCCAAAACTAACATAATTTCATCTCCTGTCTATTCCTCCCATTTGGATATTCATGAAGCATTTTACATATTTAAAAATTCGAAAAATCTTATTAATGATATTTCTTCCACTCCATTTTTCTCTGATGCTTGGAAATTACTCACGTAACTTAGATTTTCGTTTAATTTTTGATATCCTTAGATTGTTATATGTTTAATCTCACTCATTTATTTATTTTCTTGTTTTCTTGTAAAATTCTACTCACACCAGTAGCTATATTTACTTTCTACTTTATAAAGTTTTTCTTTTCATTTTAAATGATTTTGTGCGTTGCCGCTTTGACCTTTGACTGCAGCACTCGTGCTTACTTTATTCGCCTGATGAAGGGTCGTGTGTGTTTTTTCGACCCGAGAGAGAGATTGATGCACTTGATTACGACGCATTATGACAGAGTTTCGGAACCGGCTTTATAACACTATAGTCGGGGACGGTAGACATTTTAAGCATCTTGTATATTAAATGTCATTCATATCTTTATTCAATAAAATATGTTTCATGTTCTTGCATGTTGTCTTTTTTCCACAATGATCGCTTACTTTCTATCATGTGTTTCGGACCACCCTGTATTTACTTTAAAATGGAGGCGCATTTTTTATTAGCTTGAGATTCACAAACATACCGTAGTGAATGACAGTAAGTACATAAGAATTTGGGGAAAATGATAGTGATAGTACAGGCAGTAGAATTTACATAAAGTCACAAAATCAAGAAGTAAGGTTTCAGCGAAGGAATCCTAACTGCTGCTCTGTCTATCGTAGCGAATTAATATCCATAGATGAAAACCTTAATTCACTTGAACCACTTACTGATGGCAAGAAATTAAAACTTCTTCACACACCATAAATTTTAAATCAGCACAACCGGTTTTGAAAGGACGTAGCTTTTCTTCATCAGGTGCAAACACGTGCAACTGCCTTGGAGGCAAAAGCAAGACTCAATTTTTGGCACTTACTGATGGTAAGGAAATCGGGATTCACTCAGACAGCAGAAGTTCTGTCCAACACTTGACCAATTGGCATAACATGTTTCAAGGCATGAGATTTGCATATATTAAAATCTCTCAAACACGATTTTTTTTTTTTTTTTATGTGTAAGAGAGATAATGTGTAAGAAAGTGTGCGAGAGAATAATTTTTTCTGCCAATTCTATGTATTCTGTGTTGAGATGAACAAAATTTCCTAAAAAGTTATATTTAGTTGTACCTTGACATAAATTAGTACCTATCAACTTTTCCTGAATATCTGTTAACAGGTGGCATTGTTAAGTTGTTATCTTAGTTTACCATAAATTTTAATATGGCAATATAGGACAAAATAGAATAAAAATATATTCAATGAGGATTATTTTTTATCAACCATTGTAAAATTTAAACAAATTATTTATAGTATAAACAGTCAACCAGGAATAAAACATTTATGCATGTAGCAGCATCGCTTCACCTCGAGGGGAATGTAAATTTTCATTAAAGGTGTAAAGGAAAAAAAAAACTGATCCATCAGATTTATCCTTTTCTTCTTTAACATTGACTGTTAAAAAAAACAACTTTTCAAAGCTCCAAGTATTGCGCAATACTATTTGTGAATTTTCCCCCCTCCCATCGAACTATGTCACGTGACTCTCTCAAAAAAAAGAGAGCTACGATTAACTTTTGTTTTAGTTAGAAGTGTGGTATTACGGTGTGCGAATATGTAGCAGTGGCTCTCTAGCCGTTTAACCAAAAATGTTAAAACTTATCAGTTTCATTTCTTTTGTAAATAGTTATTTCTTTTGTGTGCTGTGTATCATCGTAATGTGTCCGTGAAATTAAAAATTATGTTTTAAGTGTGACAATGAGGCGAGTCATCTTTATAAATTTTAAGAACATTGTATTCTGCATTCGTTGTTTAAATTGGCATCCCAACGTTGGGCCGAATGACTAAGTGATGTCGGCGGCTATAGAATGGAAAATAATTACAGATAAGTAAATTTTAATATTTATTTGATGATTGTTTGAACAGGAGCTAAAGGAATTTGGGCATTGTGCAGAGTGTGTTAATAAGTTAACACTTGAAAATATTGATTATCCTAATCAATGATTAGATATTTCTTAGAATCTTAATTCTAGATATGTTTAACAGTCGATCATCCTGATCTTAACGAATTTTAGATCGCCCAGATCTTATTATATTTGCATACCAGTTTCCTTTAGTATCTGTAAGTTATTTTTGATTCATAATTGTTGATATATTAAGATTTTGATAATTAAAAACAAGAATGTAGAATGCTATTTCTTAAGAAATAAGTTGAAATAATGGTGTATTGATGTAAAATAAAATATATTCTAATATAATTCTAACATAGAAAAATAAATTAAGTAAATCATAGCATCGAGTTGCTTAGAATAAATTAAGAACAGCATTTCTGTTTTTTGGCGCCATTGCGTTTTGGAAGAAAAATAAACAAGTGAACTTTCATTATTATTGCGTAATCGCTTTCAGTAAAAGCGAAAAGAAAAAAGCTTTGTTTACTTTATGATTTATTATGACACTTTAAAAGATTAAATAAAGGTTGTTGTATAAATATTTTAATCTTATTGAATAGATTTATTTCTGATAAATGATCATAGAATAAATATTATTTTCTCTTGAACACATTTACGAATTATAAAATAATAAGCAACTCATAATACATAATAATAATAATGAAAGAATGAATAAACAATTTTTTGTTGTTGTTGAATAAAAGGAATTTTACACAGATTTGTTTATAATAAAGATATATTAAATAGACATCTTGTTTGTTTTGTTGAATTGATAATTATATTTTTATCATTTGCATTAAAAATAAAATTTTGGTGGAATCTGTACATCAATTTGAAATATCTTGTATTTTCAATTACTCAGAAATGTTTCAGGAAGAGTATTTCTGTTTACTTTGAAATAATTATTTGAAAATAGGGGTTAAAAGAGTTATTATTTCCTTTATATGTTCCTTATTGCTTTAGTTCTTGAATTTATTTATTGAATAAATTGGTTAATTTAAGCTGTTTAACATATAACAATAATATATATATATATTTTAGTGATCTCTGTGATTTATATAAAATACTTTGGGCTATATACGTTCGCGTACTGCACATTTTTAGATATATATTAAATTATTAAAATTCAGTTTAATCATGTCGTATATGGCTAGAGGGAAAAAACAAGATCTAATTGAATTAGCGGGCGAATTAGATATAAAAATAGATGAAAATTTAAAACTTTTAGACATTAGAAATGCTATAGTCGAAAGTCCAGATTATGATGCAGAATTCACAAAAGAATGTTTGAATCGCATCATACGGGATAGGAAAGAAAAAGAAGATTTTGCGCTGAAAGAAAAAGAATATGAAAGGTTATTTGAACTAGAGAAAACCAAATTACAGGCACAAGCAAGTGCTGCTCCTGATGCAGTATTACCTACCATGGCCCTTTCTTCCGTAGACACAAGCATGCCAAAATTAGAAATAAGCAAATTAATCCCAAATTTCGATCCGAAAACCGCTGATATAAACTTATATTTAGATTTATTTGAAAAACAATTAACATTTTTGAAGGTACCAAAACCAAAGTGGGTCGTATATCTTGTAGGTCTTTTGCCAACTGATGTCGCCAAACTAATTGCAAAAGAATCAGTTGATGATGCTCAGAATTATGATAATGTTAAGGAAATTCTCTTAAAACGTTTTAAATTAAGTGCTGAGAAGTTTCGACAACTTTTTGCCCAACACCGTAAATGTCCAGAAAGTACATGGCGAGATTTTTATTTTGATTTGCAAAACTATTTTGATGGGTGGCTTAAAGAATCTAAAGTTTCATCGTTGGAAGAGATAAAAGATTTAATATTGGCAGATCAAATAAAAAAGAAAGCTCCTCCCGAATACAAAGAGCATTTTTTGGACCACTGGAGCGAGTGGAACAATCCTCTTGAACTTGCAAATAAACTAGATGCATATGAAGAACTTAGACTAGTAAGAAATAAAAATGTTAGAAAGGAATCCCCTAAATTCCCACATGGAAATACTTCCCAAAATTTAAGAAATCACCCCCAAAATCCTAAAACTGCGTCATCGAGAGATTATACGAAAAATGAAGATCGACCACGTGTTAGTTGCTATGGTTGTGGCAAACCAGGTGTTATTAAGGCTAAATGCTCCGCCTGTTCCCCCTCTTCTAGAAAAAGTTCAGCTGAGTTCAAAACTATTCACCTTCAGTCATTATCTATCGAAGAACCTCAGTCGACACTTATAAGAGTAAAAATTAATGGAATAAATGGAATAGTGTGTGCTGACACTGGAGCCAGTCACACTATAGCTGGTGAAACATTATATCACCTCTTAACAAAACGAGGTGTAGAATTTGAGAAAACTTGTATGAATGTAACGTTAGCTGATGGTCTCCAAAAAGAAACTGAAATCTATTCAGCCGAAGTAGATGTACAAATTGAAGGACGATCTTTCCGAATAACTTTGTTTGCGTTACCTACTGCAAAGAATAACAGAACATTGTTGGGAAATGATTTTTTGCGTACTGCTGGAATCGTTTTGGATATTCGAAATAATATATGGTATTACCATGATAATCCAAAGCAGAAATTTGATTTCAGTGAAGATGATTTCAGGCCGTCTGAAAATCCAGTATATTCTGCTGAAGTTAACGAGCTTATCTTAAAAGAAAATGAAGGAGCCCATCTTTCTGATGAACAAAGGTCAGAACTGAATAATTTATTGAATGAATATGAAGATATCTTTGAACCAGGGGAAGAACCGACTAACAAAATTCAACACTATATTGACACTGGAAGTAGTCCTCCTGTCGCAGTACCGCCGTACCGCATGTCCCCAGCAAAGAAAGAGATGTTGAAGAAAGAGCTAGACGAGTTGTTAGCTAGCGGAACAATAGAAGAATGTGAATCTCCTTATGCTTCACCGGTGGTATTAGTACCTAAGCCTAATGGTCAAGTACGACTTTGCGTAGATTATAGAAAACTAAATTCTATTACAAAAACTGATAAATACCCATTACCCAGAATTGATGATCTTCTTCACGAAGCTAAACATACCCCTTTTATGTCAACCATTGACTTAAGGAATGGATACCATCAAATTGAAGTAAACCCTGCAGACCGTGACAAAACTGCTTTTATTTGTCCATTTGGAACTTTCCGATACCGGAAAATGCCTTTCGGCCTCAAGAACGCCCCATCAACATTTCAACGTATGATTGATAATTTTAGAAATTCCTTAAAGAACATATTAGTCCTTTCCTATTTAGATGATATTATCATCTTGTCTGAAACTTTTAATGAACATTTAGATAATTTGAGTGCAGTTTTTAGGAAATTACGAGAATTTAAGTTGCACGCTAACCGTGAAAAATGCAATTTCGCTTGTAACCCTGTAAAGTATCTGGGACATTACATTACTAGTAAAGGACTTGAAGCTGATCCTGATAAAATTGCTGCAATACAAGAAATACCAGCTCCAAAGAATGTAAAGCAACTGCAGTCCTTCCTGCAAACTTGCTCATGGTATAGAAGGTTTATCCCAAAATTCTCTGAAGTTGCTAGACTTTTGACTAATTTGACGAAGAAAAACGCTGTTTGGGTTTGGGGAGAAGAACAAGAAACATCTTTCAAAACCCTAAAACATCTTCTAATGAGTCCACCCATTCTCAGTCAAAATGATCCAACTAAACCATATATATTAAGAACAGACGCTAGTAACTATGCCCTTGGTGCAGTTTTGTTACAAGGCACTGGAGCAGAAGAACATCCAATTGAGTATGCAAGTAGGTTACTCACAAAGGCCGAAAGAAACTACTCCACGACTGAAAGAGAGGCCTTAGCCATCGTATGGGCTTTGGACAAGTTTCGTGCATATATTGACGGTCAAGAAGTCACTGTAGCAACCGACCATCAACCTCTTAGATGGTTAATGAACTTAAAGTCTCCAACAGGTCGCGAGTCTTTGGAAAGTATCGATAAGAATGAAGATTTCGCTAACTGGAGTAGTCGTGGTTACTTGATGAATCAAGGCGTTTTATATAGATATTCTCCCGAAACAGAATCAGAAGAAGCGCAATTAGTAGTCCCGGTTCAAGAGCGAGAAAGAGTGTTAAAAGAGCATCATGATGCACCCTCAGCTGGACATTACGGAATTGAAGGAACATTCGATAGAATCGCAAAGCGGTACTACTGGACTGGTATGCGAAGATATATTACAGAATATATTAAGAATTGCCCCGATTGCTGTCGTTATAAACCTAGTAACCAGAAGCCATCTGGATTATTACAAACACCGATCTATAATCAACGATTTGAATCCCTTTCAATTGATTTATTCGACCCTTTACCTAAAAGCAATGAAAAGAAATGGATCTTCATCATAGAAGATTGTGCCACCAAATGGGTGGAACTATTTGCATTAACTTCCGCAACTGTTAAAGAGTGTGCGATCACTCTAATAGAGGAAGTGTTCCTTAGGTATGGTTTGCCTAGAAGGGTAATAAGCGACAACGGGCCGCAGTTCGTAAGTGCTGTAATGCAACAAGTTTGTTACATCCTGGGAATCGCACAAACCCTAACTCCGGTTTATCATCCACAGGCAAACCCTGTGGAAAGGAAGAACAGAGATCTAAAACCCCGTCTGGCCATGTTGGTTGGGAATGATCATACTACCTGGAGTGAGAAGCTACCAATAATTAGATTTGCCCTTAACACAGCAAAATGTGATTCAACTGGCCAGACCGCTGCATATCTCATGTTTGGGCGAGAACTACGCACTACCGATGATATTGCGCATGATTTCCGAAGTGTTGTGCACAATGATAATTTCGTTCCCGAAATAACACCGTACTTGAAGAAATTTGCCAATTTCACTAAACAAGTACGAGATCGAATTGAGGAAAGACAAGACCAGCATAAACGCTATGCAGACAGAAAATTTAAAAAGGCTCCTTCTTTCAAGCAAGGTGACAAGGTATGGGTTAATACCCACCCCATTAGTGATTCTAGTAAGAAGCGAACTTCCAAATTCATGCCGAGGCGCGATGGCCCTTATACAATTCTATCACAGAGATCACCAGTTTCGTATACATTAAGTACTACAGATAATCCTTTTACTCCCATAGGGAATTACCATGTATCCGCTCTGCAACCATATACAGGTCAGGACACAACTCCTATTCGACCAATCCAAAGGAGAGGCCGACCGACGAGTACTACAACCTCAACTAGTAGGAAAGGTGGTCAACCACGCGAACAATTTTCCAAACGCCCTGCTGTGCCCACTAGGAAACAACCCCCCAGAAAAGCAAGCTGTATACCGAGGACGATGTATACAGCTTGAGGGGAAGTCTGTAAAGGAAAAAAAAAACTGATCCATCAGATTTATCCTTTTCTTCTTTAACATTGACTGTTAAAAAAAACAACTTTTCAAAGCACCAAGTATTGCGCAATACTATTTGTGAATTTTCCCCCCTCCCATCGAACTATGTCACGTGACTCACTCAAAAAAAAGAGAGCTACGATTAACTTTTGTTTTAGTTAGAAGTGTGGTATTACGGTGTGCGAATATGTAGCAGTGGCTCTCTAGCCGTTTAACCAAAAATGTTAAAACTTATCAGTTTCATTTCTTTTGTAAATAGTTATTTCTTTTGTGTGCTGTGTATCATCGTAATGTGTCCGTGAAATTAAAAATTATGTTTTAAGTGTGACAATGAGGCGAGTCATCTTTATAAATTTTAAGAACATTCTATGAACATTCTATTCTACATTCGTTGTTTAAAAAGGTTTTTTTTTTTTAAATAACAACATAATTTTTTTTTAATACCTTTAAAACAAATGGTTGAACCATATATGTAGGATAATTTTAAACAAAATTATCGGTTTATCTTAATTTTTAACAAATAAATAAATAAAGTTTTTTTTTTTTTTTTTAGACGTTGTTTATAAGGTAAACAACTGACTTTTTTTTTTTTTTTTTTTTTAAGTTTTGCATTTTTTATGATGATTTCATTTTCTAGTGTACCAGGGATGAAAGAGATCAGCGTTTTTTGTATCCAGTATTTTTCTACAAAAATTTCTAATCTGTAAAATCACAAAAATAATTGTAAAAATGTGATAAAAATTCCTTTATAAAAATACTGCGAGCAGAGAAAACTGAACCCTTTCATCCCTGATATACGCTATAAAAATTAAATCTTCAGTCGATGATGAATTTAGAGCAGATGCCGGGGAGACAATTTATTCCAGCTATCAAAAAAAAAAAAAAAAAAAAAAAAAAAAAAAAAAATTGTCTTCTCCCACTTACTTATGGATCTAAACTGCTCGATAAAATTGAAACTGGTGTGTATTCAGAACGCTTCTTTGTCTATACCTCTCTTGTTCCATTTCGGACACATTTTGAAGAAGAACTGGATGCAATTAAAGGGCATCTGAGCAAATTATAGTTAGATTAATTCAACTCAAAAACGTTGTTATATTTTACAGACTCCCTTTTAGCCATCCAAGCGATTTCTGCCCACAATGTCACAGTATCAAAATTTATTCAATCTGTAGAAAAAATATTTATCTCCTAGGCTCAAAAGAGATCATTATTGTCTTACAGTGGATACCGGTTTATGTTGGAATAGATGATAAACTAATTAAAAAAGGAACTGGAATTTTAAAATTAAATGATAGTAAGGTACCATTTACACTAATGAATAAAATAAAATAAAAAATGTTATGGAGAAAATTTTTTATGTTAAATTTCTTGAAGAAATTAAGAATGAATAGTAGAAGGATTCGATTTGTAATATTCCAGAGTCTACCAGATCCATTGCAGTTGCGGTATTCCGCTTAGAGATGGGATAAACAGTTACTTTTCAGTAATAAGATCTTGAAACTGTAAGGTAGTGAGAATTTCTTTCCACACTACCTTTGGTAATACGGTCTAATAACTTATTCTTTTTGTAAATTATTATTGCTTAGTTGATATATGACCAATCAATGTTCTTATCATTTCAGGTATACAATATATAGACGTATAATACATAGTGAATAGAATTTGTTTTTTACCCAAATGTACTTCCAAACAGTAATCTACATGTTACCTAATAGTAGAATTTCTAAAATTTAGAAAAACAAAAAACCCTATTACAAACCAGTGATAGAACTTTAAAAAGCCGTACACGGATAATCGTCACCTGTAAGTAAACATAAAATTCTGATAAACCCAAAATACTATTGTTTAAACGGAAAAAGAGAATATTTTTAATAATATCGAAACACAGGTGCTATATTCTGTAACAAAGAACTTGCAGTATGTAAACCATACCAGTCCTTATTCTTTAAAAAAAAAAAAAAAAAAAAAAAGTTATTGAAAAAGGATAATAACATTTCAAAAATAACATTTAAAATACCAAACTGCCGAATAATTGTTTCACTTGATTTTCGGAAGTACTTGAATATTCCAAAATTGTCAAGAGAATCAATTTCTTCACAACTATATTTGGCAAATGCATCGTGAGATGATGGCTTTGAATATCTTTTCATAAATTAGAAATAGTCGGTTGCTTTAAAGACAAAATTTTTTCTATAAAATTAGCATGATGTGATTTTTTTCCTCTGATTTTTATTGGTTACATTCGACAATAAATAACTCGTCTTAGCTTTTTATTTATATTAAATAAATTTATTTTTGTTTATAAAATGATATAGAAAAGAGTTTCCTTTAAATATAGGGACCAGCGAAGTGGTCAAAGCTTTCGTTGATTCACTACTACCTTCATTGATTTCATAAATTTCATAATGGTTCTGTTAACAAACTTTGATCTGTTGGTACGCAAACAGCATCAGGCCGAGTTTTGTAGATTAGGAGTTTCATTTTGGAAAACTTTCCGCATTCAGAATTCTCTTCGTTCCCGAACCGGAGCTTTGCTAGTAAAGTATAAGTCAAAATAAAAGCAAATCACGGACTGCGAGAATTTTTTTTTTTTTTTTTTAATTTTCATTAGATTTAAAAAGAATTAAATAAATATTAAATAAATATTTATATTATTTATATTAAAAATAATTTTAATAATAATTATAAAACTGGCAAATAAATAAGAATAAATGATCTATATGTATATATCAAAGTAAACTTGAACGTAACATAAAATTAAAATAAATAATTAAATAATATGTTAGCTAACATCACGTATGACTGCGCATTTTTAATTCCAGTTCAGCTCTGACACCTGCTATCAGCAAATTTAAATAAAAACATAAACATTTTCCTCAAATATTATCCAAATTATTAAACATCCTCAAACGCATCTTCAAATAAACACCTTTTCTAAGCTAATATTTATGGGTGTTAAAGATAACCCAACTTGTAGAGGTTGCTTATGTAATGAAGAAACGGCTAACCATGTTCTTTGTGAATGTGAGGCATATTCTGCCTATAGGTCTGAACACTTGGGTCGGCATTTAATTGAATTCTGGGAGCTTTATGATATTCCTATTAGGTGTGTGCTGAACTTTGCTTCTGCAACAGGTCTTTTTTAGGGACTTTTGGGGATTGTACAATAGACCTCTGGTCGCAGTGCTTGGTTCTTCAGAACCACCCATCTTTAAGTCTAAGTCTAAGCTCATGGCCGTTCAAATTAATATGCTGGTGATATTATAATATTATCCGCCGATGATATTATCATCGGCGATATAATTTACTAAATATTAGTGTAGTCTAAACAAATATTCAACAACAGTCGGTTTAAAATAATATAGCTAAGAAAATATCAAAAAGCTACAGGATAATAAATATATCAGAAAGTATTAGAATAGAGCCGCGGTTATCCGAACCACGATTAACCGAATTCCGAGTTAACCGAGGTAGTTTCTCGGAGGAGGGGTGGCTTTTGACAAAAGGCGTGGATAACTTTGACAACTTTTAATATACAGTACCGCATTTTCTTCATATATGCATTATTATATTGCATTTTTAACTGACTATATTTAAATATGTAATATATATATATGTATTATTTTAATTCATTGACTTTTATGTTTTCATCCAGTTTAAGTTTTGCCGTATGCCCCCCCCCCTTGTCGATTTACTACGGAGTCCGTGTTATTCGAATTTTCAATTATCCGAGGTACCCTCGGTCCACATTAACTCGGATAAGCGAGGTTCTACTGTATATGAAAATATTATTCACTGATTCAATCATTTCATATTCTTTTGCAATAGTCTGCCACTCTGTCAGAGAACCAAAAGTATTATTTTAAATATTATTTGAGTAATATAGTATTTTTGAAATTGTTATGTATCATGAGCTTTATGAGATAAATGGATAATCATTTCCGATTTCCTATAAAAAGAATAGTTTGGCATAATGCCAAAGAGTTCCCCGTGGAAAGACATAAAAATTGAAAGCATTATTTATTTAATAAGGATTTGTCAGTAATATATTACTGTGTTAATAGGCAATATCGCAGTAATAGTCTTATTTAGCCTATTATGTTAAATAGCGCCAATCTCTAGTTCCGTTTAAAGACTGGATGTGATTGTCTCGCAAAACATCTACACCGGGCTAGTATATATGTTACTTCTTTGTGCACTTCGTGCAACCGAAATTTTGAGATGGACGGAGATCACTTGCTGAACAGTTCGTCGTTGAAATAGAAAATCTATATAGTAGATATTGGCAAGCTAGAGAGTTGATGCAGTTGATATACAGCACTTAAATATATTTTATATTTAATGTAGTCATCTGGTACTTCATTTTGTAGTCTTAACGTAATGTGTAGCCTGCTTGTCCTATTGTAATATTATTTTATTTTATTTCTATTTTGTTCTTATGTTATTAGCTTCAATCTCATGAATCTATGCTTCTTTGATGCTTGGTGGCCAATAATGTAAAAGCAAGTATTTTTGCAATAAAAGAAAAATAAAATTACCTTCTGAGAAAGAAAACGTCTACACTTACCATGCAAAATATCATTGATAAATAATAATTTTAATAAATAATTAGTATTACGTGAATTTGTATAGGAAAATATAGAAGAAAGTTTTGTGATGATTAGAACATTCTAGTCTAAAAATGGATTTCATTCTTTTTTAATCTAATGAAAATAAAAATAAAAGAATAAATAAATAAAAAATTCTCGCAGTCCGTGATTTGCTTTTATTTTGAGTTATACTTTACTAGCAAAGCTCCGGTTCGGGAACGAACAGAATTCTGAATGCGGAAAGTTTTCCAAAATGAAACTCCTAATGTACAGTCACCCAAAAAAAAAACGCCACCCCCCCACCTAATTTTGCCGTAAATTATCGTAGAATCATGCGACTGGTACCAATCAGTTTGTAATAACGTCTAGTTTGTAATGTTATAGTTAGATTTTACTTAGGGGGTCATCTACATATTAAAACTGACATCAACTTCATTTTTTTCAATGGTAACCCCCATTTTTTATAATTTATTTGAATTCTTTGGATCAAATCATCACGGAAAATGGTATAGTTTATATATTTCGCTCAATTTTTCATAGAGTTATAAGCTGTCAAAGTTTGGGGGTGCTAATGTTAAATGAATGTGACAAACATTAAATCATATCTTCCGAAATAATTATGATATTTAAATTCTGTTTTTTTTATTCGTTAGAATGAAGTAACCCAAACATATTCCATGCAAATTTTTGCTAAAAAAACATTTTTTGAATTATGAAAATTATTAATAAATTCATATTTGAAAAAATTATGAATTATGACCTATGTTAATTTTTGCACGAATAGAACGGGCATCATCAAAAACATAGGTTTCCAAATTTACAGCTCGTTCCTATCATTATTTTTTGAGTTACAGTGATATTTCACTTTTTATTCCTGTTAGGGGGCCGTCACTTGTTATAATCTGTATCCTCTATAAGTAAATGTTTGTATATAATTTGACGGAAAACTATTTTAATTTACCTTTATGTTATTTTTATTGTTTCCTAAGCAATATTTCGATGTTTATTATACAAATTGGCATATTTTTGTAAAGTTATCACAATGTAGGCGAGGGATTGTGAAAGAATTTCAAAAGAAAAGAAGCCCCGCCTCTGATTCGCTGAAACACTATTTAAAAAAAAGACAAATTTGCATATTCTTATTTGACTCTATATGTGACGCTGGTATGCATAAATCACAATGGTATTTACTACATAGATTATTGAAGACAAAACTTAAATGATTTAATTACAAGTATGCAAAATTATTTTGCTTTATATTATAAAGTTTTAGAAAATTTGTGAAAAGGCGTGGCTATTTACATTAAGCCTTGATATGGAAGCTATGTTGCTGTTTTTCGATGCTGCGAAATTTACAAAATATATTTGTGTTAATATACTATACAGATAGAAGAATATTTATATAATATCAACAAATCTTCTTTAATCAATATGTTTATATACATTACTGCATGGAAATGTTTATATATGAATACTGTATTCATTTTTAATGAGAGATATAAACACAAAATACTAAAAAAAAAAGAAGAAAATGTGTTATAATTTTTTATAAATCAAGCAAAATATATATGCATACTTGCCAACCTAACCCGTAACATTGTTAGTTCCCGCCCCTGTGTGTACACAATTTAATTTTTAGAGTAATTAACTTCAAATACATTTACGATTAACTCATTGAGCGCCACGCCAATTCTTATGGAAATCCCATTCAGGCCACACGTGCTGCTTAGAAGCGTGTTATGTTTATCGAGTTTCAATAAACCCCATTAGGCCTTAACGATATAATCCTATAAAAATCCTATCAAAAAAAAAAAAAAAAAAAAAAACATGAAGTAAATTTTAAATAAATTGTCAGTAATTACTTAAAACTATGTAAGTTCTGTAGTTTTATATCATGTTTTACACTGCCGGCTGACTTAGCCTAAATGGAAAGATCACTGTCAGCCACCGATGGCTGACACGGATCTAAAAAGACTGATGTGAAAAAAATGTACGGAAAAGGGCGGGACCAGTAATCTTCCGGGATAGGTTGATAAGAATGTATATACATAGAGCAATGCCAGAAAATGTTCTTTATTTTTCATGAACCAGATGAATGGTATTTTTTTTCTGAATAGTCTATGTATTAAATATAATGCTGCTTTAAATACCCTTTAAATGAAAAGTTTTATTACATAAAGTAATTTTCTGGCACTCTACAGCTCCCAAATGACACACAATACAAAACCCCGCCTTTTTCCAGTGTTTAAAGGGTATTAACGTTTAATATGCTTTATATTCGTTTTGATCTTTCTTTCTCCTCCTTATCTTCTTCTTTTCTCCTAAAAAAAAAAAAAAAAAAAAAAAAAGAGTTATGTAACATTTTGACCAGTGAAGATTTAGATTAAGGGTAGTCAGCCTTTCTACACCCACCGTCCACTTCGGTATCTGTGTAAGTAGTAGGATTTATTATTTTACATATTAATTTGTTACACATTATAAAATATAAAAGCAAAAGAATATCGTGGAGATTTATGTAAGAGTTTTTAATAATGTCATGAAAAAAAAAAATAATAATAATTAATTAAAAAAATAAATAAATAAAAATAAAAAAAATCTGTTTTAATATTTTAAAAAAGTCAATTAAGGAAAATGAAAGTACTGCAGTATCAGAACAAACTCCCATTGTCACTGTGAAACGGCCGTGGGAACCAGGTTGAGTGCCGCCGTTTCAGACAATTATACGGCAGCTTGAGGTAAAATAATTTTGAATTTTCAAACAAATTTAAAACCATTCATCTTTTTTTTTTTTTTTTTTCTTTTGATAGATATTTTAATATCTATTCAAGCTATTTAATTTTCTTCGTATGAAGTGAACAATCTGATGTTTAATCAATAGAAACCAATAAAAATCTTTTAATTCATAAACTAACTCAGAAAGTTCTGTGAATTAGTCATTTTTTTTATTTTATAATTAGCATTTCTGAAACTTTTTTCCGGTGTGAAACTTAATAAATAATGTATATTGGGTGGTAGATCGTGATTTATATTTTCTAAATGTATAGACGGACCCCTAATACATTTTCACGTGTAACTCTATTTAAAATTGATTTAAGGTATATAAATAGGTATGTTTTTCGAACCGCCTTGATCTCAGAAATCTGAATATGAAGTCAAAAATAGGAGTTGCCATTGAAGAAAATGAAGTTAATGCCAGTTTTAATATGTAGACGACCCCTTAGGCAAAATTTAACTATAACGTTATAAACTAGACGTTATTACAAATCGATCGGTACCAGTCAAATGTTTCTACGATAATTTACGGCGAAATTAGGTGGGGGGGTGGCGTTTTTTTTTTGGGTGACTGTACAAAACTCGGCCTGATGCTGTTTGCGTGCCAACAGATCAAAGTTTGTTAACAGAACCATTATGAAATTTATGAAATCAATGAAGGTAGTAGTGAATCAACGAAAGCTTTGACCACTTCGCTGGTCCCCATATTTAAAGGAAACTCTTTTCTATATCATTTTATAAACAAAAATAAATAGATAAATAAATAAAATAAAATAAAAATCATGAAATTGCTCAAAAGCCCGCTTCGGGTCCCCGCTGCTTTCAGGAGCGACTCACTCATTTGCAGATTCTCGAGTGCCTATCCCTACTGCCTGTGACAGTAGCTTACCAGTGGTTTTCCATTTGGGTGCTCATCAGATGACAGTTTCGAAACGGACAGTATCGAAAAAAAATTGAAGTAGTAATTTTATTTTTGAATCCCAGTTACATATGAACAACACTATACGTGGTGTGTACATAATATTTTCTTTCACATTATTTTCTATATTTAATTGATTTATTCGTTCAACCATAAAATGACAATCATTTCACGCCAAAAATAATATTACAGTATACTATGATCAGCTACGTCTGTCGCGTGAGACAATTACTTTTTTTGTGGTTATAATAGTAGTTGAGTTAGTTAATAGTAGTTGATACATAGAAAAATAAATAAATAAAATGTAAACCTGATGACGGTACAGCCTTAATAAAGTTCCCTTTGGCGACATTTGAATTTTTATCGCAATTTTAGACAAGAATACATAATTTATGTGATTATTTTTTCTGTTTTTTTTTTTTTTTTTTTTTTTTTTTTTTCCTTTCCTTTCCTTTCTTTTCTGTTTTTAAATATTTTATAATTTATTTATATTTTTGATGCACTACGTAGTACTTGGCTTAAAGTGGCTTTCGCGAAAGTAGAGTCCTTGGCGAAAAGTGTCCCATCTATTTCAGCATCAAAATTTTAAAAATTATCCAAGATTATCTAGAAGTAAAGCTTTTTAATATAATGCCGAATTAGCTCTCATGCCAAGCGCAATTTTATCCGTGCAAAAAGCATACTATTTAAACGAAGCAAAAAGAAAAAAATCTAAAATCGTGGTATATTAAAAAAAGGTTTTATGGTTGTTTTTTACTCCATTTTCATATTTTCATCTTTTCATATGCATGAACAAATTTATTTAATACTTTTTTTATTTTTCGCGTGAAAGCATATTTCATTTTATGATAAAAATAATAATTCGTAAATTTTTTTGGCAACAATTGAAAATTTAAATGTTCAATTTCAAAAAAGTATTACCAGATTATTATTTTCATATTTTAATTAATTTTAAAAAATCTAATCAAACCTTCGTTACAAATAAGGTATCAAATGAAAGGGGCGATTTTTCTGAATCCGTTGGACTAAGCAGCTTATCGATCGGAAAATTGTTCTTTTTTTTTAATTAACTAAAGTATGAAAATTTGGTGGCAACTTGTGTCCTTACAGAGACAAACCATAGATATAGTAATAATATATAGGCTGATCCATAGACCTATTATAAGAGTGGACGTAGCATTCCATTATTAAGGGAATATAAGAAGAGGTGCAAAGATGAAACCATGTGAATGTTGAAAAGGGTTACCTTTTTTGCCATTTATCGCGTTATTGCCAGTGTTTTTTGTTTTGAATATAAATGTATATATTATTATTATTATTATTACTAAAAGATACAACATTCTTTCAGCAAAACTAGTGTAAAATATTACAGCTGCTGAAATTTATTTTTACCTTGTTATTAACATCTAACAAAGTTCAAAAGTTTTTATAACTTTGTTTTATCTATACTCGTTTTAACTCTCACTAGCAGGCTACGCCCGCTTCGCTGGCCACTATATTTAAATGAATCTCCAAAAGAATTGGATCATTATTTATTTTTCACATCACATTATAAATAAAAACTAAAATAATTACATTGGAATCACTCTAGACCTCGCATCGGGTACTCGCTGACTACGGCAGCTCTTTCTCTGCCCGCACTGTATCGGGAGCAGGTTCCCACTGCCTGCAGAAATCTCTTTCCTATGTATTTCAATATGGGTATTTATTGACGATAGGTGGGTCTGCCATTATTTAAGAACTACGATTTTAAAGATAACTGTATCTCAGCGTCTATTAAATATTTTAGTTTTTGAACCAAGAATTTTATTGCTCATGCTATTTACGTATTACAATTTGATTCCGACCAATGTAATGAAATAAAATAAAAAGTATATTTTCTTCCAGGAGGAATTAAATACATAAAAAAACAAATAAATTTCAATCAGTTTAATCCTTTCTACTATATACTACCATTATTTCCTGACAAATACTATAAATAAGAAAAAAAAAAAAACTTTTAAAGAAATTAAATTAACAAATGAAAAATAATTTTTGTTATACTACAAAAATTATACATAAACATAACTGTTATAAATACGTTTTTAAATTTTAAATTTAATATATTTAATTTTTTCTACTGCATTACCATTTTATTTCTAATAAATTAAAAAGAGAAAAAAGATTCGCCCTCAAATAAATGTATTAAATAAAAAATAAATTGCATAATATAGCCGTTGCTAAGATACGCAGACGATTACAATCGAAGAATAAATTCATGAAAAATGAAACATAAAAGCCAATGTTTAAAATCGAAAAACATTAATTTAAAAAATTCAAATTCGAAATTCGAAAAAATCTCGATGAGGTGCACACCTGCAGGGTCCCAGGTACCTATATGTCAAATTTGGAAACTCTGCGATCAGTAGTGTGTAGTATTGTTCATGTTTAGATAAATGTATTTATTTTCCTGTTGGAAAAAAAAAAATAAACTCGTATTTTTTTTTTTTTTTTTTTTTTTTGGCAACAATTAAATTATGGATTAAATTTAAATGGCTAATTTTTCGCTATTATTAGCTTATTACTTTCATATTTTTATTAATTAAAAGAAAACTAAACAGAAATTCGAAATTCTGACTTCGATGTGCACAATGATCCTTTGGGGGGCACCTTTGTGTTAAATCTCGTGACTGTCCGAGCTACCGTTTTCGAGAACAGTGAAATATATATACAAATATTGCTCACTTAATAGTATAAGATAAATAATTATGGACATTTTTGAAATAATGTAAGATATAATATAGTTAAACTAATTCAATTTAGCGAAATAAGTATAGCAATTATAAGCATTTTTTAAAAATATTTACTTAAAAAGAACGAAAAAATAAAATATTAAAAAGAATTTTACCTGTGAAATAAAATCTTTATTTTACATAACTTCTAGTGTTTTAAAAGTACATCTAATTACTATTTCTTGCTATAAAAAACTTTTTAAATTCAAAACAATCTAACTTTTAAATTGAAATAAAAATTTTAAAAAGAACTTTCAAAGGAAAAGGAAAAATATCGTCTGCTTAATAAAAAGCAGAGTTTAGAGCACGGCGAGTAAATTTCAATATTGGCCAGTTTGGCTTCCTGTAGATCAGCATTCACATGACCTTTTTATGAGTTATCTTTGCCACTAAAAAAAGTTGCCATTGTCCCGTTCACTCTTATAATAGGTCTATGGGTTGATCATTGGGGAGAAAAAAGGGAATCCTTTTCACTTGGGCAAAAGACAGCGATTTTACTAAAATATGGCCATCTTTCCTCGAGTGAATACACACGGGAATACACACGAATATTTTAATAAATAAAATTTGTGAATAATTTATTTACTAAAGGTGAATGAAAAACTCCAGATACAGTTTCAAATTCTTTTTTTTTTTTATTTCAATAACACTTAATGGCTGATTTCAAAGCTTTTTTTTTTCGGCATCAAAAATCTTTGCACGATAACATGGGGATGATAGATCTATGTATATTACTATATCTATGAAACAAACAGATTCCAAAGAAATCTCTTGTCCATTTATATATAGATTTGTTAATAATGCGACGGAGACCATGTTAAGTAATCTAATTCTTGGTACTTATATCATTAACAGTGCAACATCGTACGGTGTAAATCCATTTCGACCAGTAGCTAAGTAAATTAACATTGTTGTAACACCTTTACGCGATTAAATTTAACTTAAAACATTTTAAATTAATATCAAGTTATAATTCATAAACATTCCACTATTTATTGCTAAATCAGTTAATGTAACAGTTACACTACAATATAAAAAAATCGATTCTTACTTGTGAAAATAAATAAACATATTAAGTATTCTTAAAAATTATTAAACTCACAAATACAATTATTCTACTGTTTACAAATGCACAATATTACTTTTATTTTATTTACATTGAATATAAATATTTTTGCTCTTAAGAACAATATTTACTGAATTCGATGTATTGTTTTTCTATATCACGGTATCCGCGTTTGTAATGATCGATAGATAGCGCTTTCTCAACTGCAGTTGTTAGTAAATATAACAGCCACGTGTATTTATATTATTGTTCTATCATTGTTTCAGCGTGAAAGCTATCAGTGGTGTAATAATTTCACCTTAGCCCACCAGAGGGCGAGCATTTTATTACAATCGCAGATTGAGCAGAAGACTATTTTATTTATTTAACGTTCATTTGTACTTCCATTAATTTTTGGAACTCTCGTGCAACTTTATCTAAATTGTTTTTTTTTTTTTTTTACTCCATTTTCATATTTTCATGTGCATGAGCAAATTTAATACTTTATAATTTTTTTTTTTTTTTTTTTTTTTTTTTTGCGTGAAAACATATTTTATTTTATGTTGGGGAAAAAAAACGTAATTTTTTTTTTTTTTTTGGCAACAATTAAAAATATTGATGTCCATTTTTAAAGCTTTTACCAGGTTATTATTTTCCTATTTTAATTATTTTTTTAAAAATCTAATCAAAATTTCGTTAAAAATAAGGTACCAAATGAAAAGGACAATTCTTCTGAATCCGTCGGAGTAATTAACTTATCGATCGAACAATTAGTTTTTTCTTTTTTAATTAACTAAAATATGAAAATCTAGTGGCAACTTGCATCAACACACAGACAAACAGAGTCCAAGAAAATCTCTTAGCCGTTTATATAGTAGAGAGAGATTTATGTATTTTGTTTCCGTTTCTTAAAAATTGAAAATTGAGAATATTTGTTACTCCTAAGTAATAAATGTCACAAACAAATATCCAAAAGCTTCAAAATGAATATCTTATTGCTTAAGAAATATCGATGCATGCGAAAAATATTGTCGCGTAAATTTTACTTGGAATTTGATACGTTCGATATTTTACGTACCCCTAAAAAAATAATCTTTAGATTCTCATATTCTTCTTTGACTTTATCTTTTCAAATATAGATTCGAACAAATACACGAATATTTTTCTTCTGTACATAAACATTTCTTTTTTCATGAATTAACAACAAATTTTCACTTTCTTAATATATAATATTTAAGGAAAATATTGGAATCATGGAAAAACTAGCATGCTACAATATAAAAAAATCGATTCTTACTTGTGAAAATAAATAAACGTATTAAGTATTCTTAAAATTTATTAAACTCACAAATACAATTATTCTACTGTTTACAAGTGCACAATATTACTTTTATTTTATTTACATTGAATATAAATATTTTTGCTCTTAAGAACAATATTTACTGATTTCGATGTATTGTTTTTTTATTTAACGTTCATTTGTACTTCCATTAATTTTTGGAACTCTCGTGCAACTTTATCTAAATTGTTTTTTTTTTTTTTTTTTTTTTTTTTTTACTCCATTTTCATATTTTCATGTGCATGAGCAAATTTAATACTTTATATATATATATATTTTTTTTTTTTTTTTTTTTTTTTTTCTTTTGCGTGAAAGCATATTTTATTTTATGTTGGGAAAAAAAAAATATTGATGTCCATTTTTAAAGCTTTTACCAGGTTATTATTTTCCTATTTTAATTATTTTTTTAAAAATCTAATCAAAATTTCGTTACAAATAAGGTACCAAATGAAAAGGACAATTCTTCTGAATCCGTCGGATTAATTAACTTATCGATCGAACAATTATTTTTTTTTTTTTTTTTAATTAACTAAAATATGAAAATCTAGTGGCAACTTGCATCAACACACAGACAAACAGAGTCCAAGAAAATCTCTTAGCCGTTTATATAGAGAGAGATTTATGTATTTTGTTTCCGTTTCTTAAAAATTGAAAATTGAGAATATTTGTTACTCCTAAGTAATAAATGTCACAAACAAATATCCAAAAGCTTCAAAATGAATATCTTATTGCATAAGAAATATCGATGCATGCGAAAAATATTGTCGCGTAAATTTTACTTGGAATTTGATACGTTCGATATTTTACGTACCCCTAAAAAAATAATCTTTAGATTCTCATATTCTTCTTTGACTTTATCTTTTCAAATATAGATTCGAACAAATACACGAATATTTTTCCTCTGTACATAAACATTTCTTTTTTCATGAATTAACAACAAATTTTCACTTTCTTAATATATAATATTTAAGGAAAATATTGGAATCATGGAAAAACTAGCATGCTGTTGCCATTACAAAACTTCCTTTCTTCCTATATCATTCGATGTAACACCATCACTTATTGGTTAATACACAAAAATTTAATTAAAATACATTCTTACAATAATAAAATTGACATATGTTGAATTTGGTGCTATTTAAACCCATATACTCTAAATTATAGCAATATAGAACATCGAAGAAAGAGGGTAATAACAGCGACATCTATCGGCCGATATACATCTAAATTGAAAGAACAGGTTTTAACGATATCAGTCTTTGATATCAAGGTTTGTGCACTTAAATTCTAGAGAAACTAAGATATAGCCTTACCGTAAACAGAGAAAATGAAACATAACAATGCCATCTCTCGGCATATATATGCTCCTAAATTGAAGCGATATAATTATTCTTAATATTCCTCTCACATATCAAGTTTTATACATCTATGCATTATAGAAACTTATATTTAGTTTTTCCGTGAAGTATGGAAATTGCAGCTTAGACGCGATAATTGTTGAATACAATTAAGCCAAACACTAATCAGAACTAGTTTATGTTAAGTTGTAACCATATATAAAGTTCTGTAGAATTTTGTCCTTTGTCTCTAGATATAGCTCAAATATAATTTTGGTAACACACAAACACAGACAGACATACAGACTGTCAGACATTTTTTATAAACGGTCAAATCATGCTCTGGACTCCTCAAAATGTGTTAATTTATTGAAAACTGGAGGACAAAATTTCCATAAATCCAGTACTTTTTTCTTGTGTATATTTATTTAAAAAAAAGAGGGGGGGTGAGGAGACTATGATAGTTTCGTACAGTTACACATTTGGAGACCTCTTGAAATCATTTTTGCTATTTTAACGGTAATGTTTGTATGAATGTCTTTATGCATAGCCTGAAGATCATATGAGCCAGTCACTGCATTGATTTGAGCTCAAATTCATTAAGCATATTCTTGGTCCCTTTCGTATCAACTATATGCATTTTTATGCATAAAACTTATAATTCTTTTGCAGAAATATATACTATTTTAAAATTAAAAAGGTAATTTTCAGCATTTATTTTTTTTTTATTTTTTATTTTTTTTTTTTTTAACTCATTCATCATAATGAAAGTCAACAACTCAGAATGAGTAAAATTCCTTGAAACCATTTAGCTGCTATGAGCAGTTCAGATATGAATCGTTTTAAGCTATTTATTTACGAATAAAATCTAACCAGATTTGAATGATTTTGTTTGAGGCTCAAAAAACTTACTTTATTTTTACCGGAATCGAACTCAGGCCACCCCCGTAAAAAGCAGGCTCGTTACTACTGCACTACGATTTTGTACTGTACGTGATTAAATAGTTGTTCTCTCAGTCATTCCTTAACGAAAAGAATGATAATGTTTATCAATTTTTACTTCTTTTATACTCAAATTGAAATAATTGGAACATAATTAACCTTCTGAAAATATTAATTTTGTTTTTGTTTTTGTTTTTTAATTAGGAAAAAATCTTTAAAAGAGATCCTCTACAATAAGCAGAGGTTGTTGTAACTCACAATTATTTTCTATATAAGTTACCATGTTCAGAAAAAAAAAAGAAAAAATTCTCCACCCAAAGCTTCAGAATTTCTTGGATAATTATGAATTCAAAAATCAATATCTTACTAGTACATCTAGAGGTATTATTCCCGATGTTCATTTTAACTATAAATTAAGCACTGAAACTAACTTAAACTTTCATATGAGTTTTAATAAAATTATTGGTATAAAAAATATAAATGAAAAATTAAGACAAATAGATCCACTAAATATGAGTGTTATTATTATTATTATTATTATTATTTACCTTTTACTTTTTGCAGTATATATTTACTTTATATATATATTTATTTATTTAAAAATCTAATTTAAAAAAATCTTTCACGACCTATTTTTAGGTTTCATCAATAACGCTAGTGTTTTCAAAACTGCTTTTTTGTCAATATTGTGTCTAAAACGTTTGTTATTATCATAAGAAAAATAGTATTTAACTTCATTACTTTATTACCATGTTTTTATTAACTCGCTTTCTTGTTTTTTTGTTAGTCCAGTACAAATCTTGCTACTATTTAACGGCCCTCTTCACTTATCGTCGCCGGAAGCCCGAGCCATTGTTATTCTATGGGGAAATTTTCTTTACATATAACTTATTAACTAATACATATTTTTAAATTCTGTTTTCACATTCAGAAAATTCCCAATTGTTAAATTGACGGACCTTTTTAAAAATGTATTTTTTTAATTTTTAATATTTTATTTTGAAATTGCAAGATGAAGAAATTTCACATATTGAGAATTTGTATTTTGCAGCTTCAAAATAAAATATAAAAAATTAAAAAAATAATTTTTTAAAAAACGTCCGTCAATTTAACAGCTGGGAATTTTCAGAATGTGAAAACAGAATTTAAAAATATGTATTAGTTAATAAGTTATTTGTAAAGAAAAATTTCCCATAGAATAACATTAGCTTCGGCTTCCGGCGGCGGTGAGTGAAGCGGGCTCTTAACTACATTTCTTGCGACCATCGAAGCCTCTGCGCAAGTGCGGATTCAACGAGTCCATTAGTAAAATAGGGGAGACAAGCTTTTCGTTGAGAGAAAATAAGCGATAAAGGAATACTGAATGACTGTATGTTTACTAAATTCAAACCTGTTGGTCAACTTGAAACCCTCCAAGATTTTCGACTCGTCTTCACTGCTAGGCGTAGGAAACGTGGTTACACTATATCGATTTTTAACTAACTTCTCGACTAGCTAGACATACGAAACTTAGAATAGCTGAGAACACAATAACAACGCAATACCTCGAAGCCCGATTTTCGAATTTTGATTAGTTTTCTTTTAATTAATTTAAAAAAAAAAAATCCCTTTTCGGCAAGCTTAAAGGCAAAGGTAGATTCCTTTACGTTTATGTTACAAATGTAAAGAAATTTTTTATATGGATTAATACTTAACCAATGGCTTTGTTCTCACACATTGTATTATTTAAGTCGCTATTCTGTTTTCAAGAAATTTAATTTTCTACTACAAAAGGGTTTTATTCAATCTACTCAAAATTTTAGGCTAGATTTATTTGTCTGTAAATGTTTCAATTTTTTAGAATTCAAGCTCATAATCATTCAACAAATAGAAGTCATAAAGATATACAATCCCAGCAATGGTGAATCCCGGAGGGGGCTATTGGGCTACACCCCCCTCCCTACTTAAGCTTAATCAAAATTATAATTTTTATTTAAAATCCATATAACTATTGTTCAATATCTTTCTTTTAAAGAAAAAATAATAGAAACGTGAAAATGCACTTGTGACCTTACTATGGTCAAGCACTGGTAAGCCTGGCGTTGCTATGTTCAAGTCAAATACAGTTAAGTGGTAGCGGTTTTTGGATAGTTATTTCATTGTATTTTTTATTGAATTATTGAGAGTTTTGTATTGTGTTTTTGTGATTCTTATTTTCAGATGAGTAAAAATTGTAAAGTGAAACTGTTTTGGTTCACATAAGCTGGAACATTAACATTAGTTAACATTGGATCATTTGGCACAGCTGAATTTCAGTGTTCATTGTTATGAATTTAGTCAATTGTATGATTTGACGAGATTTTGGTGACAAAACGTGCGACTTAGCAATGAAATTTGTGATTTGGCGGCAAAATTTGATAGTTGACGACAAAATTTTTGACTTGGCGACAAATTTCGTTGTCTGACTACAAAATTTGGCCAGCTTGGCGATGGAGAAAGGCTGCTTTGGCGTCATTATATTTTCTTTCCACGAGAAAACCTCATATCTCTTCACAGACCAATGTCTTGTTTCGACAAGATGAAAAGTCAAAGGAAACTGTAACGTATTGCTCTCAATCGTAAATTTTAAATTCTTGCCTAAACTGACATTCTAAACTATTCACCACAAACGATATTTGTCTTGAGATTGACGTATTATTTTAATTTTATTTTTTAAATTATTAATTAAAGCGTTTAACATGGTTTTTAATTAACACACTTTTATTAACTTGAAATGATGCAACTATTAATGTATGTAACGGAGTTTTGCAATTCACTTTTCGGTAATTTCTTGTCGTCCGAAGAACCTGAAATTTTGCACACGACTTCATAATCATATACAGTACTAGATACAAGTGTTTCCAGGCACTTTTCTCATCAGGGGCAGGTTCCAGGGGCAAACAAAAAATCTATACTTATACAAAACTATCGTATGTGACACAGGATTTCGATGCAGTTTATCAAAATAAGGGAATTCGAGTAATGAAGTACTTTAATTTAAATTTAAGTTTTCATGAAAGTAAACGTCAAAGGAAAATTCATTAAAATCGTCCCTAGTTTATTTGTCAAAGGGATAATACCTAAATGTCCCCAAATTTATTACTTTTTCTATCATGCCAGTTTAATTCGTTTAGCATCGATTTACACGATTTTTTATTTATTTACTTTTTTTTTTTTTTTTTTTAAACGATGACATTTATCTTTTACATTATAGCATGTATGTCATAAAGCTAAGTCTAAATCTGTTTAGCCCTAAGATATGTTGATTTTATTTACATATTTATTTATTAACTTTTATTTTATTTGTTTAAAATCACGGATAACACAATTTTATTTCATTTTTCTCAGTACATTGTTGTAATTGTGACGTCATATTTTGTGTTAAATTTAACATTTTTTTTTTTTTTTAATCAGATTATTATATTGTTTAAAAACATTATTAAAATGTTATTATATTTTCAGTGATCATTTTTATTATTAAAATTTTATTATATTTTCAGTGATCATTTTTATTATCGTTTGCACGTGACATACACATCAGATTATAAATTTTTGCAATGAAAGCTATAAAAAATGTCGACTTCAATACAATTCACGTAAAATCACTTTTTAGCTTGTAACTTCTAAGCAATTGAAGCTATCGAAAAAGTTTAAATACAAAAATTGTTCTTTAGGGTAAGGCGGTAATTTGCCTGATTTGAAATTTTTTCCTATTTTCAATATTAAAGAAATTATGGGCAAAGGAAAATTTCCACCCCCCACCATTTCCACCCCCTTTGAGCTGGATACCCCATCTACGAACTCGACCGAGATTTTTACTGTCCTGACAACATATCCCGAGCTGGTTAAATTTAAATAAAAATTACTCCAGTTATCGTGTTCACAACTTAACATGGGAAAAAGCGTTATACATATATATATATACCTATATATATATATATATATATATATATATATATATATATATATATAAACTTTTGAACGGAGGGTGGTTTTGGGTTCTAGGGGTCATGATCGGTGAAGATATGAAGAAATTTTCCAGAAGTCGTGTCATGAGAACCATTGCAATAGGTAGATCTCCTATAAGGAATCTACCTAAAAATAATAACCTCCTAATAGCTTTAAAATTAGCCATTTAAATATTAGCTGTAATTTAACAGTTGCAAAAAATAAATAAATATTATAATGAGTTCATTTTCTTTCGACATAAAAATAAATACATTAAATTAAACGTGAACATTAAAAAAATTATAAAAAATTAAATTAGGCATCTCAGAAAAATTGACGTCATTATCACTTTAAAATTTTTATACACATTGATAAAGTTCTAATACAGTTCTATAGCTAAATTTAAAAACATGGTGTATAAAAAGTTCTTTTTATCTTATAATTATTTTTCTATCATAAAAAATCAACAATATTTTTAAAACAGTACTTAAACAGTGTTCTTTTAACAATAACAACAATAACTCTTAATTCAACAGTTCTTTTTTAAATAATACACAAACAATATTCAAACAGTCCTCAATACTTTTAAGGCATAAATTTTATGACACAAAATAAAATTTCATGAGTCATTTAAGGCATGGGCAATAGTTGGCGCCAGATTTGCTTGTTTTTTATTACAGCAAAGGAAAAAGGATCGAACTGCTATCAGAATTGAATTGGTTGTAGAACATAAACTTTGATTAAAATTGTTCTACTCAAAAATGATTTATTTCAAAAACGTCTCACTAGAATCATAGCTAAAAATATTCAGCCCATTTTTGAGTAAACCAGTTCATTCATACATTTTAAGAGGGTTGAAAAATTTACATACTTTACAAAAAATTTCAGTTATTTGACATATGTTTAGTACTGTTAAATTATTTAAAACAAATTTTAAAATGTGTATATTATAACATTGTTAAACAAATTTACTGTTAAACAAACTTTCATGGAAGTTTTGTAAATCCATTCTAATGAGGTTATTTACATTTCTATGACCATCAAAGTATCGAATACTTTTTAACCGTATTACTTGCGACTATGAGAGTCTTTGCTGACTCAACAAGTCCAGTGTTAAAAATGGGGTGATAACCCTTGTGGTTTAGAGAATATAGCGGTAAGGGAACGCCAATTGATTAGATGTTTAACAAATGCCAAACTCTCGGTCGATTTTGCACTCCAATCCTTTGGAATCGTCCTCAATGCTAGGCGCGAGAAATGTACACTATATTATCCCATCATTAAATAATTAGTGCTAATATGCAAAATGCGTAATATTGGTAAGGAAATTAAGGAAATACACAATTTTTGTTTACAACGTGAAATTTTTAAAACCTTCAACACTTTTATTTAGACATAGCCTCCTAAACTAGATGCCTTCCTCGTGGCTCGGAAACTTGGCAACAGTTCAAGTGGTAGACAGAGCCACCTGGTACAGATTGCGTGACTTTTTTATTCAACTGTCACCAATAATTTTAAGAAGTGATATATGATATATATAATCGACAATTTTTCGATCCTATTCGCCTTTTATGTATATCAAATCCCACTTTTAAAATTTTTTGGTGGCTGTTGAATAAAAAAGTCACGCAATCTGTACCAGGTGGCGTTATCTACCGCCAAGATGTTGAGCCACGCGGAAGGCATCTGGTTTAGGAGGCTATGATTGAGAGTTTTGATAACAAACTATGATTACATGGGTGAAAGTAAGTAAGAAATCATTAAAGAACTATAATTGTTATGATTTTGTTTATTGAGAATAGTTGAAAAGATGTTTTAATAGGTTACATTCTTTTTAGAAAATCTTTGCCGAGTTGATGATATCTTATAAAAATGACAGTATGTCAAATATTTTGTAAATTTTCTCCAAATCATAGTCACTAAAGAAAGGGCATTGAACAACCTTTATTATTAATGCAGTTATGGAAGTTACTCTCACAATTCTCACAAACAAAGTAATTTGCACATGATTTATCTTGATATACAATTCAACTGCCAAAATAAGGATGGTGTGTCGTTTTAATCAGTGACACGATAGCTTGTTTCCGAGTAGAGAGGGTTACTTACCCACAAATATAGCAAATGAACTCATGGTGGTTTAATTTCAAATGATGGTCAAATTCAAGGTCATTCTGGTAGTGGTATCTTCATGAAATCTCCTACTTCTATATTTAGACTTAAAAATAGAAATTCAAATTCTTGCTTTGTGTTTAGATCCGAGCTCACTGCTGTTGAAAAATGCCTAAGATATGTCAAGAATAATGTTGAGAATAATGTTGAGACGAATTTAGTGGATATATGGATCCTAAGTGACAGCCGTTTTTCAGTTCAACATCTAAGTAATTGAACAAATGTTGGAGACAGACCTGGATTTCCATCTTCAACATACTTTTTAGACTTTCAATTAATTCCGAGGTGCACATCCAATGGATTCCCTGCCATATCGATATTGCTGGCAACGATATTGCAGATTCTTTAACAAAGGTTGCTTCTTTAGTGACTCTTCAGCCAGATTAGTTTTATAGTTTGAGAAGTCTCACCTGTGAACATGGTCAACAATTTTTTAAGATCTGCACCAAGTGCAGGACTACTCAGGCATCGCCTGGTTGTATTTTAAACTGTCTTGGTTTTACTTTGGATGAAATTCTTTCGGAACCTACTTTATTTTTAGACTTTTTGGAGGTTTATAGACTTATGGATTGGTCTTATTTGTTAGACAATTTTGGAGATCGAAACAACAACAAAAAATGTAGCAACTAAAAGAGTTTAGATAAACTTAAAGAATTATTCTATAACAAGAGTTAAATATTACCAAGCCATAAGAACAAAAGATAATGACCAATTGTAAATATTCACTTATAAAATCGAATCACGCAATAATTGCCACCTTTTTCATATATACTAAATTTTTTCTCTTAGTTTTTAGTATCGTGATTTTTTTTTTTTTTTTTTTTTTTTTTTTTACTCAGCAACATTACTTTCGCCAGCCAATGTTTGTAAAAAGAAATCTAGGGCACTTTTAATTACCACTTTCGTATTCAGTAGCATCGAACCTATACAAATTTGCTACTTTTATTTACTATACAATTTTGTTGTTCAACAATGTAACTAGATTTGATCATTATGAGAAGTATGGCGCTACTGTTAACAGGGAAGTAAATTATATCTCTGAATGTCACCGAAGGGGGAGAGCCATCCAGTCCGCAGAAAATCAAAATTTTCATGGAATGTGCCCGGACCATATCTTTAGGGGCGTGTCCCATACCGTCTCCAATTGTACATAGATAAGCAATAGTGTGATGTAAAACTAGTTCACTTGACAAAGAAGCATGGAAAAATTGTATTTATTTTTTTTTTAATAGGTCTAATGCAATAAATTGATCTTAAATTGTGTCAAAAATGATTTATGCAAATTATATTCAAATTCCTCGTCTGTGTTTACGTTGAAAAATACATGCTTCTGTACTTCTCTGATCCGATTTTTTTTTTTTTTTTTTTTTTACAAAGTTTATTACTTTTTACGTACCCTGCAATTCTACATACATTAATTGGCAAAAATAAATAAATAAAGCAAACATGGGTAACTTTTATTTATTTATTTGTAAAACGTCCAATTTAATCATTTAAATATAGAAATGAAATGATAGTGATTTTCCTGGATATTGCATGTCCGTATCCAGCAAACATTAGTATTTTAGATATTCAATATCCTGCAAAATCACTGCTTGTTACATCCCTACATTTAAATCTTAAAATTGGTGATTTTTGAAAAGAAAAATAAAGTATCCAAGTGCGGATATTTTTTTCCATTAGTGCATAATGTAATTTTGTCGAAGAATCATCACAACTTTATGTTTTTCTGATTTAATATTATTAGGGGGACCAGAAAATAATGTCGTTTTGAATTAATAAAATGAAACCGGAAATTTTTGTTTAACAGTGTTTACATGGTACTTTACAAATAACCATCTTATATGTTACCGAAGAATATCTTAAATTTTATCCAGGATAAATTTCCGATGTCAGTATTTTAATTCGAAACGACATTATTTTCCGGTCCCCCTAATAAAATTCCATATTTTAATGAGAAGATTTTACTTCTGACAGATATACCCGATGCTCCACAAAATTTGGAAATCCATGATGTGTCTAGCAGAACCGTTCGTCTGTCTTGGAAGAGACCTTTCGATGGCAATTTCCCCATCACGCGCTTCACAATAAAGTGGAGACAAATGAATGGTAATTGCTTCCGAATATTTTTAGATCTAAATAATCACTGCATATGCCTGTTGATTGCATTCTACTGTCTTGGTACCGGTCGTTTGTTCAAGATAACAAAATATCCCATTTCTTTGACAATATATTAGATTTGAAAATAAAGTACCATCTATCAATGATGGGAAAGAGAAGACAAGCTAAAGCTTTTCTCCCATTTGAACAGTATTCAAACATATTCTTCAACCACATTTCATGAAACCATGGATGCCTCTGCGCAAGCGCTAATTCAACGAGTCCACTGTTAAAATAGGGGTGACTGTCATCCGGCTCATTGAGAATAAATTATAACACAGCGCGAATTATTCGATGTTTTCCAAATCACAACCTGCTGGCCAAGCTGGCATCCCTCCAACATTTTGGACGCGTCGTCGCTGATAGTTTTAGGAAACGTGGCTGCACTGCATACTTATTTATTTTTTTAATTTTTTATTTTCAAAAATATTAACTTTTTCTAATTTTTAATGCTATCAGACTCCATTGTAACGCGACCGAGTAAAAGAACATGGCTTACTTTGGATGTGAGATTTTAATCTTCTTTTCACCTCAACTAGAGAAAAGAGTAACTAAGAGTAATTAAGAATATGCACTTCACGAAAATGTTTAGTTTCAATTACTGCAGTCTTTTGTCATTACGAATTTTTTAAAGGATCCTTTCATAAACCGTTTTAATATTTTTCAAGATTAAATAAAAGAATAAAACTTTTTACTTATGACGTTAAATTCCGGAGAAGTTAGCAAATATGAAAATGGTTTTAGGTGAGTTTGGCATATCCCTCTACGGTCGTTTTTTGCACATTAAGGATCATTAGACTTCAAGAAATTGGGTGGATAGCGAATTGTGAAAGCGTAAAGAGTGTGCTAATGGAAAGTCTATGCGCCCTCGGAGATCTATCAGCTAGCACTAGCTACACCTAATGTAATAAAAAATTCTCTTTTCTTCCATGAAAGAGAAAAAAAGAGTTGTTCATTCTCTAAAATTTACATTCAGACTGGTGCTAAATCAATGATTCCCTAGGCTGTGCTGAGGGCCACTCCAAGGCGTAATACAAATTGCTTACTTGTATTCTCTCCTTCACGGCGCCCTGATCTGTGCGCTTGACATTACGACGGACTCTTTTATGTCAATAAATGCATTTTTGGTGTTATAATACGGACTGTGGGAAATATTAGAATAGTTTGTAAATCCTTATTACATGGCACTTTTGCCCTAGTGAAAAAATTTTCCTAATATTATGAGTACCGCTAAGAGATATTCCTCAGCCGGGTCAACTTGCATGAATTCATTTGAAACTTAGGTTTGTTAAATGCATGAAATTGCTTACACATTATAAGACATTACTATTTTAAGTCTTTATATAAACAAATATTTTGAAAATAGGATCTACGCAGCATTCCTAAAGGAATAATTATTAGTCTGATTAACTAATAAATCATGCCATTCTGAATTCGAAATGTCGGCAGTACTGGGCCATTGCTAATTTACTGCTAAAATGTATTATTTAAAAATCAAAAAATTTACTTACATGAAATATTATTTATATTAAACCTTTGTGCTTTCAGGTGAATTGACGGGTGGCCCACTACACGTTCCTGGCAGCGAGACGACGCTCATTATCCGTGGATTGCGCCCCAAAACCAGATACTTCTTTCGGGTGAAATGCGAGAACACTTTAGGTGAGAGCCAATTCGGAGCAGAAGTCGCCGTAACAACTCTGGAAGAACGTAGGTATAGATACTTTACATGTTTAAGTAGCTAGATAGTTTTCTTATATTGTATATGGAATGATCATAAAGATGTATATACATATAAACGTGAAATATCACTGATACCTAGACTGATTCATCTATCAACACCGAGTCAAAGCCGCTGAAGCTAAAAACATAATATTTAGACAGTAGGTTTTTTCATGACGTAAGGTCTCACTATGAACGAATTCAACGAAATTGAATTCCTACACTATAGAAAATAACGGTAGTTTTTATAACAGAATATGATGGCAAAAAGGGGTAACGGCAGATTTTGCTGTCAAAATGAAATAATTTACGACAGAAACATCTGTAAAAAAGTCTCTCTTGACAAATGTTTCGGCTGTAAATTACCTTGGTTAACACCAGAATGTGCTGGCAAAAATGAGTGGCAACAAATTCTGCTGTAAAAACTATCATTATTTTTTTACAGTCTAAGAATGTGAAAGGAGTTTTAAAGATTTTGAACCCTTTCCTCTTACCTCCGCGATGGTTTCGAATGGAAACTAGAAATTTAGCAAAATTTCTTTCCTTAGGCGCTAATTAAAGTAAAGTATGAGAAGCTTTCGAAATTTAACCTTTAAGGTGTGAAGGGATTGTTGAACTTTTTGAGCCTTACCAACCGTATATCAGCACTGATTTTCTCTAAAAGCTTTAAATTTATCAAAATGTCTTCCTTTGGGTCCTAATTAAGGTAACAGATGAGGATCTTTCAAAGTTTAACATAAACGGAGTGAAAGGAAGTGTTAAAAATTTTGGAACCTTATCACAGCATTTCTGCTGAAATTTTCAGTAGAAGCTTGAAATTTTGAAAAAATATATCCTCTTAGACCTTAATTAAGGTAAAAGATTATATCTTCTGGCATTCATTTGCTTAAGGGGTAGAAGGGGTACATATGGGTGTTTCGCTATAAATCTTTATTTTTCCACAGATTTGAATCGAGCTTTTGGTCTTTATCAAAACTAAGTATAGTATATATATATATATATGTTGCCGATGGTTCAATTAATTAACTTTACTTTCAATTTTTCTTTTGTTCACACATTTTTCTTCGTGTGAAAAACGGGTAGAACTGCTAAGTTAGAAAAAAGAAACAAATTATCAAGCTGGTTGAAGCACATATCCTAATTTGGTACTTTCGTACTAACCGCATGCAATGCCATAAATTGGATATCGTACTGTCATTCTAAAAAAGGGTTTTCTAACTAATTAATTCACTTCATCGTGGTGATTAATTACTATTCGGTTAAAACGAAAATACCAGAAATTTTTTAAGAGCCATAATAGTTTTCAATAACTGTCTAACTATGAACTAACTCTCATTCGTTTATTTACAGCACCAACCAACCCTCCTCAGAACGTGAGGGCTACAGCAGTATCTTCGAAATCCGTAAACATCACGTGGCAAGTAAGGAAACAAATTAATGAGTTCTGTTTAACTAATAACGTTTTTTCTGTGATATAAAATATTAGACAAATCATTATAAATTTGACAAATTTCAAATTTCTTGTAATGATTTTTTTTTATGTGTGCGTTAATGTAAGACAGATTTTTAATAAAATACATTGATGTTAATTTTTAACAGAGAATATATAGAACTGTAAGTTTTTAAGGAATAGATATATGCTTTTTATATGTAAATATTTTCGCAATCTTGATACTGAATTTAAAAAACACTAGATGTTTGTTGTGCAAGAAACTTTCGCCAGTTTTACCTTTAAGGAGTGTTCAAATATTATTTTTAAAAACATGTATAGACCTTCTTTTGATAATTCTTTTCCTTATTTCAAAGAGTTCGTTTGAAATTTTGTAACTCGCATCCAAAAAAAGTTATATTTGTTGATCTATTTAACTATTTCCCAAGTACAAAAATTCCTTAAAGTTAGGCACGCAATTAAGGCACGTTGTTCATGTCATAACTAGGAGTTGCGATTGGGGAAACTGGCCCTCTTATGCTCTCATTTGGCCGCAAGCCGAAAGCAGCATATGTCTGCATTGAAGCAATAATTTATATCTGCTCGCACTGTGAGATCATTTATTCAAACCCTAGTATTACAGTATTCGTGTAAAGCAACCACTCTCTAGATGGTCAGAAATCCGTTTCTAAATTTTTTAAATTCTCTTCTAGAAAGGTGATGTCCACCCTAGTAGCGAAATGTAATCTGCTTTCAAATGTCCACTCCTCAAAGACCGATGAACTGATGAACAGTGATAATCGGAATCTGGTCGAAAATGGTAAATCTCATCAGGAATTAATCTACAATATCACATCAGGGATAGTTGGAACCGATGGTCGAAACCCAATGAATATTAGAAACATATCCAAAGATAATCCGATGTAAAGGCCTGATTTCCATCGGGTTTTCCTATGGTTTGTTATCGATTCGATATCTCTTCGGTGAAATTTTCCTCATCGAAAACTGAAATTAAATACTGCTTGAAACTACATATCCATCTTAATTCATAATAATGTCGCGAGGTCGATGAAAAGCAGAGCAAAATACGACAGATCAAATGTTACTTACTTTAAAAAGACAAACTGAAAAAAAGTGAGCTTTAAAGTGAAATTCTGATTTGGGATTCTGCTTTCAATAAGCAATATTACCAGTAAAAAATTAAATTTTCCAAAATATGATGGAAAATTGGGATAAATTACGGTTACATTTGCGTTTAGTGAGGATTTAAATTCTAATATTATATCTGAGCATTTATTATGGAAGTTTTTGCTCTGCCTTAAGCACGGATTAAGACTATCTATAGGATGAAAAACAAGATAGGGCAGCCAGCACGGAAACCAGAGCTTTCTATTCCGCATTAATTCAGCCGAGTGGAGGAAAACGATCCGATCGCGCGCCGCCTGGTGTAATATCTTTGAAACTTATCGGAAGAAAGTGAAAGCCCGCCCCTTCGGCTTCTGTCATCATCCGATTTCCGAGAACGACCAATGAACCGCTACAAATATAAACAAACGCGCTGATTGGTAGATTGTCAAGATCTGTTCGCCCTCTATCTGTAAGATAAAAATTACTACTTTTCCGTAGCATTCGTAAGACATCCTAAACTCTTAATCCGTGGCCTTAAGGAAAACAGATGCCTGAGCCTTGTACGTACACCTGTGTTCATTGAGGTTTACTGCGCCTCTCTGGGGATGGCTAGCAATTTCCTTTCCTTATTTTCCCACTACTAACACAATCTGCGATCGTGTTCCATTGGGTATCTGTTTAGATTGAGACTCATCGTCGACCATTTCATGAATGGTCCTATTTTACTTCACATTACTTACAGAAGATTAAATAATGTGTTATTAAAGGTTTTAAATTATGTGTTTTAAATATATGTGTTTAATATGTATGTTAAATATATGTGTTTTATATGTATGTTAAATATATGTGTTTTATATGCATGTTAAATGTATGTGTTTCATATGTATGTTAAATATACGTGTTTTAAATTTAAAAAAAATTATATATCAAACTTTTCTAAAATGGTTTTATTGGAAGAATTAGTTTTATTTATTCGCTTAATTATTATTTTCACTATAGTAATATATAACAATTTTGGGAGATATAGAAAAAGACCGAAGTGACTTGAAAACTTTATCATAATAGAGTCCTAAACGGTAAGATGCGTATTTGTTGTAAAACAGGTAGTATAAACAATAAATTCGGGACTACCCTCATCTCTCATGCCCGGTGTACGTGTGAACCAAAATAACGATGTGGTTTGCAAGTTTGGTTCTCTGTGCACGCGTGAGACGTCATATGACCCTTCACAAAACTAATAAGAAGCTCAAATCACTATTCGACTAAAGATTGTCAGCCTCTTGTGCAATGTAGCAAAATGTCTTTTTTTTTTTTTTTTTTTGCAGAAACGTCCCAACATTAAATTCTGCTACAAATTTGGAAAAATCACTGAAGAAACAATTATTGGAACAAGTGTATGGAGACGAAGCTGTATGATGATCAAAAATTTTCAAACGGTACAGTTTATTTAAAAATGAGAGAGATGCTGTTACAGATGATCTGCGAAGCGAGTGGCAAGTGACCACACGAACGCAAGCGAACATCCAACGGATAGGAGATGTTATCTGCAGTGATCGTGGGTAAATAGTTGATGCAGTGGCCAATCAGACTGCCTTTTTGTATGTAATAAGTCACACGATCCTATCTTTGGACTTGCACATGTATCGCACTCCGATGTGCATTGTTCCTCGTAATCTCAACGAAGATCAATTGGCTGAGAGCTGCACAATTGCGGATGATTTAATTAGTGCTGCCAACAATGACGTGACATTTTTGTCCCAAATTATTACTGGGGATGAACCGAAAAACCAGACTGTTCGCCCACGAACACTTCTGATCTCTTTTCCTATCCGATAGATGTTCGCTTATGTTCATGCGGTCACTATCCTCAATCTTCGCGGATCATCTGAAACAGCGTCTCTCTCATTTTTAAACAAGCTGTACCATTTCAAAACTTTTGATCATCACATAGCTTTGTCTCCATATGCTTGTTGTAATAATCATAACGTTTCTTCAGCGGTTTTTCCTAATTTGTAGCAGAATTTAATGTTGGAACGTTGCTCCAAAAAAGACATTTTGCTGCATCGTCATAAGAGGCTGATGATTTTTAGTCGAATAGTGATCTGAGTGCCTTATTAGTTTTTCAAAGCGTCATGTGACGTCTCATAGAGCCAGAATCGGAAACCACATAGTTATTTTTGTTCCTCCGTATACCGGACATGATTTGAGAGAAAAGTGCTTGAACTTATAGACTATACCTCGTATATTGAACGTTAAAACGATGCTATTGTAGAACAGGAAAGTGTTTTATTATCTGTGCAAACTGCATCATTTTACTTTATTGTATATAATTTCATTTATGCTTCTTTATTATTTTTTAGAGTAACTCTGATGACCTGGACAGTATCGATGGCTATTACGTCGGTTATAAACTTCTGCGGAGTTCAGAGCCGTATACCTTTAAACCCGTAAGCAGCATAGGCGCCAGTTATCAGTATTTTGAAGTGAAAGATCTCAGCCGGTACACTGAATATAGCTTCGTCGTTCAGGCTTACAACAGCAGGGGAGCCGGACCGCCCTCTGAAGAAACCATTGTGAGAACTCTAGAATTCGGTAAGATTCTATTTGTTTATTAGTTGGAACAAAAGAGATGCTAGGAAATATTCATAGAGCATTAACTCTGCTCTCCTCCTCCGGTATTCTCAAGCACAGCGAGAATCATGGCTAAACCTGATAACGCATTTACTTTTGCCAGACTACCCCCATAACACGAGATAGGAATGCAGATTAGAAGATGCTAAGATACTTTACGAGTGATATCTGCGTCAGCAACGAGCATCTTCACGATTCGTGTAGTCCTTATTTTACAGTACTAGTAATGTTTTAGAGCAATATTTATCATAAAATAAGCTTATAATTCTAAGTAAAATTTTATTATATAAAAATTATCGTGGAAGAACTCTTACAAAAGGGCGGGTCTGTACGAACCCTAATTTTTCCTGTTAAAGAGCAGTCTAATACGACATGGGGGAGAAAGCAAAACAGAAACAAGCTGAACGGCACCACCCCCTACGTATAGATAAACACCAGAAAAATAACTTTCTAGTGTGATCACTGAACAATCTGTACTGCCAGAGAAAATTGCAAATGAGAAGCTTTTAAAAGAAAGTTCCTGCTTTCCTCTGTTTCAAAGCGAGCTGAAGACAGAGCATTCAACAAGGAAGGGTTCGGTTCGGTGGCTTTAACGTTAACGTTGAACTAGTATTGCGCTATGGTTAATTGCCGACGGTTTGGGACGCATCCCTAAGAATGACAACATGGGAGGGATCTGTCTGCGTGAGCATTGGAAGAACCACTCCGTGAAAGAGAGGGTTGTAAGCAATACGTTTGGTTGGTTGTGTAGCTTAAGGCCGCTTGACCACACTAGGGTCCTAGGCCTATAGGTGGAATGCCCTCTCTAAGGATCTTTCTAAAGGGTTCCGCATTTATGCGAGCTTCGAAAAAAATCACGGAAAATTCTGAAAAGCAAAGGTCGACAAGCACGACCTGGTTTCCCCTGTAGCCAATAAGTAAAAAAAGGGTGACTAATTATGATAGGGATTCTATTTTATGTCTGTTATATATGCTTGAAGGTAAGACTGAATTAATCTTTACAAATGTGGATCGACTTAAGTTTTTTTTCGCTTAACATGCCAATGAGCCAACTTGGTCCTTTTCCGATATCAAATCTTAGCTTGATCCTTCTTTCCTGTTGTTAATTGAGTTGGCTCAGGTGGTAAGGCATTAGTACATTAAACTAAACGACACGGGTTCCAATTCTGGTCTGGTAAAGTAATTCGGCCTTTCAGTCAAAATTTTATTGAGCTGTTTATCTTTTTCTACTTTAAATCGATTATTCCGATCATGATATTAAATTGACTCTTATATAACACCCTGTCTGGTTGATAGTGGACCTTTCGATGAATTAAAAACTTGTAAACAAATTTGTATATTACAAAAACAAGCAATTGAAGTTTCGTGTCAAAATGAAAATGTACAATCCTTCATAAAAACTCATTTATATATATATATATATATATATATATATATATATATATATATATATATATATATATATATATATATATATGTATACATTTAAGAGGCACGTGTGTACGATTAATGATCTACATCAGATGCAAGAGGAAATATTTAAAATATATAAAAAAAATTTTATAAAGTCGAACCTCGTTAACGTGAACACTGTTAACGTCAATTACTTTTAACATGAACAGTTTCACAGTCCCCGACAAAAGAAAGATTAGTTTCTGAGTTACTCATAGCATGAACTACTGACAACATGAACACATTTTTATCCCCTTTGAGATTCACGTTAACGAGGTTCGACTGTATTCATATTTAAAATGTAAAATTATGTTAAATTTAATCTAATTTAAAATTTAATCTAATTTTATGTAATTAGCATAGATTTTTTGTGCATTAAATTTTTCATGACTCCCTGGTGTCCTTTATTTTTCTTTTACTCCTGGGTGATACTAAATTATGTCAATTCAAAACAATTGTACAATTTATTATTATTATTATTATTACTATTATTTTATAGTCTTTGCTAACAAAATTTTTATTTGTCTTTATTACTCTTCGTATGTGCATCAAGTAAAATAAAATTAAGTATTGTAAACATGTAAAAATTCGACTTAGATATTTTGGTATATTTATGCGACCCAAGTTAATTCCAGCAGTTTTTACGGTGATCTATGTATGTACGTATGTGTATGAATGTGAGTAAATACGATAGCATGTAAATGCTTTGATCGACTGAGCTGAAACTAGTACGTATGTTATAGGCAAACATAGACAAACTGTACAGATTTAGGTGAATCTAGTGCTTAAATTTTATTTACAGGGACAAATGAAAATAATTATGGCCTATAGGCTCAAATTATTTGAAATGAGATAGCGTTGAAATGCTTTATTCTATTGAGCTGAAAATTTTTATACGTGTTATAGGTCACGGTTGCATGAACTGTAACTGTATAGAGTTTAGAAACTAGCAATTATATATATATATATATATATATATATATATATTTACAGATACACAAAAAAATAATTCTTTATCACTCGTATGGGTGATCGCCTATGGGTTAAAATTATTTAAATATGCGATAGCGTCTAAATGCTTTATTGGAATGAACTGAAAACTTATGAACATGTTATAGTCATCGTAGCACGAACTATTTAGATTTTAGTGAACCTAGCACTTATAGTTTTTTACAAGGACACAACGAAAAATTATTTATCATTATGACTCATGGACTCAAATTATTTAAAGTGCAATAGTGTTAAACCACTTATTTGACTGAGATGAAAGTTGATAAATATGTTATAGGTCGTCATCGTACGCATTGTATGGATTTTCATGAGTAGGGACTTAGAATTATTTTACAGGTACACAAAGAAAACTTCTTTATAATTATGGGCAATGAATTCAAATTATCTGAAATACGCTAGCATCTAAGCTTTACTTTCGATTATTATCGCAGGAACCACACAAATTTACATAAGTGTAAAAAGAACTTGCAATTTATTTATTTATTTTTATTTATTTATTTATTTATTTATTTTATTATTATTATTATTTTTAACCATTATACAAAATAGAATTTTTATACATTTCGGTCTATGGAGTTAAACTTACTAAATTTTGCTCCAGTAATGTTAAATTATTCAAAACATAAGAAAAAACAGACGAATATTTGATATTTCGAACTTACAATTTATAGTCGTTTTGCAGGGAACGCACAAGACCATTTGGACATACTATGTTCAATTAAACAGCATACTATTTGAGGAAAAATATGGAAGCACATTTATTATAATTTTCTCTTTTGTTTATTTAATGACTTCTCCAATTTCAAATTCATTAAACAAGCGTTAATTACTTAATGTTCAGAAAGTCGAGTGGAGTTTTTAAGATTTTTTAAGACTAATGATTTGATGCACATTTGCCTATTGATTGTGTTGGTTCTTACTGCCATTTTCATAACCTTTAAATTAAAATAATATTTAATATAAAGATTTTTAATTTTATTTTATTTTTATTAGAATAACTGTTTGTATCTTTTAGATAGGCCTTATCCACCAATTATAAAATCATACTTCGCTACTTCCAAAACTCTCAAGTTGTCATGGGAACCACGAAGTCATCCAAATGCTCCAGTTTCAGGTAAGTTTTTAAATGCTTATAAAGTATTATCAGTTGAAATGTAAATTATTATAGCACATCATATACTTAAACGAACAATTAATTAATCTGATGTGCTAAGAACGGCATACAGTAAACTCCCGATTATCCGCGAGCGGATTATGCACGTTGCGGATTATCCGCGGCCAGGAAAAGCACGGAACCAAGAGAAAGGGTTTTCTCAACAAGAAACAAAACAAGTTAATGCTTTTTTTTTTTTTTTTTTTTTAAGAAAAAAATCCAAATGTAAAGAACTAAGTTGTGTTGCTTTTATTTTTTGCGTAGTACAGTACGCTACCAGACATGTCATCCTTTTAATTTATGTCAAAGCATTCTTAGTACCCGCCTTTTTTTTCACACCACTTTTCTTAAAGAATATTTTTCTCTGTATTTAATCGTAATTACATATTGGACAAAAATATTTCACTACAAGGAAAAAAAAATAGGTGTGTTAAAAAAGAGGGTCATAATTCCGGAATAAATAAAAATATTGGCATGGCTAAAACTGAATAAATGAGTACGCTTCACAATATAACAACAAAGTGACATATCACAATCCAGTTTACTGTGTATTTCGAATATTCCTGCTTACATAATAGTATTTTATAGACATGAAACAAGTCCTCAATGACATATTTCTTAAGTTATCAGCAAAAATTTTATTTTCGAATAGTAACCTTGTAATTTGGTCAGAAAATTGCATTAGGTTCTAAATTCTAGGAAAAAAAGTTTTTCTTTTTTCAGAAAACTTTGTTTCTTTTTCGATGCTTTTTTTCACATATATTAATAAATTTGAAAATGTTTAAGATTCGATTTATCTGTCTGCTCTCATTTCCATAAATATTTTTAGAATGCAATAGAACTATTATTTATTATTCAAGTATACTCTAACATGTTTCTAATTTGAAATGATATACATAGTACTAATGGCTTGTCCTTGTGTACAGTCGGCAAAAAAAAAAAAGCCCCCCCTCCCTCTATTATCACCTAATTTCACCGTAAGTTATCGTAGAAACATGCGGCTGGTACCAGTCGACTTGTAATAACGTCTAGTTTATAATGGTATAGCTAGATTTTGCTTAGGGGGTCGACTACATACTAAAACTGGCATCAACTTCATTTTTTTCAATGGTAACCCCCTTTTTTTATAATTTATTTGAATTATTTGGATCAAATCATCGCAAAAAGTGGTATAGTTTATATATTTTGCTCAATTTTTCATAGAGTTATAAGCTGTCAAAGTGTGGGGATACTAATGTTAAATGAATGTGACAAACATTAATTCATATCTTCCCACAAAATTATTATATTCAAATTCTGCTTTTTTTTTTTTAATGCTTTAGAATGAAGTGACCCAAACATATTCCAAGCATATTTTTGATAAAAAAAATATTAGGTTGATTCATAAATAATTTCCGATGCAGTTAAAATAGAATACACACCAATAACATTATACAACGAATATAATAATGTATATTAGGTATTATTTCCTGCCCGAGAATAAGCCTCTCCCACATTTATCATGTTACGTCTTTGTAGGTGGAGTCTTAAATAACTTTCTTTGTTTTTAACTTCCTTTTGTCCACGCTTTTATTTTGCTTTCATTTAGTTACAAAATTATATCAATTTATTATGTATTCACCATTATTATGTATGACGTTTTCCATTTTCTTGGCAGTTTATATATTCCTTCCTTGTAAAATGTGGTTGGTTTCGATTGGAAGAAATTTTCAACAGTCTGCGTGACTTGTTCTTCAGATTTTAATGTTTTGTAAGGAACAGAAAAGGTGAAAATCTGTTGGTGCAAGGTGCGGGGAGTAAGGTGGGTGAAGTAAAACAGACCACTCGAGCTCTAGAATTTTTTCATGAATCACCCTTGCTGTATGTGCTCTTGCATTATCATGTAAAATAAAGGCGTTTTTGCAATTGGCGAGTTTAGGACGTTTTTCCTGAAGTTTCTCTTTCACTCTTTGCAGTTGCTGAACATATATGTGTGCAGTAATTGCTAAATTTGACTTTAATAACTCGTGATGGATTAGTCCTCGACAATCCCACTATACATATAATAAAATCTTTTTTCCATGGATGTCAGCTTTCGAATCTGGTAAAGGTTTTTGTTCCTTATAAAGCCACCGTTTTTTACGGATGATATTATCATATATAATCCATTTTTCATCGCCAGTTATTATCCTATCTAAAAAAGGCTTTTTTTTTTTTTTTTTTTTTTTTTCGTGAGAGCAGACTTGTAGCGATAGACAGGCGACCTTCTTTATTCTGTTCACTGAGACTGTGTGGTACCCATACTCCTAATTTGTTGACCTAATTTCTTCAGGTGGCGAAAATAGTTGAGTGTGGTGCATTCAAACTTTTTGCTATGTCTCTAGTTGTTTGGCGAGGGTTTTGTTCCAATATAGCCTTTAAAAGCTTGTCATCAAAATCGGAAGGACGTCCTGTCTTCAGTTCGTCCTTTAAAGTCGTATTTCCAGAGCGGAATTTTGTAAACCAATCTCTAACTGTCGGAACAGTTGTTAGTTCTTCACCGTATACACTGCATATTTTTTCAGCTGTCGCTTTAGTACTATTGCCTTGTCTAAATTCCCATGTTCTTGTCTGAATTCCCCCTTGTCTGAATTCATGACGAATATGCACTTTTTCATTCTCCATTTTAGGAATTGGAGTAACAGTTTAATCAAACATACCCCAGACAAAACGATTGTTAGAAGAATAATTGAACCACAGATTATATACTAAGACAGATGACACACGCCCAATGAAATCAGACCAATGAGTACAGTAATGCCAGTGACTGCTGAAAGCTAATGATTCCAAATATTTGCATAATTTCATTAAAATAAAAGGGGGTCGTTATTCTGATTGGTTAAAAATGAACATAATATGCAAAATTACACACCTTCGAAGAATTTTGTTAATATTTGCAGTATGCATGCTTTGACCATTAGTTTAATGCAAGTAACGCCCAAACACACTACGTGATGAATGCAGGGGAGGAGCCTATCTTTGAAGCCTTATATTCATTGTATAATGTTTCTGGTGTAAATTTTAACTAAACTGTATCGGAAATTATTTATGAATCGACCTAATATTTTTTGAATTATGAAAATTATTAATAAATTCATATTTGAAAAAATTATGAATTATGACCTATGTTAATTTTTGCACGAATAGAACGGGCATCATCAAAAACGTGGCTTTGTAAATTTACAGCTCGTTCCTAACATTATTTTTTCAGTTACAGTGATATTTCATTTTTTACTGTTGTTAGGGGCCGTCGCTTGTTATAATTTGTATCCTCTGTGAAGAAATATCTGTATATATTTTGGCGAAAAACTATTTTAATTTATATTTTTGTTATTCTAACTGCTTTCTAAGCAGCATTTCGATGTTTATCATACAAATTGGCTAATTTTTGTAAAATTATCGCAATGCAGGCGAGAGATTGTGAAAGAATTTCAAAAGAAAGGAAGCCTCGCCTCCATATCGCGGAAACAATATTCAAAAACTAGTTTGCATATTCATATTTGACTCTATATATGACGCTGGTATGCATAAATATCAATGGCATTTATTACATCGAATGCTGAAGACAAAATTTAAATGATTTAATTGCAAATACGTAAAAAAATTTTGTTTTATAATGTAAAGTTTTGGAAAATTGTGTAAAGGCGTGGCTTCCGTTGCAAAAAGAGGAATATACTCGATCCTGAAATGTCAAGTCTTTCTTCTTAAATATAGTTCCTAGTTTTCTTTCCTAGTTTCTCACTGCTAAAATTCTATTTTAGCCCTGTTGTTCTTTTTTTTTCTTGAATATTGTAGGGTTCGTACACCTCAAGTTAAATATCATGATTTAGGAAACGCAGTAAGGCGAGGATTATTGTTTGAAAGAGGAATACGTAGGGAACAATCTTTATTATTATTATTATTATTAACATTTAATAATTTTTATAAGATTTTTTCAAACGAATTTTCGGCTTTAATTTTGTTGTGACATTTTCACATTTGTTTACTGTACCGTTTGTAAACTAATTTTATTTAAATTTTATCGCATGATGTAACATAATATTAAATTTTTATTATTATTATTATTATTATTATTATTATTATTATTATTAAATATATTATTGAAACAAAGCGCAATATTATTCATTTTCGATTATTTTAATCACGGCGTAAAATTCACATTTGTTATGGGAAAAGCATTAAAACAATGTCTTATTACTTTTTAAAATATAGATCTTACACATTTAAAATTAAGAATTCAAGTACAATAGACAACTATATAATTGCGGATATTCGTTCTGGGCAGTAGGAAATCATTTTATATAGGACATACTTTATCAGACCAATTTATGCAAATTCAGTCCAACACTGAAAATTTCTATTTAATTTTATTTTGTTGTTTTGTTTTGTTTTTTATTGTTTTCTAAGTAAGGTTTCGATGTTTACTATACAAACTAGTCTATTTTTGTAAGATTAACGCATTCCAGGCGAGAAATTATGATTGCATTCCAAAAGGATAACAAACCCCACCCTCTGGCTTTTTCTGAAACAATACCTTACTTTAAAAATTGTTTCTTGTTTCCTTAACTTTAGTTTGTTTGACTCTTTATAGAACTCTAGAATATATAAACGAGTGAAAGTTGCCGTTTTTATTGTTGATGACAAATTTTCAATTATTTAACACTTTCGTGACCGCTGACGTAGATTCACGACATTTGAAAATCTGTAATTCCGCCAATCGACGTTTCTTTCAAAATTTTTATGCATTATCTTAAGTATATAACCAAAATTCGTATTTTTACAATGGAATATAAAATGGATACAACTACTTTGATTAGAAAAACATAATTATAATGTATATCCATTTTTAATATAAATGTGATTACAGAAAATTTTGTTCTGAATTATTGTAACTTCGAAGATTAACGCCCATAGGCGGACCTTACTGTCAAAAAGACAAAAGCATGCGGTCGAGAAAGTGTTAATCATGAATTTTGTTAAGTAATTTGATGTTTTAGAGAAACGTATGAAGGCGTGACCTATTACCCAAAATAGGAATGATTTTGAACCGTATCTCCTTTTCATTGAATTTTAAATATCCTTTCTCAGATTTTAGTTTAAATATTGTTATCTATATTTTTGTATATTGTATGTTGTAGGTTTGTACGCCTCAAATTAAATGAAAATCTTTATAATAACACTTTCATGCGGGGCTTACTGCTTACTGTGCAAAATAAAAATATACCCAACAGAAGTAGATAATTTTTTTCTTAAATATTAAACACTTTTTTTTCCCTATTATTATTATTATTATTATCATTAGCACTATTATTCCTTTATCTTGCTATCTAGACTTTTGTAGACTCAAGCTATTTAAATTTTTACGTATGAAGTGACGCATTAAACTAATGTACGTTTAATAAGTATAAACCACTTAAAAATTTTTATTTTATAAGTGAAGACAGTAGAGTTTGTAAATGAATTTTTTTTTTTTTTTTTTTTTTATAATTAAAATTTCTGTATTTTTTCCGGTGTGAAACTTAACAAATAATGTCTATTCTGTGGTAGATCATGATTTACTTTTTCTAAGTGTATAGACGGACACCTAATACATTTTCGCTTGTATCTCTATCTAGAATTCATCTAAAGTATATAAATAGGTATATTTTCTGAACTGCCTTGATCTCAGAAATATGAATATGAGGTCAAAAATAGGGGGTTGCCATTGAAAAAAATTAAGTTGATGCCTGTTTTAATATATAGAATACCCCTTAAGCAAAATCTAACTATGCCATTATAAACTAGACGTTACTACAGATCGATTGGTACCAACCGCATGTTTTTACGATAATTTAGAGCAAAATTAAGTGGGGAGTGGCGTTTTTTTTTTTTTTTTTTTTTTTTTTTTTTTTTTTTTGCCGACTGTACATGAACTCGTAAAACAATTCGGATACATTACTGTCTATAAGAGCTATTTCATTACAGCATATTTTAATGTTTTATACTGAATACAACATCACTAAATTATCAAACGTTGTGCAGTTATACAAAAACATGTTTTGTTAGAGAGTAGGTTATGCTTACTATAATGAATTATATAGAAGTCACACAAAAATGTTCAGATGGATTATGATATTAACGAAATAAATCGAAATATATTTTTTAATTATTTATGAGTTTTAAAACTGTCCAACAAAGTTAAAAATTTTCAAATTAAGCGATATAATGGATAAATACGGTTGGACAGTGTTTTAAAATCCATGTGAATAATCTACAGTTAAAAGAAGTCTTTCTTTTTTTTCGAAGAGTAAAAGACAAGTGATCGTTAAATTTTCTAGGTGAAAATTCTAATTTTTTTAAATAACTTTTCTTTTCCTTTTTAACCTTTCCAGGCTACATACTCCGCTACAAAATGGATGAGGGCGATTGGCAGGAAACCCATGTGACTAGTGATCACACATTCTACACCCTGCATGATTTGCAGTGTGGCACCGCCTATTCATTTTACTTAGTGGCATTTAACAGCGCTGGAAGAGGAAATGGAAGCGAGATTTTATCGGCCAAGACGGATGGAAGCCGTAAGTATGTCTCCTCGGTTTTAAAAAGAGTTTAAATTCTCAAACAATTTTAAGGAATAAGGGAATACTTAAAATTTAGATTAACCTCTTTAAAGACATTTTTCTTTCTTTTCTTTTCTTTTTCTTTAATAGCGAGAAAAGAAAAATGACTTATTTTTTGTTTTATTACGATGTATTCAATTTATATTGATAAGAATTTAAAAATAGAAAATGAAAATAAGGAATAAAACAAAAAATCCACAAAAAGCATAGCGTCCATATTTATGGCCGCTGACGATGCATACTGGGCGGTAACAATGATGAAATTATTTCATACATTCCGAATATAACGTTTCTATATAGTTATTATTTAAATATTAGGTGTACCGGAAAGTTATGTCGTTTTGAATTAATAAAATGAAACCGGAAATTTTTGTTTAACAGTGTTTACATGGTACTTTACAAATAACCATCTTATAAGTTACCTAAGAATATCTTAAATTTTATCCAGGATAAATTTCCGATGTCAGTATTATAATTCAAAACGACAGAACTTTCCGGTACACCTAATATATATCACTAATGATAAACTTTAAGAACGTATACACAATATGTAGATTATAGTAGTAAACTATACCAAGTTTGAATTCTAGAATAATATTAAAGAATAAGAGGCGGCTCTATAAATCTTGTATAAAGAAGAAAAAACATTTCACTTGCATTTATTAAAGGAGAATTTTCATTCTTCTGTTCTTTATATTTTTACATCTTAAACCTATATACTGATTAAAAACGTGTAATTCCAAAATGTATCCGGCTTCGAGATTTCGATATAGCATATGCTTCGAAGGACCAACCATCAACTGAGTTCGATACTGTAAATTACAATCATGTATGTACAGAGTGTCTCATAGAATGCGAAGAGTAAGGTATCAATGAATTCCGACAGATATCACCGAGATAAGAATTTTAATAACCCACATGGCGTAGACATCTCTAAATATAGTATTACCAGTTTGTGCTGGATATCATAGAGGGTGGCAAATGTTTTTGTGGTCACCTTCATATCGAGTTGCATGCCATTGTGCATACATATTTGTCCCTGCACAATTATCATCATATTTGAAAATATTAAATATATTCATCTTAAAGTGCAAATACTCATATATTTAAAACATGCGTCAGACGATTTAAGTTTACTTTTTTATACGGGATGATTAAATATCATAATTTCTTTAGTCGACTGTGAGTGACAAGAAAGTTTTATACAGAGGGCGCGGGGGTATATGTCTGCCCTCAAAGACTACCTCGTTGCAATCTAATAATGAAAATCAGTCATATTAAATCGACACGGAAAATTTTGAAGATTTATGAGAGCACGACTTCGACTTTGAATATTGTGGAGGAGAAGCACCTGTGTCAGTGACACACATCTTTCGGTACATAAGAATGGAAACTAACAGTGAGAGGTGTCCTGAATTTAAATTCACTGCCCAATAGGGAACAAAAATCATAAAAGAACACAAACACAAAAGCAAAGTTCAATCACTTTCAGTAAGGACAGTCTTGGTGACAAGTATGGCGACTTGGCGATCAAATTTAGAGAAAAATAGCAGTTTACCCGATGCACGGGAGGCTAGATCTTGAACTTTCCATAGGTTTCCCGTTATAAACTGCACCAAGTCCCATCGCCAAAAAGTAAGGATAAAATAGGAGTGAATTGAGTTCTGTTGGAGAATGTATAGTCACTGCGATTCAAAGTTGTTCAGAGACCTATTCTAAGCGACTGTACTGTAGAGATTGTACTCCAAGCGATTTAACTTTGTTCATGAACTAGTGAAGATTTCTGCTCTGGTATATTTTATGTTATTTGCTTTACTCTTGTGGAACAAATGACTGTTTTTGAACTGTTCCAGAACATTCGTCGAATAGTGACTTTTGCTGTACTAATGACAGCTTCGTCGGATTGTTTCCTGAATATTCTAAAAATTAACAGTACTATTGGACTGTTTTCAATATTATTCATTGTAATAACAGTTTTACTACACGGATTCCAAAAGTTATGTAGAATAAAAGGCATTCATCTACTAGAACTTTCTATTTTGACCAAAAGTTTGTTGTAGATTTTCTCAATTAGAAATTTATTTCGCTTCCGTCTTCAATCCATCATTGCATGTTCTCACATAATAGGAGAAAAATGCTGAAGCCATCTAGATACATTTTTCCCAAGATCTTTGGCTAAATCTGATCTTAACACCGTATCAACTAGCACTGAGCATGAAATATCATGGACATTTACTTCGATTTACAAACTGTTTTTCTCTCCACAGAGCGCCAAAATCTTTATATGATTTACTTTATATAATTTAGTAGAACGTGTTTAAGAAAAGGCAGCTTCTGCTCCGCATGTTTTTGTCTTTCTAATCTCAATTTCTAATTTTAGGAAGGTTTTATATATATATATATATAAACACCTCTTTTACTTCAACTTTAGCAAATAATTCTGGAAACTTATTCTGATTTTTCGTTTATGGGGCTGTCGGCTTTCTTTTTGCAAGTGCCTCTTTAAAGCTGCATTTCTAATATGAATTTGTGGTTTTTTCTGATTGTAATTACGAGTGTTCTTTCAGATAGAGAGATAGACTGAAAAATTGGAAGCTTTAGTTAGTCGCCAGTGGCCAGTAGGCTTTTATAACTTAGTCGTTATTTTTTATCTTGATAATAAGCAGCGGCCGTAAGACTCTGTTAGCTTAGTCACATTTTCACAAATTTTCTCTTAATTCTATTAAAATGCATACATAAGGAATGATTCACAAGAATAAAGACTTATATAAAAGCTAACTAATAACTTTAATAAAATATGGTAGAAAATAAATTGAAGTTACGGAATTTAGTAAGCTTTGCATATTAGACCACTAATCAGCAAAGCTGATTCTAATAATTTTTCTGGTTATAAACTTAAAAGATCCTTAAACAAAACGGACACGCGTATATTAATAATTAATGATACACGATATATAAAAAAAAGTCCCCCCGCCCTTATTTTTCGCTTATGGAAAGTCTTTTGCTCGTTTATATTTTTTAAAAATAGGTGCTATCTTATTCTCGTTTAACCAGGGATGGTCTGGGAGAAATTTATTGCAGATGTGAGATGATGATTTGGTGCAGTGTTTAGTAGATTTCTCTAGTGTCAGGCCTCTACACCTGGCAACAGGTTATGGCTGGCACTGAATAAAAAAATCTATTTTGTTTCGTTATTATTTGTAAAAGTTGTTTCAATGTGCATATTAGGCACTGCGGGGAAAAAATTTCCAAGATAGTCGATGAAATACAGTTGCTAGTTACACAGGCCTGCAAAATCGTATATATATTTTTTTTTTTCACTGTATTGCGTGTTTCTAATGCATTTTGATGCAATGAATTCAGAAATGTTTGTCTTTTCTTCTTATCACGTAATAATTATTACAAAGTAATGATGAAGATCGGATGAATTCACCCAGAGACACAAATTCGAAATTATTTATGCATAAAATACATTAAAGTAGGCTATTATTTACACATTATCTTTTAAATACGTTTCTTTATATCGGAGCTCCTTTTAAAGCATTTTACTTTGTTCACGGCTTGAGGATCTAAGGATAGGAGGAGGGGGGTAACTCTATGCAACATTCAACAATAATCTGCTAACATTTTTAACACTCCATCGTTCCTGATACATTCTCTACAATTTTTTGAAGTTTTGGTGAAATAGCTCTCTTTGTTCTTCACTCATATCACCCAAATTTTCCGGTAAATAACTTAGATAGCAGTAGGAAAAGTGGAGCTTTAAGCTCAAACAAGCCCATTTTTTGTCAAAAGTATGCGTGATGGAAATTTTTAATAGTTTTTCCTTAATTAGCATCCAAAAATACGCCAGAAAACCACATTACCTTGAAAAAAAAAATTCATCGTCGACCTGTGTTATTAATATCTTTTAGTCGCCATTTTTTTTTTTTTTTTTTTTTTCAATCGCTACGTGGAGAGTGCCAAATGGATATTTTGAAGTCTACTTTAATACATCCAAAACTGTATTTAAGGTCATCTCTAAATTCGACTATTGTGATTCTTCATCTTGTCTGTCCTTTAACAAGAGAATGACGGTCTCAAAATCAATTTAACAGCCTTTATTTCATGCTGTAAATTGCTGCGCTTTCAATTTTGAATCCATCGAATGTGTTGAGCTTCGTATTACTTCATCTCTGATTGCATCACCAAAATATTGATTAGCTAGGTATTTTCGAACGTCAAGAGAATGGCCGGAATAAACTGAATTGACAAATTTTTCAATATCTTCTGCGAGAACATGGAGATTTTCACTGAACATCTTTGGCGACTGATTGAGTCCAAAAAGTGTGCTAAATGTCAATGTCTTCTAATTCTTTCTGTATAATGCCTCAGTTAGTTAATTTATCGTATGGAATGTATTAACCCTTTATCGGCTGCATTACGATGTACTGCAGTTTTTTTTTCGTGCATTTTTTTTTTTTTTTTTTTTTTTTTTGAGTCACTACATCGAAAATTAAGGGATATACATAAATAAAATACTCATCTTTGGGAAATTTAATCCGTTAGAGCTAATTAATTAAATTGGTACTTTAAAGTACCGTCAGTACACGGAGGGCTAAAATATTCTCATAATACAAAAAGACCGTATGACTTTTTTTAACGCAGTCTTAACTCTGAAAAATGTTAACAAACAGCGAACACTAATATGTTATAGCACAAAAAAAATTATTTTTGAAAATTATAAATTTTTTAAAATTTACTTACTTTTTTTACACATAAAAACAGGTTTTACACATAAATTTAAATTTGATGATATTCAAAGAAACAATTTTTCTTTTCATTAATACACGAAAATATATTGCACGTGCATTTTGAGTGAGGTTTCGATTGAATGTTTTTTAAAGCACAAAATTCATAACAACCCCGATTCGAAACAAAAGTTGGCCAATGGCATCCACGATTTTCTCAGCGGATATCTTTACAAACAGACATAGATATGTTCCCTTTACTCCTCTTGTTTGCACAGAAAACTTGCTCATTGCCATTAGATTTGGGTCTTCCTTTTCGTTTAGGTTGTGATTTTGATTTTATAAGCAGTCCTTTGGTTATGCAATGCCTATATTCCAAAGAATATAAGTTTTCTAACTACTCTTTATATGCTATATATGTAGCTAAATGTTCAAATGTGGTATCCACAAACTCAGATTTTTATGGGTAAAATGGGAACTTCGGTAAGGACATCTCTTTTTTTTCAATTGCCTATTCACTCTTGATTTACTGCATCCTGGGGTAGGAAGTACTGTATTTTATGAACATGAACTACTGCACCCTGGGTCTTGTTCAGTCTCTTGATTGTCTTCTTCAGAATCTGACGAAAATTCTAGCAGATTATTTGCTGGGACTTCTTCATCTGAAGAATCATCTGTTAGTGCACAACTGCTTTCAGATGGTTAGGCTCTGTAATAAATACAAAGCCTCTTGAAGTCTGAGCTTCATTTTTCCAGACATTATAAGAAGAGGAAAAAAAAAATAATGGCATCTTGAAAACCTTCTTTTATTGTTAAATCTCATATACACACAAAGAAATAAAATGTTGTCAATTTTTGAATAAAGAATAGATATTTCATTTAATTGTGTGGCAAAAAAAAGCAAGCTGAGATTCAAATTTCAAAACTTTTCGAAAACGTTATAAAAAAAAAAAAAAATATGTGAAAAAGCAAAATACATAAGTTAAACTAAAAAGAAGTGCCAAAAAAGCATAACTCTATTACAGTTTAGTAATGACGCTACAAAACAATGAAATACAATAACAAACTACACGGACGAAAAGTAAACACTAAGTGCTTTCTCTAACATCCAGTATACTGGCAATACTTATAAGTACCACAAAGTTATTCAACTGTAAAATCAATTATATACACTGTTAACTTAAAATAAATAGCCAAATCGTTTTCTAAGGTCTTAACTAACATATAAAAAAAATAAGGAACTTAACTTTTAACTTTAACTACTTTTGCGGAACAAAAATGACAATCTTGGCAATCCGATCAAAAGGGCCTCTGAAAACGCAACTTCAGTTTTAAAACTATTCGCCTTCCCTGCTAAAATACTCATCACAGAACCCGTGCTGCCATGCATCCTGGAAGAATGGAATTAAAAGAGTGTTTTTGCTAAGTACCATCAGAATATTCGTAAAAAAGGTTATTCTATGTAATTTTGAAGTGGGTGGTACTTATAAATACCGTCAGTAGATAAAGGGTTTAATTTGTTTCGGTACTTTTCCCTGAAGAGCGGCAATCCATTGGCTAGTTTTCATATTATTATTTTATTCTAGACTTAATACAGTTAGTATGAAGTCTGTCCATCAAAAATCAAACCTTTACATTACGCCTGAGACAACACTGTTTTGTGCATTGTAACCCTGTTGTAGACTTTAAACAACTATTTTATTTCCTCTAGTGTAAGGAACTTATCTACTACTCCTGGAATTTTTATTTGGCCATCATGTATTACTTTCTGTGGATAGTCTCTTTCATTTCTTCAATTTTTCCTTGTACACCTTCTTTTATTTCTAAAATCTTCCTTCCAACTTTACTTCTTACAGATTCGATTCTTTTTTCAAAATCTTCTCTCACTGTTTCTGAACACTTTTAATTTCAGACCCTGTCTCCCCTTCCGTAACATTTAGTTCATCTTTCAGTTGTTCCCTTAACTAATTTTGTCTTAAAAAATTTTGTGATTAAGTGTTTCAGCGTGCACTGAACAAACTATTTCTGTAATTTTTTATTTTAAGTAATTAAGCATCTTAAATATTCTCTCTATTACAGCACCCATCGCTCCTGATAAAAGGTTGCTTCTATCTGTCAATTCAACGACAGTGGTGGTCAATCTAAATAGCTGGCACAACGGAGGTTGTCCAATCAGGGGATTTGTCATTCAGTATCGAGCCAGTGGTCATCAAGAATGGACGCTGGTCAGTAATAATGTCATTCCCGAGCAACACAACATCACCATAACAGATTTGGTGGCCGGATCTTGGTATTCGCTGTTGATGACTGCCAGAAATGACGCCGGAGCTACTGATGCAGAGTACATTTTCGCAACTCTCACACTTTCAGGCGGTATGAACGACAACTTCTTTTGTATTTTTTCTAACAACACTTTATACTATCAGTAGAAAAGGGTTGACAGTTGTTGATAAATAACTATATTTATCAATTTGGTTCGTCTATCGGTTTATACATTATTCCCTTTTAATATTGTTAGAATGTCTTAAAACTGATACGAGTTATTCAGGCTTGCTAATACATGTGTGCTATCGAAAATGTCTTAACCCTTTCGTGGGCGATTTATTTCTCTTTTGAATTTCTCCCAGATTTTTATATTTTATTAACAATTAAACAATAACATTTAAGGAAATATATTTTTATTTGCCAAATTTGAATTATGGTTTCTTCAGAGATTATCATTTTTGAATTATTATTCATTATTCAAATTAGATAGTTACTGGCATGAAATGTGCAGAAATATACGAAATAAGAAAGTGTTATTACAATAAAAACAGTGTTTCACTCATATTTTCAGTAGAGTTGTTGAGCAGTACAAATGTCATATCAAAACAGCTGTCACAGCAGAACAAATCTCACACAAGGCTTTCAAACTTTCAAAACAAATGTGCTGATTCTATTCGGTCAATTGAACAATAAATGGCAGAACAACACTGAAACAGGGATTAGTGTTCCCATCGTTATAATAGCAAGGCCAGTATATTACAATGGAAACTGCGCTTCCCATAGATATTTTGTAAGATTATGTAGGTGGGAAATAATCTTCCCACTCCCACGAAAGGTTTAAATAGTTTTGCTGAAAAGTATAAAAAAGTGTACAGAAGAATTCGATTATGTTACGTTCTACGAAAGGTGTCAATATACTTAAACTTAACAAAACATAACAAAGTCAACAAAAAGTATACAAGCACAAAAAAAGCTTCCTTATAGAATAGTTATATTGTAAGCACCATTGGTTGGATTATAGTGCCGCACAAATTATACACATATGTGGTATAAAGGAAATTAAATGAATGCATATTTTCAGTTACGGTTAGAAATTATTTTTATTAAATTAAAATTTTTATCGAATTATACTTTGCGTATGATGTACTAGACATGAAATGTTACGAAGAAATATTTCACCGTTATACATTGCTACGCGAAAACAATCTATTTTTTCTTTTTCTTTAAAAGTAAAATACAAAGATAATTAACTTCATTACAAAATATATTTTAACCCTCTATCCACCTACAGCGCCTGTTTAACGAATAGGCCAATGAAGCCCGGGCTTACTCAAGAATTTACAAGGGGGGGCCCCCCAAATTCTCTTTTAAAAATAATTATTTTAATAATTGTTCGTCCAAGAACTTTTTTTTTCCACTAAGTATCTACAGTCGGTAACAAAAGTGTCCGAACACTAGCAAAAATTCCTATGTAAAAAAAGTACACTTCATACGGTTTTGTTAAATAAATCCTTATCGAATCATGTTCTTACACTGACTAAGAACAGGATTCGACAAGTATTTATTTAAGAAAACCGTATGAAGTGTACTTTTTTACATAGGAATTTTTGCTAGTGTTCGGACACTTTTGTTACCGACTGTACTATATTATTAGATATTGTGCAATTACATGAGATTTGTGTGTATTTGAACGCCATTTCTCTTTTTGCACCGTGTCAAATTAACGTAGAATTAGCATTATACGTTAAATAATTATTGTTCTGACATCATTTGCATAAAAATTAGACTTTATTAACTTATAAGATTTTTTTTTCTTTAAAATTTTTTATGGCGAATAGTTACATTTTTTAAGTTTGCATAAAAATCTGTAGATTTATAATAAAGGACAGACAATTTGTTTAGGGTTACCCCCCCCCCCCCCCCCCCGAATGACGCCGGGCTTACCTCGCTTATGAGTCTTAAACAGGCCCTGTCTAATACCGACGATATTTTAAAGTACCATTAGTTTAAAAAGCTTATAAAATCAAATGTATGGAAAAAATGTCAAAAACATTAATAGGAATAAAACGTATGTACCTTACTTTAATCTCACTATAAGGCACTAGATGCTACATGTACACTCTCAGAAATGGATACTCAAATTTCACGAAAATTTCTTCATTTTTGACGAAAGTGTTTCTAGGGATATGCTCTGAGCGAACATTTCGTCAAATTGACGAAATTTGTTTCGTTACCTATTTGAGAATACGAATTTCGTCAAAAAAAAAAAAATATTTTCTCCTTATTTCGTCAATTTGAGAAAATTACTTTCGTCACTTGTTTAAACATACGAATTTCGTCAAAAGTAAAGATACATTTTTTCATCCTAGTTTCGTGATACAGAATAAAATACAGATTATAGAATTATAAAATTACCTGCAAGTTCGTTGCTTTAGGCATTAAATCCTAATTGTATTTAATATAAATAAAATAGAGCAAACAAATAAAAATCATTTGGACATTTATTTGACAGCTTTGAGACCTGTAGTTATAATGATTTTTGTCTCAATTGATCCATATTTTTACAGAAATCCACAGAAACAAGCGCACACAATATTTTGTAGACATAGGACATCACAAACATCCATGGCCCGCAACGCGATTCAAACCCGGAAATCCAGAGGGCAGCGTCCTACCGACCGAACCACCAGGCCGGCAAATAAAAGTCATTGTAATGTAAAGTCGAAACAACACAGGAAAAAAAACAATATGGCGGTAATGAAAGCTAGCACATCAGTGGCGGCTCGTGAACCGAAAATAGGTGAAGAGCTCAAAAATAATATTTAAGTATTTTTAATCATAATTTTTATTAAGCATGGTCTTAACTAAAATTATCTACAAATACTTATTTAAATGTAAATTTATATTCTATAAATGATTACAGTGTAAAATACAGTTTGCCTCTTCACCAAATTTCGGTGCACGAGCCATCACTGTAGCACATGCTATTGTGAGTAAACAGCTTCATCAAATATTTGAGAGTTCGCGTTTCCACAAAAATCACGTGATCGCTTGTCGAAATGGCTGTCAAAAATAACGAAGTTAAGCCCGACGATGTCTGAATCGTCAAAATTGAGTATATTATTTCTGACAATGTAACCGTCTTTGTGCCAGAAATGTTTTTATAAAGTGCTTTCGCTGTTTCTGCTGGGCGTTTTTCATGATATTCTAGTCTGTTATAATTAATTCTTAAATTACTTCAAGAATCTTTCATTAATCTTAGAAAAAATGTAAGGAACATAAAAAGTAAGTACTTTTTTACACTTTCTTAAATTCCAAATATCTTTTCGACTTCTATGTACCAGTGGTACATTAAAGTACTACCTCTGTCAAATCTTCATTAATAACTACGATGAGGTGATTATGCATAATTTTTATTGCAGATATCTTTAAAAAATTAGTAACTAAGTAACTGAAAATATATGTTTCAAATAAAATTTTTGTAGATAAACGGTTAAGGTGTCACCTTGAAGGTAAAGCAC